>WAAD01006700.1:137335-162516 GCA_013389945.1 Fregata magnificens
TGGGAGGGACCCCACGCTGGAGCAGGGGAAGAGTGTGAGGAGTCCTCCCCCTGAGGAGGAAGGAGCGGCAGAGACAACGTTTGATGAACTGACCGCAACCCCCATTCCCCATCCCCCTGTGCCGCTCGGGGGGAGGAGGTAGAGAAATCGGGAGTAAAGATGAGCCCAGGAAGAAGGGGGGTGTGGGGGGAAGGTGTCTTATGATGTAGTTTTTATTTTCTCATTACCCTGCTCTGATTTGATTGGTAATAAATTAAATTAATTTTCCCCAAGTTGAGTCTGGTTTGCCCGTGACGGTAATTGGTGAATGATCTCTCCCTGCCCTTATCTCGACCCAGGAGCCTTTTGTTCTATTTTCTCTCCCCTGTCCAGCTGAGGAGGGGAGTGCTAGAGCGGCTTTGGTGGGCACCTGGCATTCAGCCAGGGTCAACACACCTCACCTTCACCAGAAGCACGGGAGACCCTCCTGTTCCTGCAGATAGCTTGTATCTGCCCTTTGGGTGCTCTTGAGGAGTAATTGCCATGTAGATTCGCATCTCCCCAGGCAGAGGAAGGAAGGGAACCTGTCTCCTGATGTCCATGGAGTTTTCAAGCCAGCAGGATGTAGTGAAAAGGAGAATTAGTGTCACTAATACCTTACATGGAGCTTAACATTACAACTGTGTGTTTTAACATGTTCCGACAAGGTTTATTTTTGAAAGGGTGCCTGAAAGATGACTAATTCTTTAAATCAGAAACATATTTTAGATAGGAAATAGGCTCCAAGCTGCTCCACACTATCCAGACTGACAAATTCTCAGCAAACTCTAAAGCAGAATTTTAAGCATTTGGGAGACTTTCAGGTTTAGAACTGGGTTACCTGCGAAGTCAGGCAACTCTTTTTCAATATTTTCAGGACTTGGGTGTCTGTCTTATACCTAAGTTTCACATTTCAGTCTGACTCCTGTTGTTTAAATGTACAAAAGCCTTTGGAAAACTCACTGTTGAAAAGGCCAAACCATAACTGTTGACTCTAAGTACAGTCTAACACTAACAGAGATTTCACGCCGACATATTTGGAATTTAACCTTTATGGCAGTACCTAAAGACAGAAGTGATTGGAAAAAGAGGTACATGGCACTTAGATCCAGGAAAAAAATCCTAATGCACTCCACCAGAGTTTTTTCCCTGATCTTTGAGCTTTGCTCAGAGGTGGTGGCAGTGGGAAGGGGCTGGCTGTTTGTTGGGGGACTGGTGCTGTTGGATGGGGCTGGGGTTCCCAAACCCCTCATCCAGACCTTACAGCTACCAAGGACACATAGCCCCAAGTTTAATTAGTGGGGCCTCTGCTTTTGGTGGGATAACTCATCATTTTGCTCCAGCAATTCCGAAGTTGATTTCAAAAATGTATAAGTCAGTAGGAACAGATCAAATGACATTGTTTCATTTTCCTATTATTTATTTGGGAAAAGATGTCATAGAAAAATAAAAGAAGGCCCCAAAAAAGGGGATATCTTGAAGTTCCTTAAGGAATCCAGATTTAATCCTGGGGTTTAGAGGATTTATGGAAGAATGGTAACTTCACAGGGAAGTGGATGGTCTGGGCTTTCCTCCATGTTTTGCCAACTCCTGCACCATGTAAGTAGAGCACTGCACCACAGCTGTATTTTCAGGCAATCCAGGCACTTAGTGCTCACACTAGGCTCTTGCTAGTCATCATGTTTTACTCTTGTTTTGAAAAGCAAATGGTCAGTATCTGATCCTCTGCTTCCTCAAACATAATCAAATGTGGTATATTATTCTATAGAACAATACTTTATTTTCCCAGACTACTGAAAACAAAAAGGTGTATGGATTGCTCCTGGAGGTGATTGTTTATTGTAGCTAACTACAGCAATATTAACAGTTGATTTTATTTCTCTATTGGATTTAAAAAAAAATATATATAGGAGATATCAAATAAAATAAGGTCGTGCCATTTTAAAATCTATTTTCTTCACATTTCCTTTCTTGACTTCATTTTTTATTCTCTTCAGTACCTTGTTATCTATATTGCATCTACCATTTGATATAGTTTTGAGGTCAAATTCTGTCTCATGTTTTATGTATGTCCAAGAGAGTACCATGAGGGAAACAGGAGTCTCATCCTAGTCCTGTCCCACATCACCCACAAAACTGGAACTTCGCAGATGATTTTGGAATTCAGATACTAATAATATTTGGGAGTGGGGACTGAGGAGGGTGCCAGACATTTTGCATGATCTATAGTCAAGCATCTTGCTCACTTGTATTTAATCAATATGGTCTTCATCTTGGAGAAGGGAGGTAAATCTGCCTGGGAAGCTATATAAGGCCCATGTGAATGCAGACAGAACACACCACCACCTTATAGGCATACATCCCTCTCCCCTCATCTTCCCAATGTCTAATTTATGCACATTTTACATAACAGTAATAGCAGACAGAACACAACTTTGTGATTTAAAAAAAAAAAACCCTCCAAACCCAACACTATTTTGTTAGTTCATATTCTTTCTGCTCTAATACCTGTTGAATTCTGTCAGCAGACATAAACCTAGTTGAACAAGGTTTGATCCAAAATGTGGAAATAATAGCCCCATGAGATGATAGATACATGGTTTAATCAATCATTGTAAACATGAAATTTCACCTTACTGCAAGAACCATTTTGCCATATAATCCAACCTTTCACAGAGGCAGTCAAAAGCTTTTTTCCAGGTCTCAGGTGGTGGTGCCACTCCATGAAAAGCCTTAATTTGTGCACTGAACCACAAAATGGAGATTCTGACCTCTTGTTACTTGCAATCCTACATCGAGTGTATAACACGGTTTGAACTGAGAATCTCATTGCAGCAATCCTCCTAGGTTCAGATTAGTTCAATACAACTCAAAGTTCATATATTGTGGCAGCCAGCTATCAACACTAAATAACCAACTGCAAATTGACTGTGACTTTCTAGCAGTAAGAAATTAAATCTTTGAAACAAAAACCAGGAACCTTGAGAATGTCATTATGATTCATAGGCAAATTTTTACTACAAACTAAACACTATAACACGAAGAAATTAAATACAACGTACCTAACTATTAAATTTGTTTTCAGTTAATTGCAATGACTCATCTACCAAGATTAAATTATTTTTATTGCCAATTAATAAAGTAATGAATTGCTCTGTCAATTAATGGCAACCAGAATCAGGGGAAAACATGATCTAAAAATGTATAGTGAGTTAATAGTTTGAGCACACTTAAATCTTGTAAGTAGGTTTCAATGCACCTAAAGTGACTTGTGAATTCACAGCAGGACCAACCAAGTCATTCCCACATTGGGAATTCGCCTGCATAAGCTCTTTGCTGGTTTGGATCTCAACTCCCAACAGAACTAAGGAGTTTGGGCTCTTTTAAGTGATGAAGAATTAGTTCTAGAAATGGATTTTAACACTGAACTCCCATTGTAGGCTCTCGAAGATCCTCAAAGCCCTTGATAAACAGACACCTGCCCTTGGTCTAGGTGTAAAGCACTAAAACCCTGGGTAAAGGCATTAATTAGCAGGCTGTGAAGCATGTCTGCCTGTCCCCCCTTCTCTTATGAATATTTATATAAAGGTTTTATGGTATGGGGAAAAACTTCAATAGGCTGGATTCAGAGTGTCTTCTGTGAATATTCTTTAGGCAAGTAATTAGGATGCTTTGTACTAGAGCCATTTAGACACTTCTGCCATTGTGCTGGGCAGGAAGCCTGCCGTACACATCACGCGGAGCAACGCAGAGCTATGAATAGGGGATGGCCTGGAAGTTTACATATAGACTGAGAAGAAGTTCTCTCACTGCCTGTTTTCTTATAAATGCTTCCAATTAAGTGTGCAGGCCCAAACAGACAAAATGAACAGGGTGCTAAAACTCACTTCCATGAGTGAGCAAGGAGGGTTTAAACTTCTAGGCCCTGGAGAACATTTTGGGGAAAATAAAACTGTTGAGAGGAGAGGAACATACAGCTGACTCTATACCAAAACAAACTCTGAGCCCTAATAATATACATATATTAATACGGATATACCACAGAGTCTAGCAAAGAAAAGCAAATTGAATTCCTAAGGGGCAGCAGGATGAAACAATCAGCACAATGTAACAAACCAGTAAGATTTCAATTGCCATACGTAAAATGGCCAAATGGCCCAACAGGACAAAGCTTAGAGAAACAATGCAGGTGCGAATCTGAAAAGTAGCTCTTGAACACAAACCAGCAGAGATCTTTCTTGAGAAACTCTATAACATGCACAGCAGACAGGTCACATAGCGACAGCAGATGAGCCATTAGAGAGTGATGACTGCAGTATAATTTGAACTGACATTCAAGGGACAGCAAGGGTGTCCAATTAGTACACTGACACCAACCTCTAGCAAATAAAATGCACGTTTTTTCAAAGATCCTGAAAACAAAAATATTTCCAGTTTTGATAGCAATGCCACTTCTTAGAAGTCTTCAAAACACCTACTAATTTTCCAGAAATGGAAACAGTTGGTTAAATTAAAAAATTCAAGAGGATATGCCAAAGTGTTGCAACGCACTGATGTTTCAGTTATTTAGCTAGGGTAGAACGATAGTTTCAGGGAAGTTCAGAGAGCTATAACAAGCAAGGTAAATATGTAACAACATGAAATGATATGCAGCTTTGATAGATGTAGCAGCAAAAATAATTGAAAAAAAGGTATTGAGAAAAACTAAACTACTTTTACTTGTTGGGTTTTCAATTAATTGTATCAGCTGAAAGTAGAGACCAGGGTGTCCCTGGACAGCTAAATCAGGTTCTTCATTCAGTATATAGCTGAAGTCCAAGCAGAAATTTGGAAATATGTCAGAAATGGTGAAGAAAGAACATTATTGCCCCTTAACACAAATCATCAGTGTGGCTTCATCTGGAAAAATGCATTCTGTGCTGGTCTTGCCTTCTCAAAAACAATTAAGCACAATAACACGAGTGAAAGGGAACACTGATGAAAGTGACCATGGAAAAGTTCCAAACAAAGGGAGATGGAAAAGGTTAAGAATGCTTATTTTGGGAAGAAAACAAATATAAAGAATAATGAATGTTGCTGAGATGAAGACTGGGAACTTTTGTTCTCCCTCTCTCTAGAAGAACAAGAACACCCGGGGGTATTAATGAGAAGGCTGAAAGTAAGAAAACCAGGGAAAGGATACACTTTTTTTCACATCTAGGCAATTATCACTGCAGGAAACCGCTGAGGCTAACAGCTAAATGAAGATCAAAATAGCTATAAAGATATCAAGAATATTTGGAGTTATCAAAATACATTTAGAAAGGCACCTGGCATAGATGAGATGTGTGAGAAAAGACTGGGGAAGTATCTCACTTCTACCTACCGTGGGATTTCATTCCTGTTCTTGTGAAGCATCTGCACTGCCCTCTGTCAGACAATACTGAATTCAGGTATGACCCAACATGGCTTTTCCTGCGATTTGCATACTACACATGAATGATCCACGGCATGTGAAACAGTGGTAATACTTGTCCTAGATGAAATGCAGCTACTATTAAAACTTAAAATAAACATCACTTATTGTTCTGTAACAGACACTCTACTTGCATCCAGGTAAGCAACAAAGTTAACTTCAAGAGGTTGGCTGGAGCAAGTGATATGACTGACTCTTCCCTTGCTTAGATTCAAGGGAATGTGTCCCTAGATGTTTTTTAGCAACGCCTCCCTTAACAGTCTGAAATTCTGTCAAGGACAGCAAAACATGAGTGCAAATTGATATACCTAATAAATGGAAAAATCTCAGATCCATGAGTTGCAGCTTCCTCACAGATCTGGGGATTATGTGACTCTTATGTTGCAATATCCACCATGTTCAAAGAGCAAATGCTGGGTTTAGACAGTACTGTCTTTCACTCCCCTTATAAGAGAACAGGATAGAGCAGATTTTGGCCTAACCAACACTACAGAGTACACCTTGTGTAAATTCATGGGCAATGGTATTTTCAAATGGCACAATTCTGTGATTCGCCACTGTACAGTTCATCCTCAAAACCTGATTCCTCTGCAAAGGCTTATTTAGCTGACTACTGTTATTATTAATATTGCTTTTATCTCTGGAGAGTTTCTAGACATTCTGCTTTACCTAATTATATTTGACCTGGAGAACCAGAAGAATAGCCTGATCTGGCTGGCGATTGACCCATATGCCTCCTGTAAAGGCAAGAGGCATTCCTAAAGAGTAGACTTCTGTCTATTCTCTTACTTTTTTTTGCAACTTGTAAGAAAATCCTTGCTGCTATTGTCTGCTCCCATGGAGAGAGACAATTTAATGTCCAGTAAAAATGCCAGCCATTACAGTACTTATCTAACTGTTCTTCCTCTGTCTTAATAAGATGATGTTGTTGCTTACACCGTGCTCATCCATCAACAGTCTTTTCCCTTACGCCCTGAGCAGTTACCATGTTTCCCATTACAGTTTTAATGTCCAAACATCTTCACTGATGAACACGCACAGGGCACAGTAGCTGTTATGAAAATAATTCCAGGAACTTACAGCTCTTAAATTGGATTAGGGACAAGTACCAGCTGTTCTTGTTGCATTAATTCAGAGCTCTGCATTGAAAGACCTGAAAGACCTGCCTCCTCCCACTGGAAAGCTGTTGGGTAATGCCATTTTCAAGGAAGGCCAGGAAATATAGTTACAATGCTCTCTAAATGCAGCTTCACACAGCAATACAGCAAATTCATTTAGCCAGCATTGGTATAAAACGTTCAAGTAGCACTAGACAGATACTGTAAAAAACTTACATGAATTATAGATGCTGAACTTTTTATTTTCTTACATTAATTGTATTTATTATTTTTAACCTTGTCATCCTCATTGTCATCAAAAGCAAGCCATCCCTAACACAAGTCTATCATTAAACCGTGGAAACATCCTGTAGCAAATTAATTAAGATATGGAGCAGAAGGATCTTTTACTTTCACTAGCTGAAACAGATGAAGCTGAGACAGGTATTATTTAATCTGGCAAATTAAATCTCTGCTGAATAGCCAGATAAACACAGGTTGCCTAATGCTACTCTTCCTTGTACTGTAATTTAATTTAAATGCAGGACAAAAACCCAAATCAGGCTGCTACATACAATTTCTTCCGGTGAAGGTAAAGGAGAATATAGTCTCAATCACCACCTTCTTAGCAGTGCAGCTGTACCAGCAGAACCATTTATGTCTGAGGAAAAACAAGATGACTAGACCTGAATTCTTGTTATGTCCTATAAAGGTTGATATAAGACTCTGAATCACCACATTTGCTCAAGCCCCTCTGTCCACGCCTCTCAGGTGCGCTGGCCACCCCTGCTCAGGCAGGACTCCCACTGCACCCAGGAAGGCAGTGAGGACTGGTGCTGCTGAATTTCCAGTCCTAAAGAAGCATGGCATGAATTCACTCAGCTCCCAGTAGCAGAAGGCAGGTAATGAGCCAGGACAACTATGGCATTTTCATGCTTCTAGTTGCCCAAGTAGAGGTTATAAATAACTGCAGGATTTTTTTTTTTCCTTTATTTCAGGGATGTATCCATTCTTCAGCTAACTGTTAAATTTTTATGCCCCTTTACAGATAAATGATGTATTTTGACTGTAGCAGGTGACCAGCATTGAGCTCTTTCAAAGAGAAACCCTTAAAAAATGACGTTCAGCTCTGATTAAGTTGACTATCTGAATTCAAAGCATGTCTTGACTGCTTTCCATGAAAACAACTGATCCTTTTCATGGGTTAATGCCATTGTAACTTCCTCTACACACTGAACAGATTACCATGGACACAAATTCAGACTCCTTCCATTCACACAAGGTCCCTAGAAATTTACATAAGTCTGCAGAGAAAACAGGCAGCCAAGCTTTCACTGGCATGAATATCGTGATGAAACTTTCAAACAATACATATGTTTGTCTCCTAAAATACAGTTTACAGTAAAAAAATGCAAATTAGTTAAACAGTAAGGAAAAAAATATTTTAAGTAACTGTTTAAAATGGTATTTTAAAATAAATAATCACTATCCAACTACCTTAGGCTAATTTGCTGCAAAATCAAAACAGTTTGGAAATATCCCATGTACAATAAAAATGCTACTCTGCTATGCCATAATGCCAAGCTTTTTTTATGTCAAAAAATTACTCTGCAAGTCACAGCAGTGCATCTGTCACACATATAAGAAAACAAAGATATAATATCTTCACTTGACCAATAAGGTGTCCTCAACGCAGTTTGGTTTTGCTGACCTTTTTAAAAATGACAAGCATTTTTGCCATAACCACACTCTTGCGAACATAAGGAGGGTTCTTCTGCTCCCCTCAGACCCATTCTTACAAATTTTCTTTAAAAAATTTCACTGGAATCAGTTTTGGTCCATAAGACATCACTGTAATTTTGCATTCAAGGACTTTTTGAATGAGGAGAGGCCAGGACAGGGTCTCCCAGATACTGGATTTATTGCATATATATGTTTATATATCATTATTAGGAATTAATTTTAAAAAAGAGCTTGGGAGATTACAGTCTTCCAAATTCAAATGCTCCTACTGGATATTCTGCAACTAAACGACATGAATTCTTTTAAAAGTGTTTCCATGAAAAGCAGCAATACACCTGCTGTTACAAAATGTCTCTTGAGGGAAAAATGAGATCTTTCTGGGGAATCTGCATCGGTCCTGTTAGGCTAACCTTTTGGTGAACGGTATGTTACAGGATGAAGAAAGGTCAGCGTCTTACTTGAACAGTCTCTTACTCCAAAGGCACTGAGGGATGCACAGCCTGTCCCAAATGCTTCAGCTTATATTTCTGAGCTTATTGCCATCTAATCTTTAGTCTTCTACCCCTCCCAGCTCATTTAGGGCTAACCGACATTGTGTCTTCCCAACACAAAACCCTCCCTCTGCTAGCTTCCAAACCTTTCTCGGCAGCTTCTGCACCTGCAAAACCCTTCCTGTGACTCTGTTGTGTACATGCTGAAGGAATTTCCAATCATAAAATACATTTTTTTTTTCCCTAACCAAATCACATTAAGGTTTTAAGTTGACCAACATTTTCATAGTAAAGCCCTTTCCACCTCCCAAAACTCATGGTTTTTAATGAAAGGAATTCTATTTTTTTCTTTATCTGGAGCCTATTTTTACAGCCCATAAAGATAATTACAAATTGAACAGATTTCTCTTTTATATTTAAGGATGGAAATTTTACAGAGTTCAGAGTTAATTGCTAGTTTCTCTGACAAGCTGTGAATTATTTTTAAGTCAGACTACCATGTAACAATTCTAATTACAAAGCTCCTTCTTGTCTCCTTTATGCACCCAAGCCTCTCTGCAAGAAACTGTAGCTCCATTAAAGGAACAGGAAGTTTTGCCAAGACCGTTAAGCTCAGGTGTGATCTCAGAGTACAAAAAACTCATAAGATTATCTAAAATGCCCTCAATTCAAATAGCTTGGAACACAATTTCCACAAATGAACTGGAAGAAACTTTTCCCTTACCCTGTTCTCCTTTAAAGCAAAGTTCCCCTTATGCTTTAAATTGTCTGTTCATCCCAATACAGGGTTTAACAATTATTTCCAAACTGTAAAATACCTTTCTTCATAAAAGAAAATGAAGAGTTTAGTAAGAGGCATCGGTTATTGCGAGTAAATTATTCAACCATTTATTCTGTGTGTGAGAGAATTCTAGTAGGTAAAAATCCTTAAGCTCACATCAATAATCATGCACGCATATATGTAGTGACCTCTTTCTGGGACTGCAAAGCTAACCTTGAGGCTGTACCTTAAATTCTGCTCTTAAAATGTATCTGGGAAGAAATCAAGCATCCTGACACTCATCTGAAAAAGACACAAATCCTGATTTTTCTAAGTGATCTTTGTCCAAGGGCATGCACAGAACACATGATAGTTGGGAGAAGAAACTGAAAAAATCTTCAGTCCATAAATACCTACCACTAACAACAAATATATTTCATATATCCACACAGCTTTCTGCAATTCAGCTTTCAATACTTCACGCAATATTTTTTGGTACTCCATATCTTTAACTTGTTACTTCAGTTTTACCATCAGCTTCAAGGGACTTTCATCAAAATAAGTCCCTCCATAAAAAGGAAATAGCTTTGCTCTGAAAAAGCAATATATAAATTACATACTGTTTCATTTATGGGAAATGCAAATTTTTCAAGCTACAAGTATTCAGTATTGAAGTTATATATAATTTATGATGAGGAGTACTGCCTCCTTCCAAACCACAGGTTTCTGCACAAGTATACCAAAGCAAAATAAGAGAAGAAAATGAAAAATCAAACATTTTTTTTCACTCTAAGAGAACGACGCATGGAAGTAAGCAGGAAGTAAGTGCTCTCTTTGGAGAAGGAGTAAGGCGTGCCTGTTGTTGGTGTGCTGGCTACCATCTGTGTGAATGGTGCCTTTGGAAAGTTCTCATGGGGCATGTATTACAGGTAACTGAATTCAACAAGAAATAGATAACTGTATCAAAGTCTACATTAGAAAAGAAAAGTTCTAATCTTCATCCCAAAGGGGAAAGAGATTTGGTCCTTGAACGGTTAGCATATATGGATCAGCATTAACTCTCCCCTCTCTCGTACTCTGAGACACAAGACAGGAAAGGACCAATGGCAAAATGAATCTCCTAGGCATCTTACAGCTGAGGTTAGAAAGAAAAAACTAATAAAGGTCTAGCCTACTGTAAATTCCAAGTTTCACATAAATGTACCTTGGCTTTCATTAGGAAAGTGTAGCAATATGAACTTCTTAGGGGACCATGGCTTTTCATAAACACATGAACCCACTAACTTTTGAGGTCAATGTACAGAGGACCACAGAGTGTGAATCTGGCCATTTTTATTTCTTCATAGGTAAAACTTACTCCTGGGCTGAAGATCAAAATGAAGTCATCACACCTTTCCAAAACAGGACGTAAATGTTTCATCTCTCTTTCCAGAAGAAAGGGAATTAAATCTATAGAGTGTATGTGGAGCTTAAAGTACAAACAAAAATAGAGCTTTTGGAAAAAAAAAATAAATCTTCTGGAAGAAGTTCTTTGTTAATCCAGAATAGGACCCAAACCTTCACACTCTCATCTTCTAGTTTCCTTTCTTCCTTCTCCCCTACCTGTCATTCCTAATTTTTCCTTTTCCTTTTGCTTTATTTTACAGCTTCGAAGTTTTCATCTAGTTTTTGCTAACTCTAAGTTGTCCATTTAACATTCCTGCCAGCCTTCATTCCATACGCACTTCTTTCCAGACTTCTAACGTTTTAATTGCTCTACTTAATCTGTTTTCACACACCTTATCATGCAAAGGCCAACCCAGTGGGCAGGGTCCATAACTTCATCTGCTGCCAGGGCAGGCTCATGTGTCACTGAAGAATCAATACAGGCGATGGCTGAAAGATGGTTGCAGTCGTCAAAGCAGTCAGATCCTTTTTCCTAGGGTCATCTTGGGAGCAGGCCAAGAGTTTTTTAATGGCCAGTTAATTGCTCTGGCCTACTCTTAGTGGCTATCTCTACCCCAGAGCAGGCAGAAACCTATTTGTGTGCATGCATGGTGTCAGGCGAGTGCAATAAGCTCAGTGCGATAGGAGTAAGCTTCTCAGCCCTGGTAAAAATGACAGCTAAGGGCAGGCTGTTGCCATCACATTAACTCTCCAGGGAAAGCAAGCTGCCAGCAATGGGCTGAATGATGGATGAATTGTTCTCTGAGGCTGCATATAACACACAGATCATGGCTTGAACATTCCATTTTTCTTGTATCAAATTGAAGCTTCCCTTTTCACCTATACGTTTGTGCCTCAGCCCACATCTCAGATTTGATTTACCCATCATTATCTTCCCAGTCCCCAGGGTCTCATTTGGATTTCATAATTTACCTTTATCTTTATGGTTGTCTTTTCTCAGCACACTCCTCTTATACTGCTGATACAGAGGCTGAGCCCTGTCATCATCAGCAAAGCAACTCCTTCATATCTAAACCACTTCTTTACTAATTGTCATGCACTTACTTTCTCAAGGCTTGTCATTATTAATTTTGTCATAATTAGATTACGGGTGAAGGAAGATCTTATCTATGCTGAGTGCCAGGTAAGTGCAAACTAACACTTTAACATGACTGGGGACTTTTTGAGTAAATAATGGAAATTCTATCAGTATTAATTCTGCCTACTATGAAGGTGTGCAATGAAAGAGAGATTAGAGTATTAATATGGAGAAATCACATTCTGTATTCTCATGTTTGCTAGTTTGATGTCAGCTAATTGCTAAATCAAGCAGTGATGAAAGGGTTGCATTTTAATTTACCCAGCAATGTTTAGCTTATTGCCAAATGAATGGGCTCACTGCTCTTATACTGGCAGTATACTAGTTTATTTATGTTAGGATTAAGTTTTATTCATTCACTAAAATGTATCTGGTCTCTTATGAACTCCGTATTAGCACTGGAAGGAAAGGAGATGGAAGAATATAACTGTAGGAAAAAAGGTTCTGTTGGTTTTATTGGTATCTTAATTTCTACTTTTTTCTTTATAGTGCTTGGGAGGCTACATTGGTGTATGCCGAATAATAGGTGGTTCTCATTCAAGCATTGAATACTCCACATTTTTTACCATGTTTTGGACACTTTCCTACATTAAAGAAAGCAGATGCTCATGTATACCTGGAACCAACAATATTCTTCAAACTTAGGTTGCTCCACGGTCATTTGCATTGGCAGTTAACTTTTTCTAATTTCCTTCTGAGCATCTGAGTCACTTAAATACAAGAGTAGCTCTTGGGTACTAGTTCTTACCCTAATATTACCTTACTCTTGCAAATTTATTTATTGTATAACATATGTCAGAAAACCTTAATGCCTAATAGATGTACATTGAAAATTTAATGGACACAGTTTAGAACTGAGTAGAAGAATTTCCTTTGACCAGGATTTGCACTAGTGTGCCTTTTTACCTGCCAATATCATGTTAGATTTTTTTTATTATTTTTTTTTTTTCTGTAGGAAATGACAGCTTCTCTTTTGATTTTTTCCCTGTAAAACTAGGATATTCATCACAGCTATCACGGAATTCTGGCTTGGACGAAAAAGAACAAAGATCTTCCATTTAGAGCTGCAAGTAGAACATCAGTTTTATTTTCTAGAGTGACTGCAACTCAGTCAAGCACATGTTTCTTCATGACAAGAGCCCTGGGTGGATTCTTAAAATAGCACTCATTATAGATATTGCATCAAAAAGAATTTAGAGTTGTTTTCTCCAATTAAAATAATTGTGAAATTTAGCTGAAACGTATTTCCAAATATTGTCTCCCTGAAAAAGAACTTCAACTTACAGATCTTAGATGCCACGCCAGCCCGTCTGTTCCCCCTTGCATGCTAAAACTCTTCCCAGCCATGGTCCTCACAAGTCCAAGTTTTTAACTCCTCTTCAAGTGTTCCCTCACAAAACCAGTTATTACCAGAGGTCTATACATTTTGGTGAAAACCAGCAAAGTCCCTGTTTGATCTGTAATGCACAGCTATATTCTGTCCATAGAGGCAGCAGTGTGCCACGCTCAGGAGCAGGAAGTTTTACCGTCAAATCTTGGTTTTGCATATTGTGCAAGGAGGCAGCATTAGGTCTGGATGCATTCATTATAAATGAAATGTACTATTCCAAACAAATTACCTTTCAGCCTAAGAATACACATTTCTGTTTTGAAAACAATAAAGCTCCTTGGGGTTTTTTAGTTTACAATGGTCATTATGGCCTGAATAACACTGTCAGCACTCACTTATTAACAACTATTATTATGATTTATTTGTAATATTGCCAGAACATCCACAGAACTCTAGCTGCATTGGGACTGCATGTTGTATAAACAGAATTTAAACGATAATCTCAGACAGGCATGCTTGCCACAGGCAGCGAGTGACAATTACCCAGAATCTGCTTTGCAGGACTCCCTCCTCTCCTTGCCTCTAGAAGAACAGGATTTTCTGAAGGGCAATCTGGGTCACATCCACATGTGGGGCTGAGGAAGAGAAGGAGGGGAAGGGGAGTGCATAAGGTCCCCTATGAGCAGAAGAGAGGAGGTGGTGTGGGTCATCCACAGAGAGAGGCCAAGGCAGTGTGGAAGTGCGGGTAAGCAGGCAGGGCGGTGGTATCTCTTCCTTCCCCAAACCCACTGCTGCTTTTCTCGTTGCATCACTTAACTTCTCCTTGCAAGTGTCAACAAGTGTCTTTCTATAACTCGTTCATTATGTATTTGCTAGAAGTATTACATACCTATGTATCTTTACAGATCACTGCGGTGATGATGCCAAGTTATATAAACAACTCCTGTTACAAGCAAATATATAAAGACTTCTCATCTCTTGCTCTTTTTTCTCTGTTGTGATGAATGAACATCTCATAAACTGCTCTGCAATAAACTCCACCCGGCTGCATTTTTTAAAAAAAGAAGAAATTGGTAGTATTACCCTCTTCATTTTCCCCACTATGTGGAAGAGAGCCGTTAAAAGCAACTGAGATTGAAAGCTTGGGATTCAGTCACTTCATTTCATTTCTCTCTGGGTTTAGTGATGCGATGCCTGCAGAAGTCACAGCAGGATTAATTTAACTCCCCTCCCCAGTCTCCTTTTCTAGTAGTTACAAATGGTGAGTACCTGCAAACTGCAGCAGCACCAAACTTAGAAAACATGACATAAACAGAAGCTGCACAAGTGCCAAGTGTGTCTCATTTGTAAACTTTCTCCTTCCTCCCTCCCTCCCTCCCTTCCTTCTTCATTTCCTTCTTCCTCTTTCTCCTTTTCTCTTTCTTTTTTTTTTTTGCTTCTTTTCCTCCATTTGCTCTTTTACTTTCTCTTAATCTGTCTGTAGGATTTCTATGAACTCTGGAATAAGGACTCTGGAAACTACCATTAAAGCTTTTCCTCTAGTCAGTAGGACTCACCATTTTTTTTTCTTTTTTTCCCCAATAAGTCATCATTTACTGGAAGACAACAGAAATCTGGAATGGTCCTTTTATTAGTTTTTAACATATGCTTTTTTTTTTTAAGGAGAGAGTAAAATGAAAGGTAGGTTTTTATCCACTGCTCGCTTGTGCAATTTAAAGCTTTCGTCCTTGTCAGTATTTGTCCTTATGGTCACAACTTAAAGGTCAATATTTACTTCCGAATTACAAATAATGGATACAGAGCACCACCTCCCTGAAGTCAGAATTGGAGACAATAATGTATCAGGACACCGCAGTGTGGTAACTAGCAGCAAACACTGAAGTGTGAACGGTGACCCATGTCCCTTTTTACCTGGCAATAGGGAGGGCATAAGAGAGAAAAGCTGTACCAATTCGTTCAGCACCAGGGACCACCTAGACAACGTGTGTTGCAAGACCTCGTGGAGCTGAGATGGCAATGGAAAACAGCTGCCAACAGCCAACAGCCCTATACCCATGCTCACATGCCCACCTTCATAGCATGAAGAAGAATGATAGATGAAGAAGAATGACAGAGGATATTATTAATATCATCACCATCATCATCAAACATGACACGTGGACCCAAGCTGTACTGACCGCTACACATGAGGAAAACCTAACTTTTTAGGATGACTGTCCAACCACACTTCTAGCTAAACACAGCATATGAACATTAAATTACAGCAATTAGATAAAATAACATCAGTGGTTTCCCCATTCAGTATAACTGTTCCTTTTGTGAGATGTTAGAGCTTTGTTTTATATAGCAAATGCCTATCAGATTTTGCCATGTTTCTCCGTGCTGGCTTTCAGGCTGGGACCATGAGGTAACAGGCCTTGTTGCAGTCAATGGTTTCTGGTACCATTGGGTCACATGGGGTAAGAATTTCCATTTAGGATTGTGATCACAGAGGATAAATGTTCAGATCAGCCGTTTTGACCCAAGTTGTCAGGTGTAAATGTACATGCAGCCTCACCTAAGTGAAGCCACACACCATTAGGAAGGCTGTGCTCATGCTGAAAGGGCTATCTTGTCATCAGAAGCAGAATACCTTGGCTTCTCACATGCCAGTGCTCACACTGTACTATCTGTGCACCCTACTATTTACGCGGTACTTTTGTTCCTGAAATGACTTCAGAAAGTATGGGGATATTGTCTCAGCTTTGCAGACAGCAAACGGAGGCAAAGAAGGTAAATGACATGCTTGAGTTGACACTGTCTGTCAGGTTTAGTTCCTAGGTCTCATGGTTTTCAGTTCCCTATTGAGTCACCAGAACACATTAGGTCTCATACATGAATGCTTCTCCTCAGGCGTAAGTGTTGCCTGGGGCTTACATGGCATGCAAGGGGCTGCACCAGGGGCTCCAGGTGGCTGCAAACTGACCTGCCTGCACACACGCTTTAGGTCCCACAGAGACTGCAAAGGCTACCTGCATAACTTCCTCACGGCGGGACTCTGCCCTATAATATAAGACTTGGAGCTAACCTTTTTTCTCCTGAAAGAGCTTTAGAAATGCAAACATGCTCTTGTTCACACAAAACATCTTGGAGTAAAGTATTACTACCTCTACCTTACAGATGAGGAACTCAGACCCATTCAATACCTCTTTGAAAGCTCTCACTCGCAGGGATAGCTAGAAAAGACATGACAGATTGCTGCTTCACCAACTCAACTGCTTTTTATACTGACTAATATATGATTTTTTTTTTCTTAGCAGCTCCTCCCATCTTGTCTGTCCCATCAGCTTCTCTTTTTGTATTTTATTTTATTTCTAAATTCCCTAGGGCAGGTGTCATATTCCTGCTCTGTGTTCACATGGTACGTTACGCAATGAAACCCTGGTCACTGACAAATGCACTTAGATGTCACTGATACATAAATAATAAATGATAGCAATTTCCTGATTAGAGAGCATCTCCATATGTCGGTTTAACCTCAGATCCCATTTTTGTTTCAATATCCAACAGGTGTAAAAGTCCAGTTAGAGGATTAATCTGTCCATGGAATGAAATAACTATAATGTGTAATTTAAATGGCTGTATTTCCCATAACTAGTTATATATTTCTCAAATGTTTCTAAAATTTCTGAAGTATATTGGTATTGCATCAATAGGCATAGTACTAACATTTAATCCCTCAGTGGAAAGCTTACAGACAAGTAGTGAGATAGATTTTTCCCCTCATTTTACTTGGATGTAACTTTATTTTGTTATTATCATATAAAAACATTACAATAACACTTGTTCCTTCAAGATGCAATTTGAAGAGTACTTTCCACTTACTCAAACATCTATTAGGGAGACTTTATTAAGCAATTAATCAAAGTAAATAAAATGTTTCTGAAGATGCCTTCAACAGGTACACATTATTTGCATGTGGCAGCACTAGACTAGCTTAAAAATATCCATACATCCTTAAAAACAGAGTCTTTCTACAATGCTTTTTATTTTCTTAAAATGTTCTTATTTTCTTTCTTCTATCCGTGAATAACTGGAAGTTATTTGAGGAAGTGTCGAAAGTTTACAAGCAAAGACTACACTGCTTTATACCAAAGAACCTCTTAAATTTTAATCACCTCATGAAATAATAAGTCAGGGAAACAGTTTGGTGGATGTCACTGCTGAACCCACAACCAGCACTAGTCAAGCAAAGACGACAGCTTCACATAGCTTCCTCTTGGAAAACAGGACGGCAAAATCAAGCTTCTAGACTGCAGTTAGTTTCTTTACAAAATATTCCAACCCCTGAACAGAAAACAATAGGCTTTCAGACACACTTTTATAATTTTTTTAAAATCTTACAATTTTTTTTTAATCTTACTAAAGCATCTAGGTTCAAACATAAGACAGGACAGGTCAGAATATTTTCGTTAGGTTCATTTCTAGCACTGTATCAGAATGTAGCCTCGTAATCGTACAGACATTTAAAAAGTGAAGAGGGCATCAAAATAAATTCTTCAATTAAGTTTTATCTTCAGACCATAAGTACGTGCAACTGCAGACTTCCTAGGACTTTCACCATCATTTATGCAATACAGAAATACTGAAATGGATTCAAATCGAGTTTTGGAAGGAGCAACAGCAAATCCTCCTCTGGCCCTCTGCCGCGTCAGTATATTTAGCAGTTTGCTGCTGTTCTGTCACTGTATCTCTCCAGTTTAAGTCATGCATTTATTTCCTGCTCTAGAGTGATCAAAGCTTTTCCATCTAAGACAGAACATTATAATTGCCAATTTCAAAGGTTTTTAGGAAGTTGCTTCGTAGATTTAAAATCATTAGCAACAGCCTTAGCACTCATCTAGTGAGTTACATCTTCTAAGCGTTACACAAGCGTTAATTAATTATGGGTTTGACTAAGCCTTTAAGGTTTTGGCTGTATTGGGAGCAGTGTAATATGCTCCACCTCAGCTGAAAGCCTTGGAGATACCGAGCTTTAGGGAGGCTTAGTGACTCACTGGGGAAATGAATCTGTTGTCTCTATGCCATCTAAAGCAGCTGATTTGCTACAAAAAGGAGCACATGCTGTATTTTCTTCCAGGACACTGCAGCTGTTGCTCACTTGGTTGCCATACCTGCCTGCGGCAGAAAATCTCCTGCTATTCCAACAGCGGTGGTGCAAATGCATACATTTCTTATGCACACTAATGATACAGCTGCACTGTTTTCTTTTCTGGGAGAGATGTAACACACTTTTGTGTCTAACTGGTTCAGTTTCTACAACACAAAAAAAGAAAAAAAAAGGAACTGGTCCAAGACTGAAAGACGCACAGACTTCATGGATCAGGGGTAAGTAGGTGGCTATTTAGAGACACCCAGAAAACCTAGATAAGCACCAGACCGACCCATCCAGGAGATACAGCAGCATTCTTCAGCAGGTTTCAAAACTACAGGAGACAACAGAAATCCTGGTGTTTTTTACATTGGATAGCAGCTACATAAAAGACAGAAATAATCAAACTGACAGCGACTGGAACTCCATGTCTCACTCCTTTCACTGTGAGACATAACCCAGCATGGTCCAACTGCTGAGCCAAGGCTTTGACCCAGCCTACAGAACATATTTCCTGGCCTGTCTCCTATCCCCCATCGCAGACAGAGTGGCACTCCCAGCAGTACAGGCTGCCTCTGCAGCCAAATGCCTTCGTCCACATTTGCATCCATCCCAGCAGAGATGTACTATTGCAGCCATACAGAGACAGCGATGTGGGGGGACATGGCAGGGGGAGATCGGGGGGACCCACAGCAGAAGCAGACCAGGATTTGCTGCTTGCACGTGGCAGCAGCTGCTGCTTCTGGGGCAGGACAGGGGGGGCACAGTGAAGAAAGGAGGGCAAAAATCTAGTCTGGCACCTGGAAATACTTCGCTGTTATCTTGCTCATTAGAATGGATATTTAGGTTTTCTCTTTCAACCTTTTCTACTGTTCCCATCTTCAGCCTGGGTACAGATCAGCACTATTGCCCATCCTCAACTGCTGTGCTCTGTCACCCTGTGGATAATACTGCTCTCCATGGCTGTGGTTCAAACCCCCTTACATGGGAAAGGTTTAGGATTACCATCTCCTGTTTCTTTGGCAAATGTTGTACTATCAGATGATTATGAGAAGTATCCAGTATCAACATCTTATGACTGTTTTAGGAGTAGTAAGATCAACAATTCTGAATTCCAACATATTTTTTGTCGGGTCTAGCCATCTAAACAAGATGTTTCACAGAATCACAGAATGGTTGGGGTTGGAAATCATCTTGTCTAATCCCCCTGCTTGAGCAGGTTCACCTAGAGCAGGACACAGGACTTCAGCATAGTCATTCCCAATATGTGGCCCTAAAAGGCACTTCACAGTTTGTTACTTTTTTATACTTTGTTATCTACACTGATCTTGATTTTACCAGCGGGGCTTGCATGTCCCAGCACTGGACATGCTGGCTGCTATGAATCCCAGACTAGGTGCTTATAAGTCTCGTGCTCTGTACATGACAAGCACGATGCCTAACCCAGCATTTTGAGTTCCACTGCAAGGTGACTAAATCTCTTCTTTGATCTAACTGTAAAGCTACTCTGAGTGGGTCAAATTTCTTGTTGCTTTCAGGAGAACAACAGATTTCAGGGGACCAGGGTTTCATGTATTTAGAAAACTCTTGCACATCCAAGGAATTCTTTAACTAATGAATAGAACCCCTCAATAATTGTAATTTTTCCATGAAAACCTGGATTACAGTTTTATTCAATTGCACTGTTTACAATTGTGATAGAATGTGTAGATAATATCAGAAAAAGCTGATTAATTCCTATTACCTTATTTACCAAAAACAAGACTACATTTTCTGGTTGCTCCATATACATTTTCTTCTATTTCACTCAACTGCACGTAACCTGAAACTAGCCGCTATGCATCACTGCCTTATTAGCTTCACCTGATTTAGCTAAATCTGTCTTCTCCCATTCAGCAGGCCAATAAGGGTATTTTTAATCTGCTCTAAATTGCACTTGCAATTTGTTTTAATATGATGAATCTCTTTTCCTACTGTAAACACTTAAATAGTTGCAAAAGCTAATCAGATCATTTAAGATATGCACATATTCCTAATGAACAGTATATATCTGTTCCTGTTGTCATCTTTCCCTTCATCAGTACTGCCACTACTCAGACAAATCTTTAGCAGATTTTGTGTCACAGTCTTATCACCTCACACAAAAAGGTTGGAATTTCCCATACAGACAGTGAAGACTACTGCCACATGGAAACATATATTCTCTGCCGATTCACACATTACAACTCCCACAGTGCATAGCACAAACCAGAAAAGACTGAAAAATACTCAGATTAAAGGATAGCTTCCCAAAATCTTTTTGTATGGATGCATTTTTCAGTAATGGATTAAAAGAATAATTTCTAGTCTAAGTGTTCCTGAACGAATTCTGTTGAATGTAACACTGACTTGACCTCTGCTCAAATATATATATATGTTAAATATGAAATCTGTTTTTTCCTCTCTCATCAAGAGATACCAAAACCTAAACCTTTGACTAAGTGATTAGACGACTGTGCAGGAAATAAAACTCACAGGAAAAAAATTAGGAATTTATATTTTTTTATCCACTGTTTGGTTAGTTCTAATACATATTATATTGATTTATGTGTTTGGGGTTTTTTTGCCATACAGATAAAGCAGTAAGCAAAATATGAATCCCTTTTTCTTCATCCCAAATAAAAACGGGGGGAAAGTTACTGATAATACAAAATACAGGAAGAAACAGTGAGGAGGAATTGTATCAGATATGTAAGAAATACACATTAAAAGGGGGGCAGAAACCTGTCAAGGAGGACCCTTACAAAGTTGCAGGAGTAATTTTACATTAGTAGACTAACATGTAACTGCCTGTGTCTTTGGAGAAACGTGCACGGGGTGAGGAGAGAGTTCACGGGGCTGTCGGGGAGGCCAAACCATTTATCTGAGAATGTGAGAGGAGGACACGGAGAGGATTAATGAGAAATGGGCAGATGAGCCTGAGAATACTCTCAGAATTTAGCCAATGTGAAATCTGACACTGAAATATAATGAATTGAAATTTGCTATGGTTGTATCATGTGAGAAAGTGAGAGCACTGCCAGGTCTCAAAGATCTTCTAATGGCTAGTATTTTAACTAAACCCCTAGCTCCTGAAGTCATACAACCACATGAGATTTCAAATATTTTTCTTTAAAGGAGGTTTCTTACCTTGTGCTTGTACAAGTAATCTTATTTAAAATAGCGAACTGTCAACAGCCTCAAAATACAATAATTAAACGCAAAATGTAAATTTTTAAGTCTCCTGACTTTATATTAGACTTTATTTCTTTTCCTGGATAGATTTATGATGTTTTACTACTCAGTGCAGTTTGAAACGCTGAGTGGTACTGGAGATGCTAAGTGATCACTCAGTCCCCAGTACTTCAGCTTACAAATGTATCAGTCCATCACGAGGAGTGACTGGTTTATGTTGTTTCAGCGGTGGGCACCTGGCACTGCTCAGTTTTCTTATTTAGCACAGTTGAAACTGCACCATGGTACTCACTGCCAGGGACTCCTAGATCATTGATGGGGTTCTCTCCTATTGCAGGAGTCACAGGATCTTGCAAAAAACCATGGTACTCTATTCTTAAAAAAATAAGTTGGCTTTTTGCTCCTACTATTACCATTGGAAAGACTTTCCAAAATCCCATTGCTGTAACAGTTAGGAACCTTCTTCCAATTTTCAGCTTAAATTTGCACATTGCCAGTTTATATCCATTTGGTTTTGTGTCAGCACTATCCTAAAACTTAAATAGCTCTTCTGGATCTTTTTCTCCTTGACGCTCATCCAGGATTTATTCACACACAGTTCCACTGATATGAGCCAGAATTAGTTTTACTGTGATGTGTGTATCTACAGTGATACAGGTTTTTTTTTAACACAAACCTAATGTGTGTTAAAAAAAACCCCAAACAACAAAACAAAACAAAAAAAACCCAAAGAGAACCTGGTTCCTTGGGATTTTTCTGCAACATTGCAAGACAGATGAAACACAAAGCTACTGTCCAAAAATCAAAGACTAAAAAGAAAGAAGTAGGCACAGACCACACACGACTCACCCCAAACTCTGTGCAGATGATGGGTGGATGGGTTGTGTAGTGAGTGCACCATGTAACATGAAATGTCCCACACATCTAACAGCAGTGCTCCAGGGGGCTGGCAGAAGGCTCCTTAGCCTCCCAGGAAGTCCCAGCCTGCCAAATTTGTTAATTATCATACTTACACACACCTATCAGAATAAGAGTTACAAAAGGAAATGTCAGAAACAACTGACATACACTTGGAACAAAATTATTTTTCAAATGGCTAGAAATGTATGAAACACAGTTGGTCAGTTTGGGGCTGGAGCCAGAAGACAAACTGCCTGGAGTAATATTAGGTCACTTTTATAAAGCCAGCTGTTACTCGGATCATTAGCTATTTAGTCTAAGCAAGCAGATGTTTTTCTTTTTGGGAACTTCTGCTGAAATCACGGAGTTCAGCATATGAAGCAATTGAAGAATCAAGTCTTTTTTTAAACACTGATTTTAAAGGCTTAATTTTTCCTCAAAAGACGTGCTTTAGCTTTCAAAAAGCTTTCAGTTTCTTCAACGTAAGCTGCCCCTGCAGAACACTACAAATTTTGCTTTTCCAAGGCTTTGATAACTTTTAAAAACAGCATTATGAATTATGACACAAACCAGTCTAAATCTCAATGAAATCACTAAAACCTTCCATTTACTTAAGGAAAAAATTGAATTTGGCCTGGATAGCTTCTAAAAAAGACCAGAAAACCTGTCCCAATTAAAGAACATGTCATGGTTTCCAAGGAAATTTTAAATGAGTCAGGAATTCTTTGTCAAATTCTGTTAGGGCGTTTACAGAGACATAGGTCTTCATTCACTAAGATACATTTGATTTCATTTATTTTTATGCAGCATCCTTTATTTACAGCACTTCGAAGAGCAATTTTGTAACACGACTTCAACACAGTCAAGTACTCTAGATGTCTCTTATTCCACCCTTTCTGATGTTATTGTTTAATCAACTCTTCACTGCTTTTACTGTTATCCGATCTCAGCAAGCAGATAAATAAGGCAGTGGAGATAGATACCTCTTCAAATGCTACCTGCTTTATATTTCACTCTTCAGGTAACCCAGTGTCTAGCAGAAACCTTTTGGCAATGAGGATGACAATTCAGAGCCAAAGTACTAACAGATATACTGCTCCTGAAAATTCCTAATGAAATCCCTCACTAATCAGGTGAGCAGTCCTAATATCTTTGTACAGAAATGCACATTCCTCAATGCTATCTGCAAAGTAGGATCTCTAATATTTCAACATCACACAGAGAATTTTCTACAGTCTATAGGTTTAGTGAAATATAAAAGGCTGTAGGAAAAAATATGTTACCTTGTGTGACTAACTCGATGCTATAAAAACCTAGAGAAGTAAATATTGCTTTTTATATGCCAAGTAGCCAAGCCATGTCTAGCCTGTTTTTCAGCTGCTGAATCTGAAGGTGCGGTGTAAATGATGGATTTGAGAACCCTGACTTAGACAAAAGCCCAGATGCAAGATGGCATTTAGCTGAATCACCTACCTGTTAGGCACTAGCAGTAGGCTCCAGAGCCTTGAAGTTCAGGCTCCTACACTGTTGTAGGTGAGCTAGGCAGCTGAGTGCAATAACAAGCAACTGGCTTGCCCAAACGGCATTCAGCTACCCAGGACGGCTCACGTAAAATGCTGAGTTGGTGGAAACACATTTGAGCTCTGCCCGCCTTTGGGTGGTTGGGTCCTTCAGAAGTGCAACCTAGAAACCCCTTCTGAGAGTAAGTATCTGCAGCTTTCAAAGCAATAAGCAAAACCTATTCTTTTTAGAGCACAACGAGAGAAAAGGCAGTGGTAGTGATTTATGCATTGTATCCAGCAAGCGGCTAATGAAATACTGAGTAGGAGCAGGCATAAGAACTCATATTTCCTCTCTTGCTGTACTATCCTACCAATTCAGAGTCCTGCCTCCAAAATCCTGAAGCAGATGCTTAAGGAACAGTAAGAAAAAGGCAAACGTATGTGATATGCTTGAAAATTTCCTTGCAAACTCTCCCAGGTTCAATTTCCAGCTCCAAAAATTCCTGAAATGGATGTGGTTTCCATCTGCTTAGCAACCCCCAGTAGGTTTCTCTTTCAAGAGCTTATTTAGTATCCCCTCAAAACGTTTTGCTCTCAGAGCAACCTACAGCAGAGTTTCACAAGTCTATCTTGTTCTACCTGTTGCAGGAAGAACTACCCTTTTATTTTATTTATTTTAAAATCTGTCTCCTACTGCCTTCATTTGCTGATGCCTTGCTCTTGTATTGAAAGTCAGTGAAGAATCTATTCCCATCACTTGTGAGTTCATAATCCTCTACAAAACAAACTTTAAGTTGTCTTTGGTCTTGACAAGGAGTCCTAGCTTATCTAGTCATTCCTGAAAACAGATACCCTGTTGCCATTCTTGTACTTTTTCCGAGTCTGCTGTGCCCCTTCTGAGATGAGGGGAACATAAGCGTACACAATATTTAAGAAGTAGGTTAGCTATGATTTCATGCAGTGGCATAATGATGTTATTTGTTCTTCTCCCTAGTCCTTCCCTGTAACTGACCTTCC
>WAAD01006700.1:169161-191173 GCA_013389945.1 Fregata magnificens
GGAAAAGTTTCATTCGACGTGGAGGCGGGGAGGGGGCTGCGGCGTTTCTGGGGCCTCGAGAGGGCGGCGAGGCGGCGGAGCCGGTCGGCGCGACCCCAGGCAGCGGAGCCTGGCAGCCCCGCGGGATGCCGCAGAGCGCGTAGACGGAGGAGCCCCCCGAAAAAGCAGTCGTCTCGGGGCCGGCTCCCGGCGGTGATTTAAGGGCCCGATTTTGCAAGCGCTTACTGCCGGGGGTGCCCGTGAGAATAATCGCGGGGAGTTGCTCGGCGGGGCTGCTAAGCGCTGCCGGCCTGTAAGTAGGTGGCGTTCGCAGGCTGCTCCCCGAGCCGGGAAGCGGAGAGGACACATGTTCCCCGGGAACTGGCGGGGGGAGCGGGGGAAGGGGGCTGGAGCAGCAGAACATCATTATCCGCCTTAGAAGTGGGTCAGGGCGCAGGCACTGGCACCGTTTCTTCGGGAAGACAAAACAAGGGGGGAAAAAAAAAAAAAGAAAAANAGACACCCCGCCCTGCGCGGCACCCCGATCCGGAGGGAGCGGGCATCCTGCCTCCCGGGCTGGGCCTGACCCTCCACGGCCGTCCCACGCTGAGCTGAGCCCTCTTGGGTGTCCTGGTGTGAAAAGGTAGGTGGGGGGCTAGAAACACCTCTGGCAAACTCTCTAGGCTTTGGGAGGGTAGGGGACACACACGATCCTCCATCCCAGGTCCGCCCAAGCGCAGCCCAGGAGCCGCGTGAATGGTTTCTGTGTTTGCGATACTGTTCCCATCTGAGTGAAACCGTTTACTCAGCACGGATGTGATGCGACTTTTAATGGTGGGCAACTTCAGTGTAAAAACACTTGGTGCTTTATAGGCACCCTGCTCTACTGGGCCTCCTAGTCCTCGGGCACCAGAGCCACTTCTGCCAGCTTGTCCTTCAAGCAAACAAAAAACTCCTGTGTCAGTTTTTCATTTCCATGTCTGCCTGCTCTACCTGGCTGTTTGGGACGTTACGAGTGATCTTAACATGAAGCAAATTGGAAATTTCTGGGTGAACAAAAGTTACAGGAGAAATTGCTGAGATGCTCAAGCAGTTGATTGTATTTGGAAAGCAGACTGTGGACGTGTCTTCTCGTGCAAGGTCAGCATCTTTCATGGTACTACAGAGTTTACATACAATAGAGGTTGGTTCATTAGGAGAAGGATTAACTTCGAATGACAGTTCTTGTTAAATGGGCTTCTAGTATCACAGGAAGAAAGTTCCATGTGCTGTGCTCCACCAATAAAAAACTATTTTAGGATTGTCCTAAGGGAAAACGTTGTTAAAGATTTTAGTCTGCTGATTTTCATGTTATCAAAAGAACCTAGATGCCAGGAAACAGCTGTAGCGATTTCCAAACCCATACACATGCAAACATGCACAAACATACTGATACACATATGTGAGACAAAATACTAATACCAGTGGATAGTACATTTGAGACAAACTCCAGCTGTAACACCATTTTGCAATTGGCTTAGTTTCTCAGTAGGAATAAGAATTATACTATATTGCACAGCAGTATGTATAGGTTTTATACAGTATAAAGCCAATGCCTGCAGGACTGCAGTAATGCATGGTGCTCAGGCTATGCCTCTGCTTGGCTGTCCTCTCAAGCTGGTAGGTAGACATAACTCGGTTATGTTGCTTGTGAGTACATGTGAGCTTGCAGCAGCTTCCAGCTTCCCCCTTCACCCTGGTGGGGACCAACTTTTGAGCAGTTTGGTGTCTTTTCATCTCCAGGTTTTCAGCTGTGGCCACAGCTTTGTGATCATCTGACAAGGCTAAAGATCGCTTCTAACAGCTGCTAACATGGTTACTTACTCAGGTGGGTGCCGGAAAAGCTTTAGATACGTCAATGGGCTCCCTTTCTTACAGGGTTTCTTTAAGAATCCCCTTTTATTTATACCATGAAGAAGTTACCCATCGTGAACACACCCACACTGAAGGGCAAGCACAGCGTTCATAGGTAGCAGAACTATTTCCTAGTTTTCCACAGTAAATTACTACACAGAGAGAATCTGGTCCTGACATGGTCATTATGCCAGTGGTTAACTTTCACTTCCAGCAGGTAACAGATTATAATATTTTACAAGGTGAATGATAAACATCAGGGACAGATCACCAGTGAATGTCTTAGACACTCCATCATTTGAAACCTTTACATCAAGAATTTAGTCTCCATAAAACATGACCACAAATGTCTACACTAAGTAACTCATGCAGTTTTATGGCCTGTAATACAGAGATAATAAGGATGGATTAGAAGATTCATCTCTGGCCATTCAGTGTATATGCACACCTGGTCAGAATAAGAATAAAATGATAATATCCTGATGTGATAGTGCTTTACAGCTGCTTTGAACAGGTGTCAATGGTTTAGAAAAGACACTGGGCCAGAGGCCAATTCCTACAATACCCCTCTGGTTCTTGTGCTGAAGAATGGTTGGTGAAGAAGCTCTCTGTATAGTCTAGGATATACTTGGCTGTGGTAGAGTGACAATGGTAATCTTCACCTTTAGGTGTCATATCATGATGTTTTAGCTTGTGCTGGGTCAAGCCAAATTCACTAAAATTAATTTGGAAATAAGGAAATCTGTCAAGCAAATCAATTCACTAGCTCTAACAACATGATTTCTATTACTGCTTCCTCCTTCTCCTATATGAAGTGTAAATAATCCACAACATGACACAATAGCAAGCAGATATGAAAAGGGCTTGTAGTTAACATTCCAGATTTCTGTTTCTTTAAAAGTTGTTATTCTTATTGATGACTTAGCAATGAAAATATGACTTGTTTTCATCGCTATACCCTTTAGTAAATATTTTGCGGATTTACATAAAGCTTCTCTTTCATTACGTAATATTTCTACTTGTCCTTTTATGGAACATTAGCAAGTCCCGATGAGAAACCAGTCTCTCTTTAGTTTCTGTGTTAACATTTTCCCCTTTTGATAAGCCTTTCCCTTTTTATTTTTTTTTAAATTTCTTTAATTTTTAGCCTTCTTTTACTCTTCTCATCGGATATCGAATATTTTCTTCAAATCTGCTCTTTTTATCCATTGTTACATTTTTCTCAGTCTAAATGAACTCTCCTCAGTGTTGATACTGTATTTTCCTTAGTATTGTGACAATCTTGTTATTTTCCAGGGTGAGTCATTCCGTGTCTTGTTCAGCTTTTTCTCCAGCTTGTTTGAGTGCTTATGTTTTTTTCAGAATAATGTCAATTTCTTGTTGCATTTATCTTCTGCTTCTCTTGTGGTAAATGTTTTCATTTTCAGGGCTGTCTTTGATATGTCAGATCCTTTTTTGGGTTTACATGCAGCTTTTATTTCCTTTCTTTCCTTTGTGAAAGCTATACCACCAGCGTGTCTTGGTATGTGTGATACAGTATGTCAGCAAAGAATCTGGTGGACTCCCATCTTTAGTTTCTAATTTACTGGAGAAATTGATGTGTAAATTCAAAATATTAAAAAGGTGTGTGCAAAAGGTACGTTGTCCTGGCAATAGTTGTAACTACCATCATTAGGAATATCATTCAGACACATAATACGATACCAAAACCCAAATTCATTGTGTCATGCTGAAGTCAGAAGTGTCAGATCTGTCTGGTTAGAGTATTGTTTTTTCAGAGAACTTTTTACCATGAGTATTTAATATTAAATGGAGGAGTATTAGCATAGGATCTCAGACCTTTTTTTTTTTTGTAATATTAAGATACAAAATAAAAGCAAACCCAGTATTTTTGTCTACCTCAATTTTGTTTGGCATGTTAGAGTCTCAAGATCATTAAAAACTTATTAACAAATAAATAAATACTATTTTTGCCATATTTTAAGGGAGTTCCGGTTTTTGCACTCTGTGTAAAGTAGTGTTATTTTCATTTGTTGGTATTGATCTGAGGCATTACTCTCCCTATTCAGTTGCCTCCAAGAACACAGAAAGACAAGAAAAATGGTGACACTGAACCATTTATTCCACCCTTTACAAAACAGAAGATGTAACTGAATCATTTTTCAAAGGTAAACCCAAGGACAATAGATGGTGTGTATTTTCCTCTCGGAAAAAGATCAGAACTTGACAGTTTGATAACAGCCAGGTGCCATCAGACCCCAGAGTGAGCTAGGCGAGAGACAAAGTCTATTCACATAATCTGGTTTTATTATTTTAGTTCTCGGTAAGAACCAGTTGAAAAGAGCTGGGCTGTTAGATGCACTAAAGACAGCATGGTTTAAACCTGTCTTTTTAAGCAGCTGTCTGGCCTAGCCATGGAAAAGGCTTCAATACCATGTCTTCTGGCAAAGCAGATGATCTGATGAAAGGTTTGTGGGCTAAAAATCTTACACACCTGTTTCTCCCAGCTTTATCAGCTATCTTGAAATAAAAACGACATCTGCCTACAAACTCTGTCTCTTCTGGCAAAAACAGTCTGTACCTAGCTGGTTCCTTCAGTGTCAAAACAGCTGCCCCTTGTTAAATCCACTAAAGAGTGACCTTCTGACCCCACTACTTACCGAGCAGAGTGGTTATAGAGTATGAGAAATAAGCAATGAGGGGTTGAAATGCAAACTTTGAACAGCTTGGGTTTATATATCCATACATGAGCACGGAGTCAAAGTTGTCTGCATTTCCTTCATACTCATTTGTGGCCGGTCAGTCACAATTTGCCTCTCTGTAATGTAGTACTCAGCACTACTATGCAACACACTCCTACTACTGAACACCTGTGGCAAACAAGTATTTCCAACATTTTCCATGAAGGATGGCACTATTTTTCCACAAGAAACCTGTCTGTGAAGAAAGGTGCACCACTGGCTGACTTTCTGACTACGCTTTCAGCTCTGTGAGAAGAGGCATGGCCATGCTGTAAAATGCTCTGATTCCAGTTGCAAACCCTTTCCTATGTTCTAGACAAACGGATATGCCTCTAGGGGAATTTGGTTATTTTCCCTCCCGCTATGCAGCAACAGAGAAAATGAAAATAATATTTCATACTCCTATTTAGCATTCCTATTCATTTCTGCTCGGATTATTAAATGGAAAATTGGGAACGCAAAGCACAGCTACGACCACACTAGCATATCATCTCACTGCATAGTTACCTGTTAGCAACACAGTAGTTTCCCACAGAGACAGATAAGACTAACCCCTGAAATGATAAACGAAGAGTGGGCAGGAGTGAATTACTTAACATTCGATCACCCCCTAGTCCCCAAACACAAGGTAGCATGACCTCCTGGGAGGTCTTATTTTTGCTCGTCTTTCTGTGGAGGGGCAGGTAGAAGTAGGTCTGCCTGAATGCCGGGGACGGTGGCAGCCTGGTGCAAAGCCTCTCCCGGCTCCTCTGCAACCTATCCAGGCACTGAATTTGGCCCTCCACTTTGAGACAGGTAAGAAGCCCGCTGTCTTTCATGTCACCCATGCAGTGAACTGTGCCTACAAGTAACAATTTCACGGGTCCCCTTCCCCTCTGGCTCTTACTGCCAGTAAAGCTCTCGTTACAGAGTGTAAAGAAATGTTTTCTATCCCAGTGAAGAAGGTTCTTTCAATCAGTAACTGCAGAATAAGGCACTGTTTTCAGCGGTGTTGATGATTAAAAGGCTCTTTTTCTGCTGCCTTCTTTTTAAAGATAGTGTACATCCTGACAGGAAATTCGGACGAGTAAAACCAAAATGTATACTTACAAAAACAGCAAGCCAAAATGGAAAACTCCAGTGCATGCTTAAGCTATGTATTAATGGCATGCATAGACTCAAACATTTGATCATGCAGAGTAAACAGACAGTTCCTATGTATGCGGCAGGCTTTAACAATAGCCCATTTAATAGTAAATAAGTTAATAAATAAATAAATCCCCCCCTGCAACCAGCCATTAAACTGAGATCTACTAGGTCAATTCCAGCCAAAAGCAAGTAGTTTTGGCTCATTTGCAGATCTAATCAAACAGTATTTCCCACACTGACATCACATTTACCAATTTTTTTCTCTTTCGCTTGTGAATCTGATGGCCTTATTACAGCAAGTGCCGACCTATAAGCACAACAGATATGAAGTCACAATCATAGTCATAATCATCATGCTTGGGTAAACATTGTTGATGATGTTGCACAGAGGAGTTTTCAAATAATGGATATTGAATGGTAGGAACACCTTACTGCTAGCAAATGAAGCACAGATTTTTTTTTTTCTTAAATGCATGTTTATCAGTTTTTTCTGCATTTTTTTTGCTTATAGCATATTGTACCATTTTAGAGGATATGTTTCAATTTTAACTGGAACTAAAAGCAATTTAGATTATGGAACTGACCTAGTATTTGACTGCTGTTATTCTCATTGCTTTTAAACGTGTAAGTGAAATCTACTATTCACCTGGGGATAAAAGTAAACAGCAACAAAACAACAACAAGGGTATGCTGATATGCCATAACCCATCTCAAAAATAGCCACTATTTGTCAGCATTCAAGGTATTTGCAAAATAAACTATTCACAGCTCATCCTTCTTTTGACGGTATCACCAATGTTGCTGATACATTAATAGGAAAATAAACAGAGGCAGAGATGTTGGCTTCTAGCACATAGAAACAAAAGGCACAAGTTTCTCAAGTAGGGAAAGGAATAACTAAGTAAAACAATATTCCTCAACATCTAAAAATATTTAAGGCAGTCATTCCATTGTAATGGCTTCTAAGATCTCGGAACATCTATTGCTAGAAAGAGTAACTTCTTAAATTTGAACAAAAATTTAATCAGAAAACATAGACTTATCTTGGTTTGCTATTAAATATTCAGAGCTGCCTATCACCTGTGGCAACTGAAATATATAAAATTTAATATACACAGAGAAAAATGTGATGCGTGTAGAGAAAAGAATCCTAGGTTCTAATGGAAAATGACAGGACCTGAGATGACTGTTACCACTCAGGAGTGAGATTATGATAGATAGGGTTATGATAGATAGTTGTATGAAAATATTAGCTCAGTACTTGCTAGATGTCAAAAAAAGGCAAAAACATTCTTAATAATTATTAGAAAGCGAATCAAGAACAAACCAGAGAGCATTACTTATGCCACTCTATAAATCCTCTTCTCTCTTGCCACTTCTAACTCAGACTGAATGCAAAATGATTCTTTAGGATCTCTTCCTCCGCCCCCCCCGCAATCCCCAAATTTTCTTCTTCTCAGAAGAACAACAAGGGTGATTAAAGATGAGGTGCGATGGCTTCTATGTTTAAGGAACAAGGAGGAACATGTTTGAGGAACAAGGAGGAATATGTTTGAGGAATTTGAAGAAAAAAAAGAGTCTGGTATCAGAATCAGAAAAAGAATCACAGAATGGTGGGGGTTGGAAGAGACCTCTGGAGTTCATCTTGTCCAACCACCCGGCTTGAGCAGGTACACCTAGAGCAGGGTGCACAGGACTGCGTCCAGGCGGGTTTTGAATATTTCCAGGGAAAGAGACTCCACAACCTCTCTGGGCGGCCCGTTCCAGTCCTCTCTCACCCTCAAAGTAAAGTTTTTTCTCGTATTCAGGAGGAACTCCCTGTGTTCTAATTTGCGCCCATTGCCCCTTGTCCTGTCACTGGGCACCACTGAGAAGAGTCTGGTCCCATCCTCTTGACACCCACACTTCAGATATTTATAAGCATTGATAAGATCCCCCCCAGTCTTCTCTTTTCCAGGCGGAACAGACCGAGGTCTCTCAGCCTTTCCTCATAAGAGAGGTGCTCCAGTCCCCTGATCGTCTTTGTGGCTCTCCACTGGACTTGCTCCAGCAGTTCCCTGTCCTTCTTGAACTGGGGAGCCCAGAACTGGACACAGTACTCCAGATGTGGCCTCACTAGGGCAGAGTAGAGGGGGAGGATAACCTCCCTCGACCCGCTGGCCACACTCCTTTTGATGCACGCCAGGATCCCATTGGCCTTCTTGGCCACAAGGGCACAGTGCTGGCTCATGATCAGCCTGCTGCCCACCAGCACTCCCAGGTCCTTCTCAGCAGAGCTACTTTACAGCAGGTCAGCCCCCAACCTGTACCGGTGCGTGGGGTTGTTCCTCCCCAGGTGCAGGACCTTCCACTTGCTCTTGTTGAATTTCATTAGGTTCCCCTCAGCCCAGCTCTCCAGCCTGTCCAGGTCTCGCTGGATGGCAGCACAGCCTTCTGGCATATCAGCCACTCCTCCCAGTTTGGTATCGCTGGCAAATCCTCAGTCTGGAAAAGAGGCAACCTGCGATCAAGGTCTGTAGAACCAGACCAGACCATGGAGAAGGTAGATGGGGAATGACTGCTCACTTGTCCAACAGAAGAAACTGCTGGCAGCAAATGAAGCTGGTATGAGCCAAGATATCTTTCATCCTGCTGCGGTGCTTGGCAGAACAGGATTTGGGTGCTTGTGAGACAGCTGGGAGAGAAAGCAGGTAGGCTGATGTTGCCAGAAATCAGGAGGATGGAGAGAAAGGCAGGCTGTTTGCACAGTACGTTTTGGGGACTGGTTGTGTAGGTGCTATAAATGGGGAAGATGGGCTACCCTGTATGAAAGTGGGAAAATAATGAGATGGCAGAAGTGTGCTGGGGAGAAAGGGAAGATGTGATACTTGTACAGAGGAGGAGGAAGAAATGGGCTTTCTTGGGCCTGGAGAGGGGAAGCATGAAGTTGACTACTTAAGTGGGGGATGAAAGAAATAGACTACTTATAACAGAGGTGAACAAAGCTGTAGCAGGTTGTACTGGGTCTGGCTGAGGGGGAGCTGCTTTTCCCCAGGCCAGCCTGCCGTGCTCTGTGTCGGTGGCCGGAGGCGGCACCAGTGCCTGGCTGTGGCCGGGCGGTGCCTGCCCAGCCCCGGGGCTGCCTCTCCAACATTTCCCCCCCACCCCCGCTGTGGGCTGGGGCTGGGCGGCATCTTGGGAGGGGGCGGCCGGGACAGCCGGCCCGGGCTGAGCGGGGCTGTTCCGTACCGTGTGAGCTCTGCTCAGGGATAAAAGCTGGGAGGGAGGAGGCAGCGGGGGGCATTCCTGGTTTGGGACGTTGGTCTGTGTCCTCGGGAGCAGCCGCGGCACGTGCCGGGGCCCTGCTGCCCGGGCGGGGGCCGGGCGTCGCTGTGGNGGTCTTTGTTTTATTAAACTGCCTTTGTCCTGACCCAGGAGGTTTCTTTCCACCTCATTTTCTCCCCCTGCCCTGCTAAGGAGGGGAGTGATAGAGCGGCTGGGTGGCACCTGGTGTCCAGCCGGGGTCAAACCACCACACACGTCCTAAATCATAGAATCATCGAATCATTAAGGTTGGAAAAGACCTCTAAGATCATCAGGTCCAACCATCAACAAACACCACCATGACTCTTAAACTAGGCCCTGGAGTACCATGTCCATACCTTTGTTGAACGCCTCCAGGGATGACGACTCCACCACCTCTCTGGGCAGCCTGTTCCAATGCCTAACCACTCTTTCGGTAAAGAAATTCTTCCTGATGTCCAATCTAAACCTCCCCTGACGCAACTTGAGGCCATTCCCTCTCGTCCTATCGCTAGTTTCTTGGGAGAAGAGTCCAACACCCGCCTCACTACAACCTCCTTTCAGGTAGTTGTAGAGAGCGATAAGGTCTCCCCTCAGCCTCCTCTTCTCCAAGCTAAACAGCCCCAGTTCCCTCAGGCGCTTCTCGTAAGACTTGTTTACTAGTCCCTTCACCAGCTTTGTTGCCCTTCTCTGGACACGCTCCAGCACCTCAGTGTCCTTCTTGTACTGAGGGGCCCAAAACTGAACACAGTANTGTGACCAAAGTGCAGGACCTGGCACTTGGCCTTATTAAACGCCATACAATTAGCCTCGGCCCATCGATCCAGCCTATCCAGATCCCTCTGCAGAGCCTTCCTTCCCTCGAGCAGATCGACACTCCCGCCCAGCTTGGTGTCCCCTTCAAACTTGCTGAGGGTGCACTCAATCCCCTCATCCAGATCATTGATGAAGACGTTGAACAAAACTGGCCCCAGAACTGAGCCCTGGGGAACACCGCTTGTGACCGGCTGCCAACTGGGTTTCACTCCATTCACCGCCACTCTCTGGGCTCGACCATCCAGCCAGTTTTTTACCCAGCAAAGTGTATGCCCATCCAAGCCGTGAGCTGCCAGATCCGGCAACCATGGCTGCCAAGGCTTAACTACCTTGGTCTAAATCATCTCTCAAGGTACAGACAATTGGCTCACTTCTTAAGCACAGCTGAAGAAGGAAGTGGCCACTTTTTGTATACTAGCTGAAGCTCTCACATAGGCAATAGGACACTCAGGTCCTCTGCCCACCTCATTTGCAAAGTTCACTGCTTCTTTTCACTCCCACAGTTGTCTGTAGGTCCTGGGACCCATTAAATTGTGTAAGAAGTGCTTCTGTAGGTTCTGCTCCTTTGTTTTGCTGCTCTACAGGTTTCTATCTGCTCAGGAAAGATAACAGTGCTTCTCTACCCACACGGGGATTTTGGAGATAAGAACTCTGCAGACAGCTCAGTAACAGGAGACAAACGTAGCCTGTGCAGCACCTAGTGCAGATTGTGGCACTCCAAGCTCTATTTAGATGAAAGACTGTGAAAAGGAAGATTATTACCGAGATCCTGTATCTAGCATAATTATATATGAAAGTATGAATAACCTTGTTGAAACATCTCATATTTACCTAAATTGTTATTAATAGGAGACATGGAGGCTTAATAAGTGGGATTAGCACACGAGTGGCTACATTTACAAACTGTTAGCATAAATGAAATACTTGGAACTTTCGTTTGGAACAAATAAGCTCGTTCATCTCCTGAGTGATTTGTGAATGTACCAAAAATACCCTCCAATCTTTGATGTGCAAGATAGCTACTTTAACAGGGGAAGGAGGAGAGAAAGGTGGAGGGTTGTATGTGTATGTGTGTGTGTGCGCAGTACAGCAAACTCCCACACTATTTTTTTTTAATTTTGTAATCTCAAATTAGCTTTCATACTCCAGCAACAGTCAAGAATATGGAAAAAAAAAATTAAAAGATGAGGACAGAATTGCAGAGTTCTTCCCCTACAACTACCTGTAGCCAGAGTGTGTGAGTTGCTTCTGCACTTCGGTTCACCCTGAGCAGTGCTGAGCTGGACAGTCAGTCTTGCTAAGGGCTCCCTTATCTGCTAACTCTCCTGAAGTTGGGGCCAGCCTTAAAAGACTTGCTGTGTGTAAAGGTGCGACAAATTCCATAGCTAGAAGAGGTAGGACTCTGAACAGGTCCCTTTTCCACACTTCCAGAATACATGCTGAAAGCTTCCAATTAAACTGAAGATGGGAATAAAACCTGTGGTTTGCTATGTCAGCTGCTCAAGTTAACTGAAAATGCACAATGTGCTCCCATATATCAGAAAACAGGCTCACACCTCCAAGTTTTTTATTAGAATGAAGGTAAGTATCACAACCACTTTATGATACTGGCAAGTATGTTTGTAATGAAATTAATGGTTTTTTGTAACTCAGATCTTCTTGTGGTGCTGGATTAAGTCCAATTGTCAAAGGCAAGAAATGTGCAGTAGCTATAAAGCATCTTGGCTTTTTCCTGAAAGAACAGTTTCATGGTTTCTTAGTATACGTGGTAAGTAAAGGACTGAATTTGAAATCTTTTGCGTTCAGGTTCAGTTTCTTTGTATTCAGGGCATTGAACAATGGAGGGTTTGCTTCTCCCAACTGCTTTGCCCTTCCCAAATTTCTGGGGCATACGTGACTGCTATACTTGTCAACTGGCGGTGAAACACTACAGTGGCATAAACCATGATGCTTTAAAATGCCACACTATTACACCTGTCCTTTGTAATAGGTGTACTATGAGTCAGTTCAAAATTTAAAACATATTTTCTTTCATACTTGAATGATTGAACCGTGTCTGTCCTACTATAGGACTTGCTATAAGTGAATCTGGGAGGCACACAGATTACTGTTTCTTGGGATGGGTGGATTTTCTGACCTATACTGTGTAAAATTAGAAAACCTGGGTTCAAATGCCATTGTCCCTCATACACCTGTCTCCCAGATGCTAGATGACTGTTGCTAAAACCAAGCTATACTTCAGGCATGGCCTGTAGCTTTATAGTGCTACCTCTAGGTCAAGCCTGGGATAAGAAGGCCTCTGAAAATATGGATGGCCTTTCTCTTCCTAATATTTCCTACATGGTCCTATATAACCACCACATAACCTCCTTGTGAGGAATATTTTCACAAGGTTCAGGTAGGACAATGACATGGGCAGGATCTGTGCAGATGAAATGCTCCTTGTCCAGTCCCAGGATATATCTGCAAAAATGCACTGTGTAGAGTTTTAGGCATGGGATTGACAGTGGTGTAGCACTACAACCTCCCACTCCAAATCTGCCTTCATTTCGATTCAGATAAGAATATTGAGTCTTTACAGAATGGAGTGCACCATTCCTGTTTATGAGGACAATTCAGGCTCAAATTATATGGAGTAGAGAATTTATAAATCTTTTATGGGATGCAGTGAGGATGAAATCCTGGCCTCTGGTGGAGTCAGTGGTACAACTCCCCTAATTACAAGGGTTCGTGGTTTAATCTAATCCCCTGGACTTCGTAAAATACATTTGTGTAGTACAGGTTCATTTTCTTCAGTAAGGACTCTTGTTCAGCTTTGAAATTGTTAGTAGAATAGGTGCTGCTCTTATGCTTTTAAATGCTGCCACTTCCTTCGGCCTTTGGAGAGTCCAGGTGCAAAACAAATGTTTTTGAAAGCCAAATTGCAGAGGCAGAGAAATAATCTCTCCAGAACAATCAGAGAGGAAGTTTTATGTACGTAGTGAGACATGTTGTTGTTCTTTAACAGCACCAAGTGAGAAAGCATAGGAAAAACACTGGTGGAGTAATTAAAATGTGTAGCGTCAAACATATAAGATATAAAATATATTACCTAGCCCATCCCCACCCTGAAATTTGCATGGTTTTTTTCTCCAGTATCTCTTAAATACTGTAGACAGAAAGGATTCTTTCAAGTTTTTTATCTACAGCCATGTGTGTATTTTTCTATCTTTAGATACAATTGAATTCTATCTGAAAACAACTGTACACTGACCTTCCAAAACAATTATGGAAATCCTCAAAGGACGAAATAGTCTTGAATTATGTTCACTTATTAAAACACAGGATTACTGAAAGAGATGAGGGCCCTGAATGTTTACCCTGAAATGTTTGACTATCCCAGTACACATTCAGCCTCTGGTGTGTAATTTGTCTGGTATACATAATAGCTTCAAGAATATACAGAAAAGAGCTCTTGGATCAGCACCTTCCATTTCACTGCCTGAGCAGCTTTAAAAAAACATGTCTGCATCATGTAATTCTGAAATTCTTGTAAATTTAGGAAATAACTAATTCTTACTGGTAAAGGAAAGCCCTCTAGTTTATTTTTATGTCAAGAAACAGATTTTTCTCCTAGTGCAAACTTATTGAAGGCAGTTTTTGCCCAAGAATATTCAGTTGTTGGTAAGACTTGTGTTGTTTCTCTATACATAAAAAGGAAATATTTCAGAATACCTGTGAAATCTGTGCACATTTCAGAAACTGAATCCAAATCATAATGAGTTTTAGAAAGATTGGCTCGGCATTCGAGGACAAAAATGCAGCAGATGGTGATTTTTTTTTTAATCTTAGACTAGGAGTTATATTCTCTAAATTGAACAGAATTTCACCTCTGTGTACACAAGTGCATAGAAAAAACCATGCAGGTACTTTATTCGATTTTCTTTTAGCTGGGTAGTCTGAATAGAATTAGTGTTAGTGAGATGCTTCAGCTGCAAGTCGACAAATGTGTATTTTTTAAGCCTACTATCTCACTAAAGGCCAAACTATGCAACTCTTTCTCGTGCTAATGAGAAGTTGAAGTCAATGGGACTTGACATGTAAGTGCTCAACAACTTCAGTAAAGGCTTCATAATCTGGCCCTAAATGCTTTTGCTTTGATAGATCTCTGTCTCGCTGTCTTGCTGTCTCTGTGTCTTTGAAAACAGGTTATCTCTAAAACTTTTGCTGGTGATATTTTGTGAGAAGAGAGCTCAGTAGGCTTCCTGCCACTTTTTGAAAACCTGTTAACAGTACATATTAATTGCCTTTTGCTCCTAACTTCGTTATAATTTTATGCTGATCTGCAAGCTCCATCTGACAGTACTGAGCACCATAATATCAAGATATCTACAGCATCCATCAGCATGACTGACGCAGATTAGACAATGGTGCTTTTTATCAACGAGGTTCCTATCTCCGAAGATACTCTCAGTGCAGTGCAAAGCCAAATAAAATGCAAATAATACAGTGTAGTCTACTAAAAGACGGAAAAAAGAGTGCTTCAACATCTTTTTGTGTGCGTGTTTTAAAAAAGAGACTAACTCTTTGATCTTCTTAAGGAGGATAAATGTTTTAGTGGCCAAGGAGGGTCCTTGAGAGGAGACAGGATCATTCTGGCCCTGGACATACATGTTCCTCCTGCAGTTATATCTTATCTATGGGCTACATGAGATAATAACGACTGGAAAAGTGAAACTGAGGAAAATTCACACAGTTAAATATCCTGACACTTATTCACTAGACAAGATTTTCCCTTTGGGTACAGGGAACCAAGCCCTACTCTGCTTACTGAAGGGTGGCTCAGTCTAACCCACAGGACTAAGGCAGTGAAAAATGAAAGCAATTTCACTGATAGAGCCTGCTGCTAATACATGTGCATCCCTCCTTACCACGCAGCTTGTGGGCTTATGTTCAGCTAGCAGTGCTGCACCTGTGCACTGCGAGCCTGCAAAGGATGTGTTTTATAAATCAAATAATCAGTGAAAAGGCAATCTTTAATTTTACAGGCTACAAATGACATGCATCTGTATTGTATACTCTGCACTGAATGCTTAATGGAGGCACTAAATGATATTCATGATATCAGGGAGAGATTTTTCGCTATGGTGAGATTCAATCATCTAACCTGCAAATGAACTCCAGATTCTTGGCCTCTCTGTTTTTCCCCTTCCTCTGTGGTGCGTGAAAATCAGAAAAACAGCTGTGGTTGACCTTAGACTGGGGTCATTGTAGTGCTGTCACTGTCAGTGCTCTACCACCCTCTTCATACTCTGGTGCAGCAGAAGGGATTCCCTCCCGCACAGTAGAGCAGCTCCAGATACGGTATTCTATATTCGCTTCAGTAATGGTGTGTTTTTGTCCCCTGCCTTCACTGAAAAGTAAGGGTATAGTTATCATCCGTATCTCCAGCCATGCTAATCTCTTTCTCAGTCCCGCTGAAGGACCTGTGGTCAAGCCCTGGGGACACAGAGCCTGTGCAGCAAATACTTGAGCATATTGCATTGCTCTGCCAGAGGTGGCCAGGTGGAAGCGAGAGGTGAGCAGGGCTGCAGCCGATGCTCAGCAGAGTTTCCAAGCTAATGCCACTCCCATGCTACACATGTGCTGCAGGCTGTAGCTGCTGGGGACTGAGGCATCACACAGCAATAAGATTTAAGGATTGGCATAAAGCGAGTGTCTGGTCTCTGTCTCACCAGTGGCTAAGCTGTGCTGCTTCCAAACCAATTTACTGTCCAGCCCTATCCAAATCATCCACATGTAGTGCTGCCTATGTACAGACGTTGATACATCATCTACAAAAGAAACATGCATTTAATAGGCTGAGTTGAAGATTTGAGTGAAAAGCCTTTACAGAAAGTAGAAAAAGTACTGTGGGCCATGATGACTTTCTTCTTTTAAAACAAAAACTTCTGTCTTTTTGCCAGTTCACTCCCAAGAGACTAAATGATGCTGATTTTTTTTTCTCAAATTAAACAAGAAATTACCTCTATCAACTCTGTAACAGGTGCTTTTTGTGTATTTGTTACTGCAGTTTTAAAGCTCCCTAACTTCACTAAATTTATCAAAGTTTAGCCTTACTGGCTCACCAGTCAGGGCAAGACATCCACGGTTGAAACTCCACCTGCACAGCACAGCATACTGCCATTCTGTGTTCCTTCCTGTATCCCAAGAAGTCCAACCATCCTTATCCTTTCCCCTGGGAAACCACAGAAAATTGCCATGGAACTGCAAGGCAACATATCTGTATTCTGTATTTGCATTTCTAATCAGAAGCTATTAATGACTTTAATAACATGTTAATTTGCACTGAAGTAACTTCAGGATACTACTCCTGAAATCAGTGGATTTACTCCACATAAACACCAGCTGAGCTGGCTGCACAGTTTTATTTAAAGAAGGTTCACATGTGGAAAAGCCAGAGTAAATTGCAAACACTTACAAGAGTCCAATGCCATTCTCAAGAACCTTGTAGGCTGTGCAAGCAGTTGGTATGAAAATAATGAGCCTAGGAAAGAAAAAGGCTATTTTTATCTAGAAATCTAAGAGGCTGCAAATCAGTAATATTTCAGAAGTTAGACAAGAAAATGAATGTCTAGTTCCTATTCATCTTCTCAGGATGCAGAGAATGCAGGATAGCACTCTCTTTTAAAACATTTTATTGAAGCAGTAGAGGACAGTCTAGAGCACTTGCCTTTATTGTGATTTGGACATCAGGAAGAATTTCTTTACTGAAAGAGTGGTTAGGCATTGGAACAGGCTGCCCAGAGAGGTGGTGGAGTCGTCATCCCTGGAGGCGTTCAAAAAAGGTGTAGAGGTGGCACTCCAGGGCCTAGTTTAGGAGTCATGGTGGTGTTAGTTGATGGTTGGACTTGATGATCTTAGAGGTCTTTTCCAACCTTAATGATTCTATGATTCTATGATTCTATGCCAAAACAACATCTCGGTTGAGTCTGCTCTGCATCTTAGCCCTAAGTCTTCCACTTCTGTTAGAAAGACCCATCCACTAGGCTACTCTCCTGGGCCAAAGCTGAGACAAGACCTCTTAGCTGTAGAGGCAAATCTGAAAGTTTCTCTTCCATGGATGAAGTGCTAGACTGCTTCTCCACAGGAAACAGCATAGTAAATAGGCTTGATGCTCCTGCAGGGAAGGACAATTGAGTACAGGAGGTGTCAATTACTACCTCTTCCTCCCCTCAAGGTGAAAGCCACTGCCCTGGCCCCGTGTAACCTGGCTACTCCCTGAGAAGCAGAAGCAAACTTGTTTTTTTAGAGACAGGAAAAGGAAGCAGCAGAGCTCTCTTCATTTGCTGCCCTTCTGTTGCAGAAAACTGTTTACGCTTCCTTTTCCTGAGCTCATGCCAAGGCAAGTCGTTCTCTGTTTTGACCAGAAACTCTGTCTTGAAACTTGGAAATCTTTCCAAAGTGTATCCATAAACAAGATAAGGTATTGATAGACTGACAACCTTTGATGAAAAAGGCAGGAAAAACTCCTAAGCAGCACTGATACTTATCTTTGCAAGAAAACAAAAACAACAAAAAAAGCTCTTCTAATCCATGGGCATTTGTGAAAGTTTGATTAACGTGTGTCAGGAAATTTGAAGGTCTGAAATAGGATGACCTGAATGTCCTGAGCATTGAAGAATACCTCTAATTATTGGATATTTGACTTCTCCCAGAGTTAGGATCAATGGGAACTTTGTCTGCTTGATAGCTCAGTAAAAAATGTCGGAGCCAAAGGCAGAGCCAAATCACAAAATATTTTGATTAGAAGATCACGCAAATAAAGTTTGCCTCATCAGATCATCAGCTACAGATCGTCAGTTATATTTCACTGGCCATATTATTTCTCAACTGCCTCTAACAAAATGCTGCATACATTTGGTTTGTGTTTGTAGAAATGAGAGTAATTGCAAAAACTTTCTGTGAGGCATTATGGAAATAGTAAAGGTCCAAGGGAGTGCCCCCAGAATGTGAAATTTGATGGCATACCATATTTATTTATTAATTTAGCAAGTGAACATTTGCATAAAGCTCAGGTAGAGCTATTCCTATGAATAATCTTGCACAATAACATCAGACATCTCTACTAATCCTACAGAACATCAAAAGCAATGCTGGCTGCTATTCAACACTGCGTTCAGTGCCATGACAACAGATGGAATTCATGGCTGAGGGGTAAAAAAAAAGACTTCTATCCCCCATCACTTTTTGTAAGAATCCCTAAAGAGAAAATTATGCAAACTAGTAGAAACTGAATGTAGAACAGGAATGCCTGTGAACGTGTGCTATCTGCATTTACACAAAACAGCTTGTTTGTGAAACAGAATGTAAGTGGTAAAAGTAGATATGGAAATCTTATTTAAATTCTTGCAAAGGGCAAAGAGGAGGAGGAGGAGGGAGAATGGGCTGGATTTCTCTTCCTGGGAGTTCAGCAGGAGCAGACTGAAATTCATAATATTACGGTCACAGGCAGATGACATGAAAATGATTTTTTGATGTTGTTAAAATGAGTGTTCCTATGTTTTGCGAAGAGATCATTCTGAGACATTTTAATCTAAATATGTATGTTTTGCCGTAAAATTTTGTTTGGCAATATTGTGGTATCTTTAGATTGAACATTTTGGACATTACTGTTGTATAGTGTAAGAAAACTATAAATGAAAACCTAAAAGTTAAAATTACTCATTGGTTTACATCATCCATTAACAAGAAAACTGTTGAGATGAATGGGAATTACCAGCGTAAAGGAAAAGAGATCTTGGACTAATTTTTTTTGTTGTTTTTTTTTACTCTAGTCATCAGCCCACAGAGTTAAGGTGATGAGTCAGATGTGTCTACTGTGCAACTACTAAAGACCACTGTTGCTTCAAAAGACCAGGCAGTCAGGCTTACCAAGTTTAGAAGACAAAATAACCATACTTTCTGATGCACAAAAACGTCAAGTAACAACAGGCTCAGTCTTGCAGGTAGAAATGAGAATTCTGGGAACTGAGATGAAAGTGATAAAAGAAAATGGAGTCTTAAGGGCTGTATCCAGCAATGTATTGGTCAAAAGATAGTTTTTCCATTTGCTAAGATGTTTGCATGATCAGATAATACATGTGGAGCAGAATATAGAATAGAAATGGCAACTCTTAAAAAGTACTCGCTGGTTACCTATCCCTGTGTCTAATAGAAGCACAATGTTCTATAAATAGATTTTCAGAATTGTCTTCACATTTTCCTCAGCAATAAAAATGTGGCTTTGCATGATGCTGTCCATCAGAACCATCTGTAGTACAGAACAGAAGCACGAGCAATTTTATTCTGCAAGATGGTAGTCAGAACTAACCATATGGTTCTGCATTCATTTTATTTTGGAATGCTTATTTAGTAACCTGGTTATCGGGTACTGCAGGAAAAAAATGAATGTTTTAACATTTCCTGGCCTAGATACAAGGGCTGTAAGCAAATCTGCAGTGGTCTGCCATTGCAAGAATACATAAGGAGCAAAAAGTCTAGCTGAATATCTTATGGCTGTATCCTTGACCTTTGAAGAAGTTTGGCTCAAAGTCTTCTTGTTTTGTGGCCTTGACTGCATATTACTGAGAATTTTCTTTTATTTCATTTTCCACATACGGTGAAAAGAAAGAGCCAGCCTTTGATAACAGCTGCAAAATTGTTTCTTATTTTATTTTTCTACTTATTCTCTAATTTATTTTCAGTAGTTATGACTCTGAAATACCGCTGTAAATTTTCTTTCTGAGATACCTGGTGTTTGTGTCTGGTTCTTTGATCTGACCTATGGCAAAGAACAAGAACAGATGTGAAAGACTTCTCTGCCCAAGCAGTGTGATCAGATGCTCGGCTGTCCATAGTTGCATTCAAGAGCAGATGCAGATGTTAGATTTGAGGGGCATTTTGAAAATGTGGTCAAGAGTATAAACTATGTGTCGGCCTTGGTTTAGATTCCCAGTTCATATAATATAAAAGCATTTAGTTGGCCTTTAGTAAGGGCTACTCCTCCTCCTGAGGTTTTACATAAAATTTAGTGTATGACTAAATCAGCCTTGTTAAAACTGACCATCAACCAAGCAGAGACAGAAATTAAGCATGATAGAGTAACAGACAAAGTTACTTCTTTTTAAGGCTAAGGAGGAATTTAATGTGCTCGTTAAAAAAAAATACGCACTAACAAAGTTAACATTCTCATACGATGGAAAAATTCCTAATTCTGTCATACACAATGGGACATCCAATTTAGAAAGGGTCAGTGAGTTTCAGAGCTCCTTTTCCTCCTTTCTGGAGGGAATATGTTCTTTGGAAACCTACCTTTTGAGGAAAGGGTGGAAGGCAGCAAGACCTATTGAGATGACAATGAGATCAAAAAAGGAGGAGTGATTATTCAAATCCCTCAGAGAAATAAAAGCCTGAAGTAAGAAGAACTGAACCCAAAAAGGAGCAGGCAGGGTGGGGAATGGGCAAAGGGGAATGAGAAGCAGAAACTGAATGCAGAGGGCAAGGCCTGAATGGGAAGCAGTGAAAGAATTAGGAGTTGAAAAGGGAAGGAGGAGGGGAACGTAGGGCTGAGGAAGAGAAGAAAGCAGTGAGAGGCACATCACGGTGAATGAAGTAGAGATGGAAAGTTTATTCTTCTCAGCCTGTAGCAGCTCCTTTGAATACTTTATATGATGGGTCTATGATGCTAAAACACAGCTTAATCGTATTGCTTTTCCTTGGGTCAGATTGATCAAAGTTTCCATTTTTACGTCTGTTGTCAGAGCGGGCCACGCTGGTGAGTGGCAGGTACTGTAAAGTTTCAGAAGGCCATGAGACAGCGCATCCAGTCCTCTGCTTGGTTGCTTAGATACACTAATGAATTGTATTAGGAATTTCTCACCTCACATTTGCACTCCCCTATGTTTCAAGTATTGCATTTCAGATAATAACATGAGCAGACTCCAGGCATGCAAAAATAAATTCTTTTTTTTATGAAGAAAACTACGTACAGCGTGACTGCAACCACAACAAGCATTTTATCAGAGAGATTGATTTCCTCATCATTTTTCTAAAGTCTTCCTTCTGCAACCTCTGCTCTTTCCTCTGAATACCCTGTAAGCCACAATAACCCAATTCTTGACACACTGTATGCTGGAATAGTCTTCAAAACTAAATTAGAGCAGATTTCAAACCCACCGAAGGATGTATCTGATGATGGGTGCCTGAAAAAATAGTTGGTGATTAGCCCGGCAGAAAGAACCGATGCCTTCAGTGTTCTAGCTATACCTTTATATTACAGCAGGAAGCATGTAGCAGGACATGTTGTGATATCTCCCTAAAGTGAGCTAAGATGTTAGCCTGAAAGTGTGATCTACAAACGAATTTTACTAGGAGTGTCACAGAAGTGGCAAAACGTGTAAGCTTTTGTGTGTGGAGTAACTGTTAATGTGGTTAGAGACACAAGCACTCAAGGAGTGTGAGTTACTCAGACAGTATTTTCTTCAACTCAAAAAAGAGGATAGAGGATCTAACGATGTGCACTGATGGGTGAATATTAAGCTTTTTTTAACAGTTGGCCCTTGATAGAAATAAATGGATTTGTTGGGTAACAAGATAAAGCCAGGTTATCAGTGAAGCGGAGACACATTAGTGGTTTTCTTTATAAGAAGTTCCTAATTAAGGCAAAATACTGTCCATGACTTATGTCCCAATTAAACTTCAAACTCTTAAAAAATTTCATTGCACTTATTAACTAAAGAAAAGCTAAATGTATCCTATCTTAATTCTCTTCTGCTTTTTGAGCCTTATAGTCCAGCTGCAAGTGCAGTTTCCCTTTTAGTATTGGCATGTAATAAGATGGGAGTCAGTCTCATCTCAAAGCATGGGCTCTTGAGCATTGGCTTGTAGGGGTCTAACAGTCAACACATGGAAGACTTGTGGAGGATTAGCTCCTTTTGTGTCATTTTAGCATATTGCATAATTTGGATCAGATTGACTCTCTTTTTTGGCTGCCTAAAGATCTGTGAGAGAAGGACTTCCACCTTCATGGGTCCTAGATATAAATTGAGTCTAACCTGTGTTGAGAAAGAGAAGAAGCTGAAGCTGATGCTGAAGAGGAAGAAAGAGAAAGAGAGAAAGAGAAAGAGAAAGAGAAAGAGAAAGAGAAGAAAGAG
>WAAD01006700.1:191508-244560 GCA_013389945.1 Fregata magnificens
AGAAAGAGAAAGAGAAAGAAAAAGAGAGAGAGAGAGAGAGAGAGAAGAAGGAGCTGGGCATTTGTTCCAATGAAGTTCAGCTAAGAAAAGTTACAGGAACGATGGTGGATCGTTTGGCAGTGAAAAACCTCTTTTACAAACACTTAAATGTTTATGTTTTACTACCTCCCATGAATTTAAGAAAATGCAAGAAAGGAAACTTATCCTGTTGTGGTCTTATTTATTTTTCGTGAAGAACCACCAATGCTGTGATACTACAAACTAACAAGTTAAACATAGATGTTAAATATATTGAGTAATATAACTGTGGAAATAATGAGATAAAGTGAAGTCTCTGACTAAATACAGTCTCTGGAAGAATAAGATAATTTGAGCATCCTGTTACAATCTCTGATAGGAAGTAAGTTAATAAACAGTGGTTATCAAAAAAGAGCAACTGATTTACTGTAAAAAGAGCTGGAGAAATAAAATCTCCCACTGAGAAAGTAACTCACAAAGTCAGGTTAGCAAAAGATAATTTTAAATCAGAATCAAATATATTTTGCCATAGGTAAAAATACATTCTCTTGTGTTCTGTAAGGTTTTTTCCTCCAAATTTAGTTAAACTGCTTAAAGACATGTTGTGCAATCAAATTCTACAAAGAAATATTGGGAAGCTTGTGCAAGGTTTCTGTCTATTTAGGTTCCTGAAAATAATAGTGGATGGCTACACCTGCAATTCTTCTGAGTTCAGTTATAGCAAAATGCAGATATCAGATATCAGTGTTCTGCAAAAGAAAGTGTGATTCAAAGTGCATCAGAGATTAGCATCTGGAGACTTTCTCCTCCCTGTTAAAGAAGGTGACCTATTTAATAACAACATTTCCAAAGAAATTAATGAGTTTCTATTCATTCCCCTTCTCTCCCCATACAAATACTGTACACAATGTCCCTCTGTTTCTGTGTGTTCATGAACCTAGAAATGGAGAAACCTGACAGGGAGTCTAAACTGAGTGTTAACTACTCTTTCTTAATAGCTTACTTTGACATATGCTTAGATGAAGCCATAGCTCTCAGCAGAAATAAAAAAGAACATTGTCCAGATGTTTCAAAAAAGTTTTTTTTTCCTTTTCCCAGTGGGGTGTCTTTTTTGTTTGCTTCCTGTTGATAGCAGGCATTAATAGATGAGTAACTAATACTTGCCTCCAAAGAAAAATTCTCCTAAGTAGAATTCCCCATGGCAAAATCATTGCATGCCAAAGACCCCACTGACATTATGCATACCAGGTGTAAGACTGCTGAATGGTCACTCTGCAGTGGCAGCAGCCACTCTTGAGAGTACATATTAATTGGATCTCACAAATCCCTGGAGGCTTCATGAACCCTACACAGTGAGGTCCCTTCTGTCTCTTCTGGGTAAAAGACGTACACAAAATAGTTTAATACACTGCTCCCTTGGCTTAACATTTGGGCTCTCTCCTGAGCCAGGGAGCAGTTTAAGTGATCCACCTTAGAGACATTCAGTAAAGGTATTATGACTCAGAGTTTCCACACCCCATCATGTTACTATATCTAACATTTGACCAAGCACTGGCTGAGTGGCAGTAATTGCCTACGTACACACCCTGGGATAACAGGAAAAAGAAGCTTGAGTTGGAGTAGGCCACCAGTGAAAGAGATGCAAGCTGAGATGAAACACTGAATGCTTGTCCCAGGATCAGAGCACGCATCCTGACTAATACAGCTGCTTGACTGACGAGTGAAGACCTGTGCAGCTGAGGTAACCCATATGTACATCCAAACCCTCGGAGGAACTATTGTTCCTCAGCCCATTCTTGGCTCTTGGAAGGAATCCTCTGCAACTTCAAAGGATGCAAGGCTGATCTACTTTGGCCACCGAGGGGTAGGTGTGGGACTCTAGAGATATGGTCCCTGTTCAGCCTGCTCATCCTGCCCAGCTCCCATAGCAAAGAAGGAGGACATTGTGGTCTACAGCAGGCCTGGAATAAAAGCGGCGCACACAAAACAGGGATCTCACTCTCCAACTCAGCCAGTCAAAGATACATCTAACTTTCAGTAACTTTCTAATATTGTGCAACAGTTTCTATCATTTGATTGCATAAACCTACCTGTCTACTAACACTTGCTTCTAAAAAGTCTTTGGTAAACCCAGTTTGCCTACTTGAGAGGATACATGTAAGTGTCAGCATTCAGAAAGAAGTGCTTAAGTTCTGTGCGGAGTTGTTAGAGACTTGACTGAAAACATGTGGTTCAGGACTGAAAAGTAGGAAAATATTTATCTAATCAATGGAAATTTGCAACCCAAGAAGGAGGACATCTGAAGACAATCAAGATTTGGGAGAGAAAAAAGTTGAAGCAAAATTTAGACAATCATGAAGACAGAATGGGTTGACAAGAAAGAAAAGCTCCTGAGGAATGAGCTATTTTAATCCCCGTTATATAAGGTAGACAAGTACATATGACAAAATATGAGGATTTTTAAAAAAATAATATACTCCTGGTAGGGTCACCATGTGAATAAGGTATGTAGTAAATTATACAGTCTGTCTTTCCTGTGTGACTTCGATAAAATCCATATTCAGCAAGTCTTGCTTTCTAGCAAACAATGGGACATTCAGCTTATGTGTGAGGGGTGAGGGCATTCCAGTGAAAAGAGAGGGCACAGAATGGGACAGAGAAGCAACATTGGCACAAAAGAGGCAAAGAATGCCAATTCAGAAGGCGGGTGTGAAAGTAAAATCTGCTTCCATGCCTGCTACAGCATATATTACACAACTGGCACTTACTTGGCAAATCACCCACTCAGGCACTGACCTTGGCAGCATCACAGGGATAACCTCTATGTGAGGAAGGACTGTTCTTCAACAATGTCTCCAAAATGTTTGGCACCAAAGTACTTTTTTAAGAAAGCAAGCATTTCTTCCACTTCGTATTTCAGTTGAAAACCAGCATTTTCTTTCGGCTGCAAAGGAGACATCCTGTCCGTGACTTTTGGTATATTCTTCATATGGTGTTCCAGATTATTTGATATTGCGTAAAAATGCCATTGCACAACCATCGCATTTTGTGGATGTTCCCATGTTAGAAAGCAATGGGTGTATTCAGAGACTTGCTCAACTTAAATGATCTCCTTGTTAATTATTTGAGGAATTATGACAGAGTGCATGGGGCTGCAGTGCCCTGGTAGAAAGTCTACTGAAGGAAAAATGGAAAGCATTCCAAATACTGGTGAAATGGAGATGTCTCTCTTCCACTGACATGCTCTCTTGCGCACAGTAGTGAAAGAAAGATTGGGGATGTTAGTACGAGAAGTAGTCTTTTATTGCTTTAACAAAGTACATCTATTCACTTTAACGGTTTGCTGGAGGTTGTATACTCACTCAGATCATGTAGAAACTCAGTGCCCAATTCTACAAACATGAGAGTGAATGCTATTAATTTGTGTGAGCAAAGTTAGCAACATGTTCAAGGCATTACAGTATATACCTTTTGGACAGTTACTTTAAAGAGGGATGGGACGACATGAATCCTAGAACGAGATTTGGTAAGTGTTTTTAAGCACACTCCAAGGATGAAAATCAGTCTTCTGGATAAGAACCTAAGGCTCTCAAAGAAACTCTGGGTTAATTTTGAACATGATTGGAATTATGATTGCTACAAAGAAACAAATGTGTTAGTCTTCCAATTTGCAAAGAAACATGAAAGTGAACAGAGATGTTTATTACAATGCAGGTGAAATTAATTCCTACAGACTTGATACTGATTTGCATTTGGTCTCTAAAGAATAACTGAAACTTTTCCGTGTAGTCAAATGGTAGGATGTCTCCTTGCTATGCACAACAAATTCAAAGTCTTTGAATCAAGAGAAGGAAAGTCACATACAAATACATAGGTATTGTAACCGATTTAGACTCTATTCAGTGCCTCCCACAGAAAGGCTGTTTAGGTGGAACATGGACATTACTTTTAAATAATGTAGGTGTAAATACTATTATGAGTTTTAAAGGATATAGTCATTCTGAGAATTATTCTTGCTAGGAAAGATTGCACTAGTGAACTAACAGATCTTTGTAGGTAAACATTTTAAGAAGTCTTCTAAATGGTGTTTTGCCCATATGCAGCCCCATACTTACTACCAGATGGCATAAAAATGGCATCACATGTTGATCTCTCTCTTTTTCTCTTTCGCTTCCACTGTCACTCATTTTGATGAATGGAGGGTCACAGCCAAAATGGCAAACTATGACAAATGCCTGGGGCCCAGATGAGGAAACAAGACTTCATTTCAGGTCCCAACTTGACCATTTTAATGATGGTGGGAAGGGACAGGAACTAGGCCTGATCAGACGGGATCTGCAGCTGACTTTCACCACCTTTCTGACCTGGAACGGACAGACGTTCAGTCTAGATGGGAGCTTTAGCTTGGCTCTTGCTATGTCTCCGTGCTCTGAGGCTGCAATATGCCCTGTGTTGGGTGCTGGCACTGCCAGACTGCCTGTGCCAGCCTTGAATGTCCATCACGACCAGACTGGGTACAGATTTCCTGGAGGACTTCACATGATATTAATTTGATTCCATTATCTTCAAAAAGAACATCTCTCTTCAGAAGACCGTGAATCCTGTAGGCAAAAGGATTTTTTAGAGGATGGGCAACAGGTTACAGAAAATGGGCTGAAAGGCAAAATGAAGGAAATCTTAAACTCTAGAGTTTTTCCAGGTGAAGATTTTCTTTGTAGCTGTTGGAGAGGTATTTAGCATCTCTTCCTTAATTTGTCTGCCTTGGAACTGAGAAAAATATTTCTTCTAGCATGGTTCACAGGGAGATACAGGAGCTTTGCATTTAAGTGATCTGTCCTGATGCTGCCAGACAATGTCACAAAGTCAATAGCAGGGAGTTGCAAATTGCCCTTTCCTGTCCAGCTTATAGTAAGCCCTGCTTGTATCTCAAATCTAGGGGTCTCTGTAAAGAGTAATGCTCCTGCGTGTTAGTGCAAACACTACTTGCTGGATAAATAAAAGAGTTTTCTCTCTCACAGCTAGATTGCTGTGGCTTGTAACTCTTGCACAAAGGTTTAAAGCAGAAGGTTTCTATCCTCTGCCCAAAATAACCACATTCAGCTTTTTGGATTACAGCTGAGATGATTGCTTCACAACCTAACAGCCACAGCAAACAAAATATGATGACATGAAATTCAACAGAGATTTTTGATGAACAGACATCAGCAAGTAACTGCAGATCTGTGAACATGAGTGTTTAATCGTGCCATTTAAAGTTCTTGGACTCCTTTATTTTTAGTCATTTCTATGTCTTGTCACTGTGGCATCTGAGTGGCTCAAAAGACTCCCATGAGCAAAGCAAAGAATTATCCCAGTTGGGGGGGGAAGGAGAAGAGGAGGCTGAGAGAAGTGGCAGTCACACAGAGCATTTGCAGAACAGCCAAGATCACAATCCATCCTTCCTCCCCTTTATGAGTTCCCCATCCTTCCTTCCTTTTACTAGACTGTTGGCCAAATAAATATGTGCCTTCTATCCAAAGGTCTTTCTCCTGGTTTTATCATCATGATCGAGCTAATTGGGAGCAGGAGGGTAAATGAGGCATAGCTGATGTACGTGGCATGATGCCCAGCTGACGCTACTATTAAGCTGATGCCGGAAAAGTTAGGAAACCATAGCCTGGCACTGAATAATAGGCCTATTGCAGCTCAAGTGTGGGGCAGAGAGAGATTTTCCTGCAGCTGGCACCTTGTCTACAAGTGGTGTACAAGACAAAGTAATGAATGACTTGACTCTTTATGTTTCCTACGTTCATTTTATTGCAGTTCATCAGGCACCCATGAGTCTGACTGATGACTCCATGCAAAAAACAACAATCATTTCCCTTAAGAGAAATGAGTGACAGATGAAGAATAAGCTGCAATTATAATCTCCCTTTTCATGGGCTAGGTTGGCAATTTAACGAACTGTGCTCATTAACTGATTTAAGTTCCAATTCCCTGTGTTTATATCTGATGTGAATATCTTTAAGTTAAACATTGCTTGTGATGCAGGATAGCAGCTAACAGCTAACATCATAAATAAGGAACACTGGAGATAAACTAAACTTTCATTTCAATATGAATTTGCTCCATCAAGATAAGGTACCTGGCACCTCGCTCAGCACTTTTTCCATTAAAAGCCCATGTTTGCCCAAAGGGGAGCATCTGTTAAGATCACTGCTGCCACATGGAAGCCTTTTCCCATATGTACTCCATACAAAATGAAATGAGGACATACATTCTTTCATCACAAATGAAATGCGTTAAGCAAAAGAGAAAAACAGCTATGTAAAAGCCAAACTCTGCCTGGTAAATACCGGTGAAACTTGCCTTTTTCCCCTTTTATAGTCTGATCTTCTCCAAATATGCAGGCTGCTCTGAGTACCTGACTTTGGAGGGACAAGGCTGAGCTTCTTGGATGAGACGGTCAAATCACCAAAGATTTTTATGAAGCTTCAGAGCTATTAGTGGGTATGTTACTGCTTGGTTGGAGATGGTGGGGATTTACAGGAAACTTGTGGATAATTAAAGGCTGCACAGAGTGGTTGCCATTAAAAAGCAATTATTAGCCATTGATTAGCATATTATGGTGAGGCTAATTAAGCAGAGGAACAACTTATTCAGGGTTTTGATGGATTCATCATTGCTGGGAATTTTCTTTAAGGTTGGCTGCTTTTCTAAAAGGTACGTGCACATTCAAACAGGAAATCATAGCTGAAATACTCCTAGCCCCCTTTTGTAAGGGGTTGTATTTTAATTAGCACAGCATTTGCTTCTGTTTTTTCCTTCTATGGTGTTAGAAATTTATAGGTTTTTGTATACTCATAACAGAAGCTATTGCAACATTTATTTGGGTGGAGCAGCCTCTGGTAAAGGGTTATTCTTTAATGCTGATCTGCATGTATCTCCCTTTCTCCCTCACCACAAGTAGGTGCAGCCAGGAGGGATTGAAGAGTGGAGGCTGAGAACTGACTCATGGCTCCTTTGCTCTACTGTTGGTTGTGTGCCACATCTAAAACACCTTCTCATTGCAGAGCTATATATAAGGAACTTCCAGATTAGGTACAGAGCTGGTTCTTCAAGGTTATTTTTCATTCATAAAAGCGCAGGAGTCATCTTGGGAAGGATGGAGGGGCTGGGGACAGAGACATGGCAGAGTCAGCTGGGAGGCTTTTAGGGGTCAAAAGAGTCATAACCAGGAAGATACCCCTATGACCCTGCACCGCTCCATGGCACTGTCTAGCAATAGTGATTAAATCATGTTAAGAACTCTAGGAAGAATTATGGCTGCATGGGCACTTCCCACACCATCATCTTTTTCTATTCCAGGGCTTTTTTAGGGGTTCCCTGTCCCTCAGTCCCTTCCAGCAGCTGCCTTTTTGGGGTTCCCTGTCCCTCAGTCCCTTCCAGCAGCTCCTGCTGCTGCTGTGGATTTGCAGCTGCTCTTTCTGTGTGGGCTCTGCTGCCATATGGCACCGTAATTCTCCCTTACTCACCACAGCTCTGCCCACTCTCCTAGTATCCATGGTGTTATTGAATAGTACACCACTTCGTTCTCTGAAGAGAATGTTATGTGTTTTGGATATTAATCATGAATCTAGTTTTTTTTATTCCACAGACCTGAAGGCTTAATTAAAGTGATGCCAATTTTTTGTTCTCAATCGTCACTCATTCTCTGCAGTATATGGGAAATTTTCCTCTTTCCACCCATCCTTATCTGGTCTGCAAAGCTCTGATCAGCGGGCAAAAATATGTCCCCAAATGTGCCAACTCCAGAAAATACAGTTTTCAACAAAGCATATCTTAGAAAAATAATGGAGGTGATTTGTTCAGCTGGGCTGGGAATGTTCACTCAACATGGTGTCCCATTAAATCAAACATCCGTGCTGTAGGTCATCTGGGCTCAGCTTTCGCAGTCTGTCAGTGCATTTGCTCCTGTCAGGGTGCTATGGGTAGGCAGGTTGGTTTATCTTTCTCTGTCTGGTCTTTGGAGATTTTCTCTAGTGCCACAGCACCCAGAGCAGAAGTCAGCCAGAGAATGAAAGGAGGGGGAATTTAACTAGTTTTTTCCCCTTATTCTCCTACTTTTTATGTTACATTCCCTCTCTATGTTTGTTGCATGTACATGAATAGCTATGAGCTGTGATGACCTCCCCTTTCTTCTGCAAAGACCCTCAATTAACAACACAGCTGGATCGGGCACATGGGCACGTGCCTTTGCCTGCAAGCCTGAAATGTCTGGTATAGCAAAGGCTGTGGCAAGCAACGCTGTTCTCGACCTGTCATATCCTTCTGCTCTTTTCTAGAAGAAAGGAGAAGATACTGTGTAGCTTTAATGCCATCTGTCAGAAAAATGAAGCCCATTATTATACTATACTATATTTCTTGGGCTCATTTGGTCACTACTGTAAACTACTCACTAGGTAGTGAAAACCCTATTAAGCTAAGAGCAACCTGCCTGAAGACCATAGGATCAAAGAGTTAAACTTTCATATCCAGAGTAGCAAGGTGTCAACTGATAGCATCTTTGCTTTCTGCTTTGTTGCAACGTGAAGTGCCTCACACAGAAAACTGTGATGGCATATGAATAATAAATATTGCTGAATAACAGCTGGAGTTTCTCAGGGTGCCTGTGTTTCCCTCAGTGAAATGCTTTCCTGTATAATTTACTAGGTGTCTCTCATTGAAGTGGAGATAGTATATACAATTACAGTTAACAAAACGATACCTCTGAACAAAAAGGGTCACTGCGTTGCCTGGAAACTGGAAGTCTGTCTAAAACTGAGCACCTGCTGTTGCAGACCCATGTTAATTTGTGCTGCTTTTGAGCAGGAGCGGCTACAGGAACTCAGCCCAAGAGCGAGACACTTGTTTGTCGGCAGGAGGAACCCTGCCGTAGCTGTGAGGGCCTCCTCACTCCACATGCAGGGTCACCTGGACAGGGTAAATGGGATTTTACTGCACACCGCAAGGCTACGGGGTGGTGGTAAATCCCAAAGTCTCTGTATGTGGGAGCTAAGGGACAGCATACCTGCTCCTGCTCCTGTAAAATAGTTCTAGGCATAACGTGGCTGTCATGACTCTGCTCTCAATGCTGTTCCCTTCAACAGGGGCATAGCAGCAGCTTCAGGCTCTGAGCAAGGGGCAGGGTTTTAGCTTGAGGATAGCTTTTGTGCATGTATTAATACACTTGTTTCTTTGGTTCAGTGGTGGAGGAGCATTATGGACTTTTTCCTATGATATAATGTCACAATTAGTTGTGAGAGCCACTGAGCCTATTATAAGGGACATTTCATGCAATCATGTTTGCTGAAAAATTTTTCATGCTTGCAAGAACAAGAATATATACCCAATTATTTTTAGAGTGGCAATTTTCTCCATGTAGATTTAATTAGAAAATGAATAAAGAGAAAGTAGGGGTTTTTTTGTGTTGCTTTCTTTTTACAAACTCAAGTTTCAGGAAACAAATTGCATAAATGTTGCTGCCTTGGTAGCATTTAAAATGATAATAATAATAACAATAAAATCTTGTTCTCAAAAGGCCAGGAAGGCATTTGATGTAAATAGACTCAGCTCCATGGAAGCTCATGGATTTTTGCCAATTGATACCAATTTAGAATCTGTCCTGACCTTTCATTCGGGGATATAAAGTGCCCTGATGGCAACTACAAATTTTGAAAATGGCAGAGTTCTTTTAAAACACATTTTAAAGAATCATTGAACCTTGAAGAGAGGAAGATTCAATGACAGAAAGTCTATGATAAGTGGTTTTTTTGGAGGTGTGGAGGGGTAGCACAGTGAATCATATTTTCTTGAAGGCCATGACTCCGTTACTCGGAGTTATATTGAATTGAACCTCAGTATGTGAGAAGAGCCGATTGATTTTGATGGATTTGCTCACAGATCAAGGTGCTTATTCAATGACAGTTAAGTTGGCAGAATTGGATCTTGTGATAAATACAAATGAAACTTTTTTGTGAAAGACAGGTGAAACAGGGTAGCATCTTTCCAGCCTGGCTACCTACCTAACCCCTTAGGCACTGATCTTCCTAGGCATGTCATTGAAGGAAGGCTTGAAAAAACCTTCTCAACACTCACGTACACTTGTGCTGAGGAAACAGATAACTATTTCCCACCCTGAACTGCAACCAGCAGTTGTGTCCTCTTTGCATCATATGCTGCCATTTAGCGCTCATTCTTGGGAACAGGAAACCCTGAATCCAGGTCTTCTTTATCTGAGGAGGATTTAATTTAATTCAGGCCGTATTGAAGGGTGTCCAGCCCCCCATCCCTGTGGTGTCCTGGATAACAGAGTACTCAGCTGCCTTGAAGCTGCACTGTGCAAAGGGTGGTGAAGTTTGCAGAAGGCAAGCGAAGCCAATGTTCTCCTCTGTGTAAAGGGATGGCACCCTTCTGCTTTCAGGCATTCCTCTTCTGCTCCCTCCTACTTGTGACAGGCACCCAAAGTGGAAGCGCGTCTATGCCTGAATTACATGCCTAAATTGGGTTCATAGTCTCTGCATTAAAAAGGGGATGGGAATACGCTCATCCCTCATATTGCAATATTTGAGAGGAGTTGTGAATGGGAAAGAGCTTCATGTTTTTCCTCTGTGTGAGCTGCCATCACACAGCAACACAGGTGGATCTTTGATCTTTCTCCACCTGCTTTGTTTTTCTTTCCTGCAGTAAAACACCTTCGTTCTCTCGCTTATTACTTCTGCCTCTGCCTTCACCTGGGAATTTCTGCCTATATCTTCTCTCCTTCTTAATATACCACTTCTTGTTTGTCCCACTCTGCCAGAGCAACTGAGGATTCCAGCCCTCAAGAGCTGTTTTTGTAGCCTTGCATACCTCGCTGTTCATGGGGTAACACTTGCCTGATGACCCAGCTCTATGCTTTGCAAGTTGATTTGACAATAATAGCCAGAGCCACTGTGAAGTTTCTCCCATGGATGCATATTTCCATGTCTGTTTGATGTCTCTTCACTTACCAGTAGTCATGCTGAGGCTATGCAGCTGGAGTGGGGTAGTCATCGGTAAGTCTTATTTTGCCAATCATTCTAATGTCACACCGAGTAAGGAGGCAAGAACACCTCTGATATTGATTGATTGATACAGGTAGTGATCAACTATTTTCTGATTCCTGGCATGACATATGAGTTATCAAGGACAGTGTCTAAATCAAATAATGTAGTGTACAAATTACCTTCTCTCTAGTTCTCAAGCTAGAAATGCAAAACCTGCAAAGCTGTATTTGATGGGAGGAGCAAAAGAAAAACAATAGGATATATTATGGAAAAAGTCTATTTTAGCAGCTATGACATGAATTGCAGAGTGAGTAATTTCAGAATCGGTTAGAATATTCTGTATTTTGAGAGACAAATGACTGAATAATAACTGTATATGGTTTGGAGTTACAAGTGAATCGAAAGCTGCAGAGTTTGGTGTCAAAGAGATGTGTTTGCAATAAGACTGGGATGAGGTTGAATACAGAGAAACTAAAGCAAGTTGTTGAGGGATATTTAAAAGGCAATAAATCTTATAGTATCTAGGTAGATAGACTACAACAAGTGAGCATCATTAATTGGAGAAACATACATTGGAACATAAAGGGGCTGTATTACCCTATCAGTAGATACTGCATTACCTTATCTGAATATTTAAGCACAGGAAATAATGATGTGGTACATCATTAAATAAATAAAAAAAATCGCTGTGGTGAAGCTAAGGTATTGGAATAGAGCAGTGTATTTATTACAAACCAAGCAAGTTAGAGTTAAAAAATACTAAAGTTAAAAAAATAAAAAAACAAGGAACAAAGAATTAGTTTAGTGCTTCGTAAGCAAGCATTGATTTAACTGGCTCCATCTTAAGTCTGCTCCAGAATTAAAAAAAAAGAAAAGAAAAAGAATCAGGTCTTTGCATATGTAGACATGAATGTAATTTAACAAAACAGGCTGATTCATGAATTTAATTACACAGCAAGTGCAAGTAAAGTGGTTGTAATGCTGTTATGGAAATGTGACTGTGATAAACTTATTCACATTACATTCTGTTGCTAATTCAATTTCCATGCACAAGCCCAAAATGCTAGGTTTAGTTCTGTCGCTACAGATATAAGAAAACCAGTATAAAGGAAGACACGTTTTGTAGCTCTTTCAATAGTTGGATATTAAAAAGCTATGTTTTCCTTCCTAATAAATGTTATACTTACAATTAAACAAACAAAAGCACAATTTTATAGGCTATCTTTATGACCATGAATGATAAATACTGCATTAAAAAAATTGAAGCATCCACAGTAAAATTGTACATGAAACCTCATGCTGAAAATGAAAGAGGAATAAACTTGAAGAAAACCTTAGTGACATCTAGGAAATCTATGGGAAAAGAAAATTCTCTCCCTGCCTGACTCCTCTGCTTCTCATCATTATCACAAGAGTATTACTACACCTGCACTTCACAGCCACAATTGTGTTACTAAGTAAAAAGTTAATAACTTCCTAAAATGAGTCTATGTATTTGCTCTTCGATTCTTTGCACTATATGAACTGCAATCCCTGTCTCTGCCAGTCTTGGGTTTTTGTTACAGGGTGGTGAAAGCTCTGGAAAATGTCTATGCTGTAATGATCTAATTAGTTTTAGAATGGGCAGTTTAGGGATCTGTTGTCCAGATGACATAAAATTTCATAAGAATATGCAATTTTGGCCAAAAGGTAACAATTTTAAGCTCATTTAACTTCTCTTTTTTTTTTTAAGTTTCAAAGCTAAGGATAGGGGTCAACAGTTGGATATACACAACCAAGCAAGCTCCTGCTGGGAAGGGGAGAGCAGTGCATCACTGTTGCCTGGTAAGTAAGCCACATGTTCATTTTTACCCACTGTTGGTATGTGAGGTAAGTGTGGAAGAAAGGACTGCAGACTAACTATGTATATATGGGAAGTAGCTGATGTTGGTAAGCCCTTTCCCTGAGATAACTTGTCTAATGGTATGCTCGTTGTACCACTACATCCATCACAGAAACCCATCCACATTAGAGAGGTTGTACAAACAACTTAATACCATCATAAAGTTGCTGTTGATGACTTGACTTACCAATTTCTTTTATCGACTTCTGATTTGTGTTCTACAGGATTTACAGTTGGCTAAATAAAAGCGCTGGTTCCTTGGCAATGATGTGTATACTGTTCATGGATAGGTCACTGTGAGGAAAAGATGTACATACTTTTGATATCAATGTAAAGCTTCTGACACTACAGTAGCAGCAAGAGTGTTATGCCAAGTATAATGTATAATCTGGTTTGCAAGAAGCATAAAAAAATTTAAAATGTTTCATTAGGACTTGAACTTCTCAATATCATAGCCTAAACCACCTAGTAACTTACCCAGTGGGAGAGCAATAAATGGCCATGTTCTGCACCAGGAGAAGCCATCTTTGACAAAAGAAAGCATTGGGGTTTTGATTTTTGTTTGACATTTGGCAATAGAAACCATTCTGGGGAAGTAAACATGACAGAAGTGGTACATTGAAAGTAATTTTTAGAGAAGCCCTGGTAATGCCAAACTGTAGTAATCTGTGGCCCACAGGTCCGTTGTACATGGCTCTTAGAGGGGCCACCTGTGAGACTGTGCTCATTCCCCAGGGGACCGAGCGATCACTGAGGCTTGAGTCTCTTCCAGCTGTTTGGAGACTGAAGATTGTGCCTGGACACATGGGGTCCAGAGTCCTCAGAGCTCACAGCAGCTGCACCAAGCCACTCACCAGCTGGCTCTCAGAAGGACCCCAGGGACACAATCCCACCCCCAGGTGACTTTCTGTAGTGGTTTGTTAATGGCCATCATGTTGCTGGGGGTGGTGGTGGAGGATTTCTTTCATTTGCTATGTAGTCCCCAGCCTGACTGGCCCAAGTGGTCTTCTAGGAACAAAATTTTGGGGATCCCTGACCTTTGTCAATGTTGGTTTTAAAAGAAAACAGGGAGACAGCAATGCAATAAGAGAATTTGCCCAATGATCGTGTCAAACAGTTTATTATTTTCATAATTCTTTCAAAAGGACAGCATTGGTGTCATCACACGTCCCAGCCTGTGAAATGAGGAGGATCACTGTTATATACTTCTGGCTCTAACTGCTGATGTCTTTGTGTCTTTCTGACCTACCTCCTTTTTAGTTTACAATTCTCCTTCTTCCTCATGTCTGTCTTGACAAATGCGTTGTCCCAAGCCTTGCCCCAGCTATGCCCTCAAATGATGATTGATCTAGCTACCCTGGTAATGAAAGCTATTCCTGCTACTTTCCCTGAAACTAAAGTATGAGGAGTTGGTCACCGTTGCTCTCACCCTCAGGCGACTGTGTTCCAGAGCAAAGGGACTGATAACGCAAGTCAGTGAGGGCTCCCACTGATTTACAAAAATGCCTAAAACATTAGACCTAAAAGAAAATTCTTGGGGTGCCAATCACATTTTTGAAAGTTTTCTTTGTATCTTCGTTATATGTTGTGCTGCCCCAATAGGATATAAAGAACGTGGTGAATGTTTGGTATTTTCATTTCAAGTAGGCACTTGGAAGTCTAGTTATAAAATATCTGCTGTTGCTGAGAATAGAAAAGAAGGCTGGCAGAGATATTCCCTGAGAGCACTGCCAGAAGAAAACAGAATTTTACATAGGTAGAATAAGGTAAGGTTTCCTCTGCAGTAGGATGTCTCCTGTTCACCTTTGAGATGTTATTCACGAGACTTCTGAAATTACATTGCCAAAGATGTTTCTTTTTCACTACCAATCTGAAATTTCTCTTTTAGCTTTACAGTGAAAATGTGCTTTCCTGTCTTTTTATTGTGACTGTTATATCAGAACTTCTGAATTTTGCTGAGAGAGTTTTAACTGTTTTAAATAATTTTACAATATAAGAGTCATTCTTCTGGGTAAAACTGGGATATATTTCTGTCTGGAAAAAAGAATTTTTCAATCTAACTTTTTAATATACACTTCACAGCTAGTGTAAAGGAAGTTAAATAAATAGAAGTGAAGTGGGGATCAGTTTTTCTTCAAACTAGAGTTTTGAAAACATCATTTTAAATATTTAAAATGGAATGCCTAAGGAATTTGTTAATCAAGCCTAATTTGTGTGTATAAAATTCATCAGTTAAATGGGCACTTCATCATTCCACCCTGGTTAAAGGAGAACTGCAGCTGGAGACAAAGATCTCAGAAATAGGTGAACTGATGGACTGATATAAATAAAACAGAAAATAGGTTCAAGACTCTTTACCTAACTTATTTGAGCTTTTAAAAAGGATGAAAGTTAGTCATGACTGTTTCAGGATTCACTTTAATACATATTTGATGAGATTTGAAAGAACTCAGACTTACAAATTCTCTTTTATTTAGGCTTTTCTAAGTACTAAAGTGGAATCAACCTTGGATTTAAAGGAATATTAGCTCTCTCCTCACATATTCTGTCTAGTCTTGTGAGAGCTGCCCATTGTACCCAAATACAACAGTTTCTTTAGCAGTGCTGAATCTTAGACACTAAAGACAGCCTCTCCTCAATGGGGGTTACTACAAGGGGAAAAAGAAATTTTCAGTGCGTCAGAGAAGGGACAATCTAATCCTCTTTGCTGGTACATCTGCTCTGGCAGTTTTGCTCTACAAATCAAAAGGCATTCCATTAATTAAAGTTCCTTTTTCTTTCATTTTTATTCAGCTCAACAAATGTGACCAGTATTCAAAAAAAAAAAGAAAGTTTCAGCCCACTTTAGTCACAAATATCCACCACCAGGAATGTATGCACTTTGTCCGGTTTCCGCTTTTTTCTGTTTCTTTTTCTTTCTCCTTTCTTTCTTTCTTTCTCTCTCTCTCTTTCACTCTCTATCTCTTTCCTTCTCTTTCTCTCTCCCTCTCTCTTTCTTTCTCTTTCTATGGAGAACCTTCTCCTTTGGCAAAGTGCAATACATTCAGAGAGTCTTACAAAACAAAGCTTTCAGTTCTTGGTCAGCAACAAACTCATCTTTGTTCGTGCAGCTCTATTAAGGAAAGAAGGCCAATTTTATGCAGGTTTCTATGGTCTGCAGCACAAAGGCATCTATCTGCATGCAAGCTATCTGGCAGGCACACAGCAGACTGTGAGATCATCTATTTTAGCCATCGCCAGCTGCAATGAGGAACTGTAAAAAATTATAAACTGGTTTATATAGTGCTTTTATTTTTCCAAACAGGCTGCACTACAGATTTATGCATTGTTTTGTGGACAGATAACAAGTGCAGCTAATGGGGTGCCTTCACATCTAGATCTCAGGATCTGGTCTGCATTTTCCCCTACGAGTCTAGGTCTGTTTTCATTGGATACTAATGTCATCTATCTTAAGCAGGAAGTGATGCTCGACTGCTTTATCCCTGGGGTTTTAACTGTTGTCTAAGGAATTCTGGCCCTTTATTTGATGGACTTTTACTGTGCTTTTGCAACCATCCACCATTATTCCACAGTGGGTGGCCAGCTATTTAACACTTGCCAGTTGCATCATACACTTCCCATAAAGACTATGTACTGTAATTTCACAGCATGAAGAAAATGAGAATATTTCAAAATTTCTTCTGATAGAAGAGGAAGATGTTTTGAGGAGGCAACTTGAATGGAATTAGAAGGGGGTTTATAGCTATAAAAAATAATCAGCACATGATTCATTTAATTCAGTAGAGTACTGCAGTGTAACATAGGGCAAATCCAGCTCTTACCTATTTGTCTGTTGGGCTATCCTAGGCAGGATGCATAACCTGATCTAAAACACAGTGGAAAGACCCGTTTCAAAACAGTTGTGTTTGAACTGGATCTGTGGTGCAGATTGACTTACACCATTGAAGGAACTGGGCTGCATTTAGGTGCAGAGCTCAGTTCAGTGGGTTTCCTTGCGTCCTAGCATACACAGGGGAGAAGTGAGTGTCTGAGTAGAGAAAGAGTCAGCCAGAAAATGCTTTCCTGCAAGACAGTATTCCTGTTATGCACAGTGTCCACCTTATGAACGGGTGAGCAAGATACCACATAGCAAGGTATAGTGGGAAATTGCGTTATGTCAACCCTTGCACAAAAAACACCTTAAGCTTGTTTTTACTGTGCAGTGACTGCCAGGAAGCTGATGCCTCATTGAAGGACGGAGTCTCGGGGCTGCTGCACTATGTAGTTAAATTATCACTTCCCTAAATTTGAAGGTTAAGCATACCTTGCCCGTGTCAGAAGCGTTCTCCTGCATTTATCAATGTGATTCTAAAATCTCAAACCACTAGATTCAGAACGTGTTTTCTGAAAGCATAATTTCCCAGAATATACCATCTAGGATTTCTCTTACATGAAAACATAATTCCCTGTAATTTCTGAACACCATGGGGTTTTTTTAAACTAAAATTACCTAAAAAGCATGAAACAGGGTGGAAGAAAACAGGATAGTAGTCATGTTTCATAGGGTACGTGAGATATATTTACCTGATGAGTAAAAACAACACAAGATGCTCACCTTCAAGCCTATTTGACTGAGAACTTTAATACATGAGAATATAAAACATTCATAAGCTTTTGTTATCCAACACCAGCAGTTTGGAAACAATTAAATTCTGTAAATAGAGAATACTGTGTACTTTTCATTAAAGCAGGGTATTCAGTTGCAGCTAGTGCCACAGGAAAACTCATCGTGTTCATGAAAACAAAATCTTTACATCTAGCATATTCTGACCTAACTAGTGTGACCCTGCAATCAAACCAGCGATTCTTCTGTACATGCCTTTTGGATCACAGCATCCATTCTTAGGTACAGAGCAATACATTTGGAACAAATGAATACATCATAGTGCAGCAGGGAAGCTGAAATACTACAAAGGATGACATTTACTGCTGTAAACAGGTGACTGTCTTCTTTCTGCCTTTCCAGATGGAATCCAGCCTTTGCCTTAGGATACACACTTGTAGATGCCCTAAGCATTAGAAATGTATTATTACTTTGTATTATTAGTAATAATATATTATTAGCTTGTATTAACATTACTGTTTACTAACCTCAGCCCACAGTAGAAGATGTTGCACAAATGCTTGTGAGAACTCTGTATTTGAGAGGATGATTTCTCACATTGCTTTTAGCATTTCTTATAAAAGCCAAAAATAAGCCTTGTTTTGTTCCCAAATATGAAAGAAAATTCATGCCATCAGTAACACCTTTGTGAGTGGGTGAGAAGTGAGCTATATTTCAAATGAATTATTTAACCACCCACATGCGGTTTTATATGGATGATTAACCTGTTAGTGTGTGTTTTCTTAGGGCGTTGTTCACAATTTGTAGTTTTAACGCATACACATGTGTGTGCATGCACACACATGCACGCATGCACAGAAGGCACGTACCTACTCAAAAACTTGGGTAACCTGACATAGGTAGAGGAAATAAAGGAATAGAAAGTATCAACAGGCTCTCAGTAAAACATTCTCTTTGGAGAATACATGCCTGTGTGTAAGAATATTCAGAATAAGATTTCAGAGTATTGAAAATCTGTAGCCATTTCTAAGAATAAGGAAGCAAGCTTCTGTGTGTATTCAGCTAGCAAATGCATTCAGGTATCTATTCAACAAGCCACTGTGGGCTTCTTGGAGGAACTTCTGGGTGAAATTCTGTCTAGGATATGAGTCAAAAACCTCTCATGAGCTGAATTTACATATTCATAAGTTCCGAGGTCCCATTGATTTCATTTGCTAATGGTGGAATTACTACAACTTAGTCATCTACCACGTGTCAGGTAGGCCTTCAAAACAGGGTGCGTGCATGCTACATGGGAAGTAAGAAGAATTTGACTCTACTTAACCTGCAAAGGAAGAGCCACCTACACCTCATTTGCAGAGCTTAGCAGCGTAAGCGTAGCAGTTATTGCTGCTCAGCTGATGTGAAGTAACTTATGCTATAGTAATCATGAGGCTGTGGCTTCAATGGGATTTATGTTTCTAAGTGCTTATGTCATTTTTGAAAGTGGTACTTCAACAGCTTAAGTAATTTAGACGCTTTTGAAGATTTTACCTTAAGCAACGATAATAATACCTACCAGCTTTACAGGAATTAATCTATCCTGGGCTTTTACATTGTGCTGATTTCTGCAGTGCTGAAGGATCCATTTTGCTATTGGAGCTATACACTGTGAAGACCTCATGATAATAACCCCTGTCCTTTGCAATATAGCATCTGGGAACAGAGCCAGAATTCTTCAGATAGAGGAAAGCTTCATTTCTTGGGGACTTTTGCATGATATGTTCAATTCCGTGGGAATAGCTAGGCAGAAAAAACAGGCACAAAATTCAGGACATTTGATATTTCTAATCCAGTGTTTCTGTCTGGAGCCCAGAAGTCACTCCAGTTTGCTCTTTTCCACCTGATCACAGATGCTTTTCAATACGCAACAGAAGAGTGATACCTGTAGCCAGTTGTTCTCTTACCCTGCTAGAGACAAAGATACTATCTGGATATCTAGATATTGGCATGTACATCATAAGTTATGTTCAAATAAATGCAAACTTTGAAATTACTGGTCATAAGAAAACTTCCATAAAGCTACTGTAAGAATGTAGAAAGCCAAGGTCTGACTTACCAGGGGAGAGGCACCTCCAAGCTGATTGTGTGATTAGGCTTCTGCCAAGGTCTGAAACAATCTGTTATTTTAGTCTTTAACAATCTGTTATCCCTTAGGTAATAGGGATTGGTATATCATGGTGATGCTTGGAGAGCAAAAGGAATGAAGGTAATGTCTCCAAATGAAATCTTAATTTACAGAAACTATTATTTGTCTTTTGTTTTAATATATGAAACAATCTGTTCATATCTGGTGTGTAATATAGTACAGCATAATTTGCCATTGCTTATTTAACATCAGATATTCTGTGCTCTTTGGAAAATTACGTAGCGCACAGAATTATCTATTGCCCTTCAAGCACCATGCAGTTCAAACTGCTGACCAGGGCAATGCATACTCCAATTTAGTGTTCTTTTAGAAAATAATAGCATCTATCTTTTTCCTCACTCAGGAATCTTATGGATTTAAGGAAGCCAGTATGTCTGAAGTCATGAAGAGACCACGTCTAAAGATCAAACAGGATGGAGCTAACACTTCCTTCCCAAGTAGAAGAACCAGCAAAAATTCTTCCTCTCAGATCTGCACTTGCCTGAAAGTCCAGCCTTTCAGGGGAGGTAGCTAGGTTCAAAAAGAAGCTCTTGCAAGATCTCAGTAGACTAGAAGAGCAGTAGGTTCTTTGTCACTTGACAGAACTTACTCTCTCCAACTGTTATGAGCAGAAATATGATCCAATTCTGCTTTTGAGTGGCATTGTGGAAAGCTTTTCTGGGCTGCCTTGGTTATGGGGTAAGTTTTCATGTTCATATTCCCTGAGCCAAAAGGTGCCTTTGGACACCTGATGTTTTAAAACCAGCATGGTTATTCTTCAGCTGCTTTTGGCTCAACTGAGTTTCATGATGCCTTCACAGTAAAACTTTCTCATTCCCCTACGCACAGTACTGTGTTTTGCAATGGTCATGTTGCTGCTGAACTGTTGTTTTGCCAAAAATTCCTTCTTCCTCACTGTCAGACAACAGAGCACATATTTATACAGCAGCTTCACAGCACTATGGAGGGAGTGGGAGGCTTTGATGTGCATTTGTAGAATTAAAACTAAAAAGACCTTTTTGATCCTATTGAGGGCTGTTTTCTAGAGTTTTAGTTACTATCACTAAAGCCAGATACAGATACTAAAACTTTTATTGCAATGAATAGGGCATGATACTTCTATTTTTATTTTCTCACAGTGAAGACATTACATTAAAGCACATTGGATTTGCCACCACTTATCAAAAAGGTAACAGAGTTTATGACGTGTTCATATGTTACAGTGAGGGACTTTTATCCTTAATTCATTTAGCTGATCAAAAAGAAAATCAAGGCACAACTTAAATCTTAGGTATTTATATAGATAATACATATACATTCATGTACACAACAAGGAGAGATCGGTAGATGCAGTCACAGTCTTTAATCTAGCAGGCAAATGCAGTGCCTGGAAGTTAAAACAGATAATTAAGTAGAGGGTATATATTTTTAATATTTGGGTTAGTTGGAACAAAACTACTGGGGAAATGATGGCTGACTCAAAACTTCAGGCCTTGCTGGTATGTTTGAGACAAATTTATTCACTATAGTGGTGTCAATGACTTACTGTCTCTCTTGGCTCTAAAATAATGGATTATATATCATCCATTATATTATGTATTATGTATTTTATATATATATGCCGTGGTTTAGCCCCAGCCAGCAACTAAGCACCTCACAGCCGCTTGCTCACTCCCCCACCGCTGGGGTCAGAGAGCGAATCGGAAGAGTAAAAGTGAGCAAACTCATGGGTTGAGATAAAGACAGTTTAAGAGGTGAAGCAAAAGCCACGCATGCAAGCAAAGCAAAACAAGGAATTCATTCACTACTTCCCATCGGCAGGCAGGTGTTCAGCCATCTCCAGGAAAGCAGGGCTCTGTCATGCGTAACGGTGACTGGGGAAAACAAAATGCCATCACTCCAAATGTCCCCCCCCTTCCTTCTTCTTCCCCCAGCTTTACATGGTCAGCATGACGTCCTATGGTATGGAATATCCCTTTGGTCAGTTGGAGTCAGCTGTCCTGGCTGTGCCCCCTCCCAGCTTCTTGTGCACCCCCAGCCTACTCGCTGGTGGGGTAGGGTGAGAAGCAGAAAAGGCCTTGACTCTGTGTAAGCACTGCTCAGCAGTAACTAAAACATCCTTGTGTTATCGACACTGTTTTCAGCACAAATCCAAAACATGGCCCCGTATTAGCTACTATGAAGAAAATTAACTCTATCCCAGCCAAAACCAGCGTAATATATTATATATTGCTTTGCCTAGCCCTAACTTTCTCACTTAACCTCATTCAACAGGTGGAATATCAGTTATCTATTAGGAGAAGTTCTTGATCTGGGGGAAGGATCACTGGATAATGCTCTGTAGTCTGTGTTGGGCAACAAGTCATGCTGTCTTATATGTCTCCTTAGGTCTCATGACTTCTGAATTACAAAAGTTGGGATTCATCCCATCTAACTTTAGACATCTACACTGTTGTCTATGTCTTAACTAACTGTCCATGACGCCACTTACATCAATAAAGTGAAGTAGGTATTTTTAGGATGCAAGTCATCTGTAAAACCTAATCTAGAATGAGAATGTAAAAAACAAAATAAATAAAAACCCACAAATGCAAAATATAATGTATTGAACTTTTCAGAAGCAAATGTGCTCACTGGGAAGTTCTGACATTTGGTATTTTTCAATTGTAATTCATGGCAAAAATTACTAATGAAGTATCAGAATTTTTTTCATCTTGAACAATTTGACATTCAGGAATGCACAACTTGAAAAGTCATTTCCATAGGACTTGAAGCTCTTCCACTGAAAATGGAGGTCTCTCATTGACTTCAGTGGATTTAGGAATGCGTCACAGCATCTGATTTTTGAAACACAGTTTGCACACACAGCTGCCATCAACTTAAGTAAAAGTTAACAGTGACATGCACCTCTGAAATCTGGTTGTTATGTTAGGATGCAGTTACCTCGCTGACACAGAATCTGATATATGAACAGGTAGAATATATTGTTCCTTCTCTTATACCTCACATCACTTAATAAGCAACACCTGTTACACATTAAGATCTTCAATAAAAGAGCAAGCAGTTTCTGACTCAAGCTTCCTACTGTGATGAGACTTCAAAAATGAGTCATGGTCAGTAGCATTCAGCATTTACGATCAGATAAGGCTTTTGTGTTTGACATCAAATAGCAAATAAACTGGATTTGAAAAGGTTAAGCGATGACAAGCCTTTTGATCTTTGTGTATATGTATGCATATTGACTATCTTTAAAATGGAGATGAGTCATAAATTCAACACACTTTATAACATCAGCAGAAACACAGACACACGGGCACATCAGTATGGTTCCAGCAGCAGGGTAAGACTCAAGGCAGTCTTGAATAAAATACTGAAGAATTGTTAGTTTACTTTGATAATTCATGGAATTCAGCACCCAGCTGGTTGCAAACCTTGTGGCAATAGAACTTCTGGGTTTGGTTAGAAAGTATGAAGTTGCTCAAGCTTAAAAATTATTAGATCCTTTAGAGCAGAGGACTTGCCATTCCAGTGGGGAGGTAAAAAGCCAGACAGAAAGCAGACCATATGGATGTGGTGGTGTGTGCCTCGGAAAGTATAGTGGGAACACCGGGAGCTTTGAGAGAAGATGCAGCAGTAGAGTACAGGGAGGAAGAAATACTCTCTGAAGGCAATTGAAAAGTCCTAAGAGTTAGTTAGGAAGGGATGGAAGATATGCTCCAGGCAAAGAAAAGCATTGTAAACAACTCTTTGGAAATTTGAAGGCAGGCCATGGACCCTGGCTCAGGTCTGTGTTAGTATAAAATATTAAAAATAAACCTGTTTTAAGTTATTGGAAATATAATTCTGCAGAGGGCTTCCAGTGGCTGTATAACTTAAGCTCTGGACTTGTGGCTTCTAATGGAACTAGAACTTCTTGATGGGGCACAAACTTACACCTTGCGGCAGCTTCTTGGTAATTGTAAATGTAATTAGCCTCACCATATAAAAATGCATAGTAGTTTCTATTACATTACACCACAGTCAGTTCATTGTTCTAATGGTTATTTTACTGTCAGGTGAAGAGTGTGGAACTTGAGATATGAAGGTCAGAATAAATAAGTGACTGTTAGCAGAACAATTTATTCGGAAGTAGTTCTATAAAAGATATCAGAGCCCAGTACGTGCAGAGCAGTTGTAATACTGATGCCATCCATGCGAGTGCATTCAGAGCTTAGCAGATTGCTGATGACTGATCTGGGTTTTTTTTCAAAATCAAACTATGTGATCAGTATACATGGCATCACAGAGTCATAACTGAGTCAGAGTTGTTCTCCCAAGGAAGCAAAAAGTTCAAAGCAAACATAAGCTCATTTGATTGCCAAGTAAGATGCTGTCCTGCAGAAGACTGCAAGTAGTGGTGATCACGAAGATATCTGTCATTTCATTCATTGATTGTGTACCCTGAATTCCAAATTTACCTGCATTTTTGTACTGAAAAGGAAGTGAGAATTTTTTGTTTCAGGGAAAGAATGGGGGAACTGCCTGGCCCATATATACACTGAGAACAAAGTCAACAATGCTTGTCAGAAGAAAGATGGGGCGCTAGTGAAAGCTGAAAGGTTGAGAGCCATGCTGCTGATGGGAAAAGAGGAAGCATTATTTTAATGTCTCATAATGAGTCTTACAGCATGCTCTTATTATAAACTCTGTAAATGTTAACCGTATCACCTTCAGCTCCCGTTTACTATAACTGGAAGCCATTGTCCAGGACATCAAGCCACCTACCTTCTGTGTTTCCTTCAAAGATTGAAAGAATACAGTCATCCAAATAGACTGCTCAAAGCCCGAAACTGTCAGGTCTGGTGCTAAGCAGTATCAACAAACCCACAAATGAATTGGGTTGAAGGGCATTTATCATGTCATGTTTCACCTCACAAACTACTACTACTTGCTACTGGGTTATCATGAACATGATATTTCTGTTCTCCCATCCTGAGTGGGTAGAAGCACCTGAGAAGACACTGCATTGTGCTCCACCTACAGCTGGCAAAGGAGCAGAAGTACAGCTCAGTACAAAGATGCACTCCAAGCCCATTCATTCGGTTGCAGTTTGGAAATGGAAGATCTTAGAACCAATGTACAAACCCTCGCACATTTTAAATAAACTATCTAAAAAGTATGGAGAGCATGAAATGTGATTCAGTCCAGTCTTGGAACTAAAATAGTGTTGAGGTCAATTTTCCATCCAGCAATTTGGAATAAATGGCTCTTCTTATGGTTTTCTTTAAAGGCTTATAAGGTACCATAGATTTAGAAAGTAAGGTAATCAATCAACCTTATTTTGCTGCTTTTGTACAGAAAACATGCTCTTAAATGTTCAAAAAGCACAGGCTGATTTTGAGTTCAAAGTCATGTAAGACAATGGTTTGTAATCCTTTTGATGAAGAGTAATAGATTAGGAAACAATCCTGTAAAAATAAGCAGGTGGATTTTATAACTTAGTATGTCTTTTCACATCTGACTTCTGGATGGTTTAAGATTTGCTGCCAATCAGTATAAAATAGCTATGGCCCTTATGTAAGTTGAACTATAGCAATTCTAGACATGACAAAAAGATAAGGTGATTTCAATCCATATTGACCTTCTTTCTAGGCACTAAGACTTTCAGTATGCTAGCCATGAATTGCACAGCATTGTCAACAGTGGACAGCATAATGGAACTGATCTTTGCTTCTTTGACAGGTTTTTGTAGATTATTTTGTAGTTTATTCTTTCTATTCTTTTCCTTTGTTCTTAAATCTTGTTAAGCCTTTTGCAGACATTTGATAGTCTATTCCGAGCGTGGCCTGGTTTTGTGCTATATTTCTCTCCCTATTCCTCTCTATTTCTCTTATGCTGGTTCACAGCTGGAAAACTCTCTTTTCCTCTGCGCTCCCTAGGCACCATTGGTTTAATTGTCTAAGAGAAGAGTGACTATGCAGTTGTTAATATAGAAGCAGTTGAAGGCAATTAAATAAGGCTGCTGAATACAAATCAAACATTTGACAGCCAACAGTGTGTGTGACTTTGAAGTGAAAGGGAGACAACTGCAGGTGCTGAGCGTTGAACCTCAGGTGTTCTCAAAATTTATGCCCGTCAGAGATGAGCTGCTGCACCCTACGTGAGGTGAAAGTTTCGCCTTGCCTCAGCATCCAGACCCAAGTAGGAGAAATTAAACATGTATTGCTGTGACTGGGTCCTTTCCTAGAGGGTGGGATGTAGGGTTTTGGCCATCAAAGGTGGTGGAAGGTGTTTTGCGACCTTTTATTATTGGCTAATCAAGCTGGGAAACTGTTTTGGCAATAAAATCCTAACTGTGCTGATTCTTTTCTATTTCCATTAACTGCAACTTGTACATGAGACAAGTGTAAAGATCATATTGATCAGGCTGTTTCAGCAGCAGCAGAGCTGTCTGAGTTACAAGAGCTATAAAGAGCTTTTAAACTCAAGATGGGTCAATTCTGGGTTCCTTGCATACAGCTTGTAATCTAGGAAGGTGAGAGCTCGGGTAACCCCTCAAAGATTTAAACCATTTCATTTTCAAATAAATAAGGCCATTCTTTTGGGCAAATATAGTTATTATTCCTCATAAAGATTTTGTTTCAGCAAAATTGCCTATCTCTAAAAACTCCAGTCTTAAAAACAATTGTTTATTATGTTACACTCAGTAAAAACAAGGCAAAGTCCTAAACTGCCTTTGGAAAAAAAAATCAAAACCAAAACCTATTTTTTTTCCAATAAATGTGAGTTCTGTTTATTTAAATACACCTGACTTTCATGAGAACTACATGGCTTAACTGAGTTTATAATCTTTGTGATATTTTTCTCTCCACAGTGAGTACCTCTTTACCTACTATGTCTTCCCTATGGCTGTGGGAATGCAAGAAGGAAAACAAAATGCATAACTAGTTCACAAGATTTCTGGCTTGATTTAGAAGAGGCTATGTATCTGTCTGCCCTTCTTTTCCCTGAGAGTAGATGTGTTACTCTGCAGGGAGAGATTGTGACTGATGTTGATACTAGAACAAGACTAAAAATTCATTGGGGAAGTCAAATGAGACTCAGAGGAACTTCAGAGCAGTTATAAGAGCAGTTATGAAGGAAATGTATTCTTTAAACTTTTTTAAATCTTCCTTTTAATTGCTCCATTTGCACACCAGTGCCTCAACAGTTATACTTTTGGGAAATTTTAGAGAGAAGGAAGATGTTTTTCGTGAGAAGGGATTTAGGTGCACATCTAGGTTTTAAATGGGCTTAGTAAAAAGATCTCCTGTGATGCTAATGATTACTGGAAGGTTTTGCTCTTTGGTCTTTATAATTGGAGTCTGAGATAAGATCTAAGTAAGTACTTTGTTTTGAGTGCTTCCATTTAATTGATTTTTCATTACCATTTTCTAAAATTACTGAAAATACCAATAATGGGTTGATCTTTCTGGGGCTTGAATTTATTAGCTTTCCAAGTCATATTGAGAGACTCAGGGAGAAGACCTGAATGAAGCACTGTCTGTTCATTTATTTCTGTGCAAAAATCCCAGGATTTTTTGTGTCTTCTCAGTAATAATAATTCAAGTAGTCTGTTTGGTTTGTATCACATGGATTTTTTAATGGAATGCCACAATGACACAAATTTTAAAAATCATCCAGTTTTTAGAAAGAATAATTCTTCATGATTCATCTAAATGGTTGTAGCTGAATTTGAGCAAACTTCAGAGTACTTGAATATTACTTTCCCCTATGAAACTTCACCAGGCTTCATGTGAATTTCCATTTCTCAAGGAACTCTGAGATATGAAATGGGATAAGAAGGCAAATATTTCAAAATTCTAGAAAAATGAAAAATTTGGATCAGTCTTCTTGAGATGTTTCATCTTCATACATACAAAATGGTTTGTTCAGCTAAGATTAAACTGCTTACTTCCAATGCTATGTCTACTTTCAATAAAACACAATAATTGTTTTTAACTTTATGATAGAATACACATTATCATTTAGTATAAGATAATAATTGAAATGATGACATGAAAATAAAATTTTTGCCTTTGGTCAAGACAAAATATATTTCAGACCTGTTGAAGTGAGTGTTAGATCATATTGGAGTTGTGTTGAAAGTAGAGGGAAAAATTAACTGTTTCTGCTACGTTGTGGTTAGCTTCAATCAATCAGAGCTACTCTGTTCTTTTTATTGACATTGCTTGGATGTATCTTCTACTTGCAAGAAGTCAGTGATGGATCCAGAATGACATTCACATTTGTGTGAAATATTTTACATAAGTCAAAATCAGCATTTTTTGGAAGGAATATTGTTCCCTGTACAGTCACCTTCGGGCCCTCAGAAGCCACATCAAAAGCGTTGCTAACTGAAGTGGGGTGATAATTATAATCATTATGTCAGTAAAAAAAGCATGAGGCAAAATTTTAGAATTGCTCTCTGAGCAGGTGTGGTTCAAGTAAACTGAACAGATCTCCGAACTTTAAAACAACAAAGTTACAACTGCAGAAAATTGCAACCGCAATTAGCCTATATAATTACACATTGCTTGCATCTGATGAGTCAGGCTGATCCCTGGATCTGGCAATGGAAAGATGTTTTACCTCCAGGTAAAATTACCTGGGGATAGCTACCTCAAAGATAGGCATTTACATTATAGACATCTGAAGTGAGGTGTGAGGAATCCCATCTGTGGGAGATTTTGCATTTCTTGCTCTTTTTCCTGTCTCTTGAAGAAGAGCTTGCAAAGCCCTGGTGCCATTCCCAGCCATGAAGGTGCTTGCCCAGAACCCAGCTGGCTGTCAGTGCCATCACCTTGCTGCCTCTTCAGAGTCTTTATACACTTCCCTAGTAGATTTTACTAAAAATGAATAGAATAAATGTGAACTTGTGTGATGCCTTTGTACCGCGGGTCAGTTAATTTTTCCCAAAGTTTCTAACACAATTTCAGTGACTGTCATAGTAACTGATTCCTTAACAGATTTCAAGCAGCAACTAAAACTATTGATTTGAGAGATTGAACAGAAGAGCACTTCTCAGGTCTCAAATGCTTATAAACTCATTTTCACAGTGCTGTGAAAAATGAATGTAACAAATAGTGGGGAGAATATTGGGCAAGGAAGAATAAGTCCTACAGCAGCAAGATCCTGTATTGCCTTTTCTCAGGTGTCTGGTTCGAAAGTAAGTAGCTGTGTAAATGCACATATTTGTGTATACATTGTATATATTGTTTATATATATACACGTGCGCACACATATATGCATATTTAGATTGGATATTAGGAAAAATTTCTTTACTGAAAGAGTGGTCAAGCATTGGAACGGGCTGCCCAGAGAGATGGTGGAGTCACCATCCCTGGAGGTGTTCAAAAAACATGTAGACGTGACACTTCAGGACATGGTTTAGGAGGCAGGGTGGTGTTGGGTTGACAGTTGGACTTGATGATCTCAGAGGTCTTTTTCAACCGTAATGATTCTATGAATCTATGATATATACTTATATATAAAAATTGGGTCACTCACCCTTCTTGCAGAAGAAAGGGACCTGAAGAAGGAATCTAAGTGCAGAAAAGAAATGTTTTTAGTGAACAATACTGATGTTGGAAAGAAACTGATAGCCAAGGCAATGTTTAGAGGAGGATGAAAAAGAAAGTATCATGTACTTGCCCTTAAATGAATCCTCAACCTGTCAGACTGGGATTTTCACACTGCTTTTATTCTTCTGTGACAAGACTGCAAGAAGGCTCTGAGTAGGTTCTGTCCCACTCTTTATTAGTAGGAGAAACATTTTAACACTGTTCTCTGTGTCAGTCTCCCCACTGGTCAGTCAGGCAGGGTACAACATTCTTTGTTTCCCCCTCTTGGTTTTATGGGCTGTAATTTCAGAACAGACTGTGAAGTTCCCAAGTGTTCCTTCAGGAAAGTTCATCAGCCTAAATCAGCCTACCAACTGCTGACTTGAGCTGAATTGAGGCAGAGACAAAGAAATGAATCTCCTAGATTGGGCAAGGGGAAGATGCTATATTCTGTCCTATAAGCCAGGACTTTGGCATGGGAGAAGATGTTCTGTAGTGCCTTCCTGATGTTGAAAGACCAGTGCATGGTGTCCCATGATGGTGGTGATGGGATTAGATAATCCAGTGATCCCTTCAGGTGTTCTGTTTTCATGTTTCACTCATGCTTCACCTCTCCCTAATTCATACGCGTGTTATGAGAAGGGGAAACTCAAGAACTGCTGCAGAAAATGAATGAACAGGCACAAACCAGCAATGGCTGAGACTGAGAAAGCAGCTAAAGTCTGACGGCTCTCTAGCTTCATGTGACCTCCTCTCTGACATCGGTGATGCTGGGCAGAGGATTCACACTACCACCTCGATTCCCCATCACTCTTCAACAAAACATTCACGTGGATTTAAACAAGCTTATGTTCTACTAACATGAACAGAACTTTGTCACACACTTGAATTTAGGTATGTGTTTAAGCAGTCCGTTGCTTAGCAATGAACCTGGGCCTTTGTTTATATTTTTGGGTGATCAAAGGACTGTGTGAGACAGTAGAAAGCACAGCAGCAGCTGTTTCGTACGCTTAACAACTCTTTCCTACTGTTATGTCATGAAGAGGACTTAGGCAGAGGCAAAAACAAGGTTTCAGAACAAGAATCTCTTCTTTCCTGTCACATCCAGCACTGACCCATGACTTACAGGATGTCTTTGAGTCTTATGCAATCAAGTTGTCTGCTTCATTATCCAGTTCTTCTCCCAACTGCTTTCTCCTCTCCAGTTTTGCCTGGCTCATAGATATTTTTTCACTAATCTTTTTAACTTCCATTGTCATCCTTACCTTGCTCCTCTGGAGCTCATACCTTCTGGCTGCTGCAGTGAGGAGGGCCTCTCCCCTGCCAGGGGAGTCCTTTCCAGGAGACACAGACCTGCAGGCAATCAGCCTGGGCCATCACAAGTGCCTGTGAGTCTCTAAACCCGGGGTCCAAGCTTACCTGTAGGTGCTGCCCCTGCTTTCAGCAGGCCTTGAATATCATCAGTTACCTCCCCACTCTTCGGGGGCAGCATGAGGCTGAGCCTGCCCTGTAGTGAACTCCCCAAATCCCATATAGCGGTCTGGGTAATCTGTGCTTAAGACACTGTATTTCATTAATGATTTCCATGGTTTCATCTGCCCTTTTAATCTTGTCACTCTTTTCCCCACCACAGTTTTTGTGTGTTAGTTTCAGTTCTGCTTTTTTTTCAGATTTAAGCCCTTTGAAGAGGCAGTGGGAGTTGAATTTACAGATAGCTGAATTTACAGATAGCAAGATGAACCACTTTTACTTTATGAAGATTTCACTTGTAGAATAAAGTCTTTCTGTTTTGGAAAAGAATCCTGCAAATTAATTTTACTTTTCTCCTGCAACAATGTTAGTCTGTTTGCAACAAGCCACAGATTTTCATGCTAAGAATCTTTACTTTTCTGCCTTGCATCTTTACCTGCAAAAAATGCTTGCCATCATGTTAAAAGGGTTCAAGGTGCAACGGCTTAGATATGTAGAGCTGATTTTTTGCCAGTTATTATGTGTCAGGGAGAATTTTCTCACTACAGTTGTAGTCAGAACTAGTAGAAAAGATCTCATTTTCCCTGCCCCTTTGATGTCTTTTCAACTGTCTTTTTTAGAATTCACAGATATTTTTGTCAGAAATAATCTACTGTTTCTCTCAGAGTCTCTTGACATTGCTTCTTTTAATGATGCTGCCATTCATTTATGTATTCATTTTATGTGCATTGATTTTCCAGTGAAGGCTATCAGACTGGCAGTCTGAAAGTTGAAGAAATATATTAAACACCTTGGGAAGATACATTTCTTGCCCTTACACAATGTCCAGTGAATGGGGCTCAGGCCTTACTGGCAAGGGCGAGTGTAAGTATTAGTGACAGGTCTCTCTGGCCTCCTTTCAAAAACTATGTGTGAGGGAGCTGAATGGACCCTTTGCAATGATAGAACCTCCTTGTGTGGCAACTAGACTGGGATCATTATATATGGGCACTACCAAATGGCCATGAGATAGTAACAGCAGCTGGTTCTAATGTGATCATTTTGAATGAGTGGCTTTGATATAAATACAAGTCTTTTTACCTCTGCAAGAAACTTCAGTTAAATGCTGGCATCCAGCCTTTTGGTCAGTGAGAAGTCTCACAGACAGCTCTTTCCATTTGCTCTAAAATAATCTGCTCATATTTACTATAAATCTAATAAACAATTTTACATTTTGCAGCATCCAGAAATAATGGCTAGATTCTGACAGTCGAGCTTGCCTAAATTAGCTAGTAGTTCAGATCTAAGCCTGTATGGCTCTAAATTCAATTGCCAGTGTCATTTCAGTCATAGAGTTTAAGTGCTTGGGCTGTCCTACCTGCCAGAGTAAAGCTGTTGTGAAAAAAAGGCAATAGATTCACAGGGTCAAGTCACAGCTCTCAGATTAAGACACTAAAACCTAGGTGTCCACTTATAAACCTTAACTAGGTGTTGAAGCTCCTGAAAGAGTCAGTGTAGATTCAGCCAACAGCTCATAGAAACTAGAGTGATTTTAAGCTGACCTATATTTAGTCAGCTGAGATGCTTTCTATTTTCCACTCTCTGTGTCATCTAGATCTCTAGGATGGGATTCAGTTGTCTAAACACATTTGGGTGTTTATTTGGGGTGTTGTGGAGTGCTCAGCGCCAAACTACCATAAGTCCTGATTCATATCTGCTAGCCCTGTGCAGGCATCTCAGGGACCCAAGGGTGTCTCAAACAGCAGTAGGTGCCTATCTTTAAGCTAATGAATACAGTTGACCATAGTGGGAGCTCAGACATTAGCTCACAAGTAGACATGTACATGTAGACATTTACCACTTAGAGGAGTCTGTGTGAAAAAGAGACTAGTCGAGAGGTGACCTGACTGCGTGGTCCTGTGGTACACAGGCTCTGTAAGGAGAGGGAGGGCAGGTCCTGTGCCCTTGTTGCTGTGTCACATGCTACTACTGCCTGCGCTGCATGCACTTAACTTTTATTGGACAAAATGTGCAAGCAATGTTGGGAATAGAGACTAATCTCCAGGACTTTCTCCCTCCTAAATACTGCCCTGACTTCACTAGAGTCAGACTACCTCTACCTGCTATTTACTTTCTGTTCCTGTGAGTTTTCCACATAGTGGCCCGCTGTAACAGCTGGTGTAGACAGTGGTCAGCCCAGGTGAGGCTGTAACCAGGCTGTTTAAACGCATTGTAAGTACATACTTTGAAAAAAGTATTTTGGCAGGAGACGTGGAGGCCAATACCAGATATGTAATAAATGTCATCTGCAAATACATGCAGATGCTCGTACTGTGGGAAGCAAAGTCCAGCGTTTTGTCTCAGTGCTGTGAAGAGTTTTGTCATGGAGCGCAGACCCAGACTTCTTCCTGTCTAAGTCAAGTGATGTGACAGAACTGATGGAAATCTGTAGCTTCACAATATGCCAGTATGACTCAGCTGGATTAGTCTCTTTTCTGCAACCAAGCCAGTTCCCACAACATTGCATCTCCTTCAAACTTTGGGAACGTTTGGGTATGCACAGACACTGCAGCATTTTTTGTCCTGCTCCCTCATGATTGCACGTAGAGGTGTGCGCACACACACACACGGTGAAAGCTCTACCTGATGGATTGACCCTTTTGCTGGGATTTTAACATTTGTGCATCAGGGGGATCCCCAAATTTTAAACGCCTGGTGGGGAAATTAGTAAACAGTTGGAAGGAAGGGGCAAAAGCTGTACTTCAGCTGGGACTGAGAATGGGAAGGCATATATTGTCATTTGAATAGCAACTGGTTGTGGGACCCAGAACCTGAGCTGGACCCAAGCACAGGACAGCTGTGGGGACCCTCTCTGCTGGGGAGCAGGGAGTCAAGGCCTGAGCCTGAACAGACAGAAAGGAGAAATAGGAGTTACCCACAGAGCTGGCGGAGCAGATGGCAAGGACTACCGCATTCCCCACTCCGGAACAAGGATTTCCCAGTCTGATTCCGATGAGGATCCTCTGAAGAGGACAGGAGGCCCAGTTTGCCAAGAGCAGTGGCACAGCTCTCAGAAAAGAGGCAGCAGCAGGGGTCAGGATTCTCCAAAAGCAGGTTTTAACAAAGGGATCTGGATCTGGCTGTGATTTTAATGTCCTGAATTGAGCTTCCTTTAGCACACCCTAAATAGAAGGAAATGTTTTTTACTCTTGTCTTTAGCTACAATTCATGCGTAACTGAAATAAGGAAAAGAAAAGTGTAAAGGAACTGAAAGAATTAAAGTTAGGCAACTTGTTGAAGCAGTATGGCGATCTCTATCCCTCTTAAAAAGCCCTGGGAACTGTTGATACAAGTGGCACCCAAGATTGCTGAAGAAGTTTGGTGATTTTTTTTCTTTTTCTTTTTTTTTTTTCCCTATTCTTCAGTTTATTGATTTTGCCCGAGTGACAAAAACAATTTTCCCATTTGCTGATACAATCACTGTCTTATTGTGCATCTCCTGGTTTTTTTTGTAAGAGGTCAACTCGTGGGGCGGTGGTGGGATGGAAATTGTCCACAACTCCTCAACGGCTGAAGGTTTGCACTGTGGGAAAACTCAGGGATCCTGGTTCAGCCTGTTACAAGGGCTGAGACCTTGACCTAAGTCTCCCTTGGGTCTCATCTAGCCCATATGCCTGGATCTCCTCCACACAATAATCAGTGTGGGGAGAGCTGTACACAGCCAGGGACGGCCCCAAGATAAAACCAGCTTGTGGCAAAAGCGTGGATATAGACCTTGGAGATCAGAAGCACCCCGAGGGCTCCTCAGTTCAGGAACAAGCAGTGTGGATTGGGAGTTTATAGGCTGTCCTCCACCACTTCTCCCTCAGGGTGTGTTGTGGGGACCCCCAACAGGACAGAGAAGATTTTGGAAAATCCGGAAGAGTTACTATACTTATTGCGGCCACCAATGGCGGGGGAAACAAATGAAGGAGTAAGCTGCTGAAATTATGTTCAGCTAATTTTTTTTTTAATTGACCCAGTTTTCAAGAAAGAAATACAAATGCCTTCTCAGGTTCCTTATCATTAAGGACATACACAAGTGCTTTCCTGATTCAGGACCCTGTGGTTCTGAAAGCTACATTGCTGCATTTACATGGGGGTGGAATTAAGTCTAATAATGTGAAATTAGGGAAAAAAATGTAAAGGCTTTTCACAGTGGAGATTGTGCCTGCATTCAAATTAGAATGGGGAAAAACCTCACATGAGAGGAGAGGTTTTAGGTCCAAGAAAATAATTTGTGGACTTTGGGATCAAATTCCAAATTTTTTTTTTTAAATAGATGTTTTAACAATTATTCCTTGCAGAATATCCTATTCAGATATTGCAGAAAATCCTATTTCATTTAGAAAAAAACCAGCTACAAATCATTTTCATAAATGTAAAAAGTGCTTGAAAGACAAATATTGTTTCTGCTGCTTTTTATGTTGTCAAAAATAAAAGAAATCAGTTCACGGTTTACCTGAAACAAATTAGAAAGTATTTTTTAGGTTCAGCCACCAAACTGAAAAATCAATTATTTGCACATGCCTAATTAGGATTGTAAGAAAAAGCCTTAAAGAAAAGGAGTATGAACTATTTTTCACAGCTCAGTGTTCTCTTTTTTTTTTTTTTCCCCTGTAGTTGCTCACAGGCATTGCTCTAACCCTTTCTGTTACAGTTAGTTATGCAGGCTCCAGTGCACCTTTTTCAATTATTAGCAATACACAGTATCCAAGCTGTCTCTCCTTTGAGCCCCTTTATTAGACACAGAAGGGATCTAAGTAGCTCCTTTGCACTGCACAGACAGGAGGTAATTTTGCATGCACGGCTGCCTACTTTCAGTAGGTGTGTGCTTGCTCTGTGTACGATAACCTCTCTGTGAGTGTATATTTTGTGAGTAAAATATAAGTTCCGATGTTTCATTAACACGTTTAACTCACAAGTTCGTGACTTAACCTGGACTGCTGTTGGATCAAAAATACCAATTTAATATTTTAGCAATTACATTGTCGGGGTACTCAGGTTACTGGAGCCATTTCCTGATGCTAATATTCTTGGGCAGTCTTTTTTGCTTAATTAGGACTTTTTGGAAGACCTGTACTTTGGGCACTATTATTTTAAGCTAAGCCTTCTCACTTGTTATACTTCCCATTTCAAACTGGAGTTACCATTGCTTTGGTCCTATGTTTTGCACTTGAATCTCTTCTACAGAAGAGCATGGGTTTCTTTCTGCACAGTTGCTTTCCTTCTCTTCCAAATAAAGTTGGTTTGCTTGTTTTGACAGTTCTTAGTATCTCTGAAAGGCTTTACTTGAAAGTATTTTCAATGCACTCTGGAGTTTTCTGCAGCCTGGTTTCCTCGTTTGTCCCCATGACTTAGAACAGCGATAGTGTTTATTTTACTACACGATGTGCACTTTTTCATATGCCACTTTCTATTTTAAATGCTTTGCCTAAATTGGGCAAAAGGATTGAGGAGAGAAGAGCACACGAGTACAAACACAAAATATCAGATAAGCTCTTGAGGAGATTCTCCTTTTGATAGTATTGGTGACATCTGCTCTGAGACCATCCCAAGTGAAAACATTTCACACCATTGTATTTAGAAAATATAGTGTTCGTGTTTCTATTTTAACACTGCCTTAACAAGGGTCTGAATACCCAGACAGCCCCCTTGAGTTCCTTGTAATAGAGTGTGCTCTTCTGTACATTTTGTTTCCCATTAGAGTGGAGTATAAACATTTTAAAGGACCTGGGAACATGAGGAGCTATGCACTCCTGTATTAGTCTCTTCCAATATATTCTTATCTTTTGCATCTGTTGTTTTGTTATCAACCTAAAAAAGAATCCAACAATAGCTATAAAACAATGTCAGTGTAATTGTCACCTATTCTGCAGGAAAAAATAGCAACTCTCCCCACATCTTGTTTACCTTTTAAATCTGAGAAGAATATCAGGTTTTAGATTGCAGTAAATACTTCTTCACAGGCTTTCATGTTCATAATTTATTCCAAGGGCTGCTTGCACTTTATAGTGAAATATGAGTACAAATTGGTTGTTCCAAGCATTTCAAACAAATGGCTCTCTACATTTAGCATTACTTGGTTACTTGCTTTTATTTCTCAGCTGTCATGATTCTTACCTACTGCATCTTATTACACAAACAGCCTTGTAGGTTGGGTTTGAGCTTTTTATTTTTCTCCATGCGGAATAGAGAAGACACGGCATTTCACAAACACACCGTCCTACGCTTGTTAGGCAAAGAAATTATATGGGGCATTTTGTGTCTTAGACAAATACACAAAACCCTGCTGAATGGCTCATAACTGGGAGAGGATTATGTGGGGAAAGGGAGAGATATAACAGTCAAATGACAAATCCAATCATAATTTGATGAACCGAGTACAGGTGGGCCTATCGTCTAGCTTGGGTGTGTTTGGAGAAAGCAAGCTAAGCCTAGGCATGACTGCCAGGTAACAGACACCTTACTTTAGCATTTGTAATACATATTTTTATGGTCTGTTCTTTTATGGAGAATCTCTGTGAAAACGTTATACCCTGGCAGCCTGCTCCTTAGCATTAACGACCTACTCCAAAGCCTGGGTCTGGGTTATAAGCAGACTTTCAAGTAGTTTCCCTGGTGACTTTCCCGAGGCATGAGTCTGACAGCACAGAGAGAAGCCTTAAGGACTGAAGTGATAAAAACAACAGCATGGTTGCAATGCCTACTGGAGTGAGCAAACTACTAGATACCTTTCAGAATAGGTAGAACAAACTACTATTTTACAGCAGGGATCTCAGGTCAAAGGGTTGACTAGAGAACTAAGTCCGTGGAAATTATTAGACTAAAGGAGCTGCATCTTTTCCTAATTCTGATGAAAACACCTTCTGCTGAATATTTTACAGTAGTAACAACTTTGCAGAAAGGGTTTGTAAATATTTTTTTCAAACACAATCTCAAAAATCAGTATGGTCCGACATTTTCTGTTGGTTAATTTAGTTTCAACCTTCTCTCCTGTGCTGAAAGCTGCTGCATTTTCCCTTGAAGCCATAGACTGGTTTAAAAGGTTCCCCAGGGGTCTGCTGTGAGGGGTCTCTCTTTGTTACCTGCTCCTGGAAGAAGGGGTTTTCTCTGTGCTTGCCAGGAACAACTTTCTCAATACAGCACTTGGCACTCCCAGGCCCTGGCTGACCCTTCCAGCCTGGCTGAGAGCATTCAGCCCCGTGTCAGGGTGCACCTCATGGGGGGAGCATTAGACTGACGCTTGCAGACTTCACCTCCAGTGACAGAACGTGAGCTGAATTTGTCAACTTCCCTTGGTCTCAACTCTAGCACTGGAAAGATAATGTGGAAAATTAATGCAAGCTTATTTGAGCAAAGGAAAATCTTAAATTCATAATATCCAGGTTGGAAACAAAGTGGCAAAGAGAAAAACAAAACAGCAAAATGTAATTCTAACTCTCCTCCAAAAAAGCTTTCATGTCTCACATCTCTCCCCATTGACTTCTGGGGAGGAATTTCAAGAATCAAAACTCATGCATAGCAGCAGGGTCTTCCTCTCTCCTTACCTCTGTCCCTTTATATGCAAATTGGGATTTCATTGCTTCTTTGGGGACATCCCTAAAATCCTTCCAAGGTTGTTGCAACATTTCAAGCCCATGATAAAAATCCACAAAGAATACATCATAAAGAGAATTAATTGTATTTTTGTTCTTATACACCAAACTCATCCTTATCTTTCAATGCTACATTTTGTGTTGGAGCTCTGTCATAAGCGGTTCACTCCCATTTATTTTTAGTTTTGGGGACTCTCATTCACAAGCTCCAGATAAGTGAGGTTCTTAAGCATGTACTTAATTTTAAGCACAGAAAGAGTACTGCTCCCTTGCAGTACTGAAATTTGTTTTAATAGGGTTAATGTCAAGAAGGTTCCAAACAAGCGTCTCACAGTTGCATACCTGAAACCTGCCCAGAAATAGCTGTTTTAGCTTGAAAACTCTGCCCTAAAACATCACAGATCATGCTGAGACAGAGGACAGGGAGGTAAACCTGGACCTCGTGTCGAAAGTCAACATGTGCACAACTTCTTGTGCATGCCTGTACCTTGCCACCTACAACTTTGTGAACTATGAAGAATATCATTCTAAAAATATCTGGAACAATGTGTTGCTTTGGAGCAGAATTGTTGTCCTGGGGTCAGTTGCTGAAAAGTAATTGTACTGCAGTCAACATCACGGTTCACATGTTTAAGGTAGACGCCTGCTTCTGTATCCCATGGAATTAGGCCAAACCCATAATAAGAGATGAGAGGAATAATGCTGAGCATGGACGAATGCCAGAGTACCAAAAGGCCCAGTCTCAAAGGGAGGCAGGCCACTGTTCTGGGGACGGCGTGCCACAGGGAGCATAGCTTTCTGGGGGTTACTATTTCTTCCACTACCCAGATTACACTGTGGGCAAGTTGAAGGAAGACCAGTGACCCTACCAAGAGCATTCGGTGTTATTCAACCCAACCAAGACGTGTAGGCTCAGCAGATTACTTAGCATAACAAAACCTTAGGTCCTCAGTATCTCTAGAGAGCACAATATCTTGTAATTTTGTCTCATTTCTGAGATGTCAAGAAACAACTTTTGTTCCCCTCTTACTCACCTCATATATAAGCAGCCTCACAAGTTTGCCAAAAGACATATATTTAAAATTTTGAGTCTTTACAACAATGAAACATAGTCAAGGCCCTGTTTCACAGTTGGTCATATGCCAGGGCACTGGCTGGCCATCTGCTCCTGTGTACTGCAGGAAGCACTAATCTGGAAGATGGCATTTCCAGCAGCCCTTGGGGGAGGCTTCACTGTATTGGGCTCAAACGTCTTTTTTCTAGCTTCATGCAGAATATGTGTGCTGGGGCATGCCGTGGTTCCAGTAATTACTGATGCTGGGTTGTTTTTTTTTTAATTACGAGCATCTATGTGTATGCATACATTGTGTTGTCAGTGTGATAATCCAGAAGCACATGGCTCCTACTTAAAATTCTACCTTATACTTTAAGGAGCTACATCCCTCCACCCACTTGTAAAGAAGATATTTTTTCAGGAAGGTGAATTCACTCTGCACGCTGAGGACTTGTGCTGGGGTTGCACTGCTAAAACATGCTACCCCTTTCCATAATACCGTCTCCTGGAAAGTACTCAGTGTCTTCTATTTGCTGAAATGTCGCTAGCATACCGGTCTTGGTAGCAGAGTCACCTCAGGTTTTATCATGGCTCTTCATTTGCCAGGACTTTTCTTTTCTCTCCTTTAGTAGGCTTGAGATAGCCCTCTTCAAGTAGCGGTTTGGAGTGGCTTCCTATGAAAAACCTGCTCAGGAACAGGGGGAACTGGATTACCCCACACATCTATACAGTCCTTCTCCTCAAAGATCTCAGTGTAACCAGTGAACAAAAACACAAAACCAAAGCAGGATGCTTGATTTTTCTTTCTCTCCACACATTTGTATTCAGCGGAACTTAAAGAAAACACCTCCTAAATCCCTTCTGAATAATTTAGCTTGAAATGTTTACCCTTTGACAAAAAAGCAGAAAATAACTAGGAAATACAAAGTCCTGAAACCATTCCCAGAAGCCACCGTTGCATACACTGTCTACTTATTTCAGTTCCTTTATGCCAGGCAAGACCTTAGGCTTTCTGTTCAGCACAGGACACAGGGAAACACAAAAGACACTCAGCTCTCCTTCCTCATGGGAATGGGAATCTCAACAGAACAGAAAGAAGACTGGTTCACTATGCAGGAGGTTACTTTAGCTTACAGTGAAAGTAATTCTCCAGTGTATTTCGAGATGTTCAACGTAGCTAGAGTTCTCTTTTCATTTAAGAAGCGAGTTGCAAAGCAGTACACATTTTGCTATTTACTTTTTTAGTGTGCTTATGATTTTATGATGATTAATCACCATAATCTATGAGACCACCTTCTTATGACACGAGAATCTCCTGTTCCTTAGACCACCTTCATATAAGTACCTGAGCAATAGATTAAATAGTAAAGGCTGAAAACACAACATATGTGACAACATATATAAAAAAAATGAATATGCTTAATGTAATGGCTTCCAAGAAACCAGAAGCCTATCTGTTGAAAGGCTCTGGGGAAGGATAAAAGTGGAAGCCAGCTGTAAGGATGCAATTGAGCCAGGAGGCTGAGCTAGTTGAGACACATTATTACTGTTAAAATTATTATTTAAAAATGAACTGATTGAGAGCATACAATGCAATGTTTCAGTTGAGGTGACTAACAAGAGAAAACAGACAAGAAGAAAAACTTCTGATTGTATCTTTGAAGTAAATGAAAGGAAAAGACAAGAATGAGCCCAATACTTACCAGGAAAGGGGAGAAAGTAATGGGTGAAAAAAGGCTGAGAAGTTCAAAGTCTTTCTTATTTCAAGTATCATGAAAAATTAGTTCTGCTATACGGTTAAAATGATAGGAATGAAAAACAGAAGTAAGAACCCAGGCTCAAAAACCTTTGAATATTTTAGATATTCTCAAATTTGGGAGGTCCTGATGGAGCGTATTATAGCAACTCCCAACCCTGCAGCAATTTTCTTCAAGAAATCATGGAAGCCAAGGGAACCTGATGGCAAAGATATTTCCAGTTTTTAAAAGGGTAGAACGGAATTATAAAAATACAACATTTTGATGTCCAAGAAGAATCAAAAGCAAATTATTAAAAGCAGTTTGTAAGCATCTAAAGGATAATTATATAATAAGAAAAAAAGATGACTGATTTGTTAAGAATTAAACATATTCATCCACTGCAATTGCTTTCTTCTCCAGAGAAAATCATGTCACATACAGAGAGAGGCAGCAGGAGGACATATCTTGACTTTTGGCCTCTGAATTCTTGCCACATGGCACTCTCTCAAGGAAGTCTTGTACAGATGATGGTTTTGGCAAGTTCATAGCTAAAAGCACACATATGCTCCAGAGCTATTTGTCAACCATTTCTTATTATGTCAGGTTCTCTAGGACTCTGTCCTGTGCTCAGTAGTCTTCAATATTTTTTAATAGTTTGGATGAAAGAACTTTCATTAAAAACTGAGCGAAGACGGCAGGCAGGGTTCACTGAAGATGATCTCAACAGTCTGAAGAATCATTTGATATAAAAAAGGTGAATTGCAATAAAGGTGAAATTCAATATACTGCATGTGGGATTTTAATACAGAAGAGAGCGTTAACTGATTGGCAGCAATAACACAGAAAGAACCTACAAGTTAGAAAGCTTCACAGACTAACTCTGAATCAACTAAGACATGCTGTTGTTAAAAGGCATATGTCATTTTGTGTTGTCTGGAAGGTCACTGTTCTGCTGTATTTGGCACTGGTGAGGACTTAGCTGGAGTACTATATTTAGCTGGGCCATCATATTTTAAGAAAGATGAAGTCAAAGAAAATCTAGAGAAAGTCAGCAAAAAAAGAGCTTTGGAAAGCAGGACCTATTAAAAAGTTTGGAAAGACATGGTTATGTTTAGCCTACATATAAACAAACTAAACAACGGAGGAAAGACCTAAAAAGCCTTCCAATACTGTAACAGTTTTTGGTTTGGTTTTTTTTTGTTAGCAGAATAATTCTCTTTTGTACTCCAAGTCCACAGAGGGTAGGGCAACAAGTAAATAGCTTAATTTGCTACAAATTTTGTTTTTATTTGGAAATACTTTATAATTTTAAGGTGAGTAAAGAATTAGAAAAGATAGTCTAAGGAGGTTGTGCAATCTTAGTACCTAGAAGATTGCAGATGTGTTTAAATAAGCCTTTCTCAGGAATGCTCCGTGTTCACTTGATCCTATTGCAATGAAGGTACCCTTTCTCAGCCTTTGTTTCTGAGGAATATTCTTTTCATGTTCTGTGTATACAAGTGTTACCAACCAATGTAAAATTACCGTACTTCATTCAGCCCTTAAGACAGCCCAATGCCTGCTGGGTGTAGAGATGGAGTTTGTCCAGCCAACTCCCTGTAGGTCATTGCCTTGCTACAAGCATACTCAGGCTGGCAAATTCAACAGTCAAGAACCCTCTTCTGCCAGCCTCCTTCAGACCCAGCTGTAACCCCCCGTTTTAATGGGCCACCCACAAGGCTCTTTCATGGCGATTATAGCCCCCTTTGCCAGAAACATAATGTTTCTCATGCCAGCTCTGAGCCTTTCATCCCAATATCCAAGCCACCGAGCCCTCTTTCTGCAGCCAGCTCCCAGTCTATTTAACTTCTCCCTGATACTCCAGAAGCCACATAGCCTCTGGCTCTCTGCAACTGCTGGTGGTATTTCCCTTTCTGTGCTGGAAGAACAATTAAATGTCTCATGGATATGCACCAAAATTGAATTAAATGAGCCTGGTGGCTCACTGATCATCTTGGTGAGTGATTTCAGGGAAAATTGCTACCCTCAGATTAGAATTTGGCTGGGTTGAGAAAGTGTCCTGGTGGGAAAAAACTCTCCTTCACCAAATTTGGCATCCTAAGCCTGTTTGTTGGAAACAATTCTGAGGTTTTTTTAAGAGCCTGGGACTTCAGCTTTGTATCAGGTAACTTTTTCCATCCTTTCTTAGAGCAGTGGAAACATCTCTTTCTTCATGCATGGAATTGCTCCCAACTTGCAACCAAACCATTCCTTCAAGCACACTTATTATATTAAGCCTACAAAAAAATATCTTCTTACCTTCATACATTTAGACATGTCTGAACCATTTTCTGTGGCTGAACTGAGCTTTAAGACAAGGATCACATTTCCCTGTGTTTCCAAAGTGCCAACACCACCATCACTTGGTAGACAATCAGAATTTCTTGCACTTTTTCAGGTGCAAAGTGAAGAAAACCATATGAAGAATGTGAATTTGCATGGAAGCCAGACTTTCATAAGTAATAGATTGAAAAAAAATTACTGCTTTGGTGTTAAAAATAGATGTTTTTTTAGGTACTGGTACAAAAAGCATGTTCTTTGGAAACAGACCTTTAGAAAGTCATTCAGATATCCTATTTCAGGTGCTCCATACAGATAAAATTTCATTGAAGGGACTATGATTTTCCAATGCAATTTGCAAGCATGTGCGTTTCATGGCTTGAAGTTAAATGGAGGCTTCCTGTAAGAGGCCAGTAAGCAGAAGTGCAAAGCAAAGACGTTCTGAAAATCTGTCTTTTCCTAGAAAATTGAAGTCCTTGCCTCTCTAAAGGGCTTTGTGTGTGAAGATGCCAAAAAGATGAATGTTTGTATTATTTTTGACAAATTTTAGTACTAGTAAAGAAATGTGACTATAAAAAGAGAAATAGCATAAAACCTAGAGATGCTTTTCCACAAAAGGAATATTTTAATGTTATTTTATATTAAAAAAACCAACGAGGTGGGAAGACGGGGTGGGGGGAAAGGATTTGTAATTAGAAAAAGACCTAGGAGTCAGGAAAATCCTCTGTCAATATGGGTGAGAAAATTAGGCTGTTTCCAAACCTGAGTAATTATGATAAAGCACCAAAATAGAAATATTTTGTTTTTAATGTCTGTGCCTGAGGAGTCTGACTCAGGTTTGCAGGACGAGATAGCTGGACCAGGTCTTATATCAGAGCTCCACTTCTACTCACCCCAGAGCTTTCCACCCTTGTAGCAAGTGCAACTGAACAAGATGTTCATCAACTTCACTGTCACTGCAATCAGTGGGAAGGCAAAAGTACTAGAAAGCAATCAGCTATTAATACATTGGCCTCTTTTCTCAATTATGAATTTTTGTTCAAATATTCTGTATACAAAGGCTTGATTTCTATTCATCACTGGCCTGAAACAAGGATGACTCCACCAAAATCACTGGCGGGAGACTGATTCAGCTGAGATGGGAAGTAAGCCTAGTATGCCAGAGTGTTTACATATATTGCAGGTTTTACATGCAGGGCAGAGTAAATAATGAGAGAACAAGAATTTACAAGCCAGCAACAGTTGTTGAAAAGCTTTGAAAATTAATTGGGGAAAAAAGTTGGGTGAACTTCTATAATCACAGAATTCCTCTAACCTACTTTCTGTAGTATACATGCTTTATAGTCTTTAAATCTTTACTCTTACCCAGGATGAAAAGGAAAATGGGAAAGTAATTCCACCAAATCACATGAAGTGTAACCTACCTGAAAGCTAACAAAGCACTTTCCAAATTAAACAGTCTCCAACAGGTTACCTTTTCTTGCTCCTTACTGCATGTGAGAATAATTACACATGCACTGCCACAAAGAAAATACTTTTTTTCCTTATTTAACTTGATAATAGTTTCTGGTACTGCTAATGTGGGTATGTATTTATATTTGTTCTTTTTCACAGGTAAAAACTTAGGCTGTGAGTTGAGAAGGTGTGAAAAAGAGAGAAGAGAGAAGATAACAAGAACTAAGTGAAGTAGAGTGGTAATTGTGAGGATCTGTGAGAGTGGATTTTATGCAGAGGCTGTACAAACCATTCAGGTTTTATTCCTGAAAAAGCAGGAGGGTCAGTGCAATCCTCAGCTGAACATTTTCTCTGTGGCAATGCAGCAACTCTTTTCTTGTGCAAGTCAAAGCAAACATGCACAAATTTACTCACAGACATGCCTTCCAGTATTCTTGTTCTTGCATGTCACATACATCTACTGCATGACTGCAATAAAAGCTGGCTGTGGCAGGCCCAGGAAGTCCAGATCAATTTCTATTTCTCTGTTCCTCCTTACAATCCAATCTGAGACATCTAAAAATTGAAAAGGGAACCAAGCTTGTTTTAAAAAAAAAAAAAATGTAAAGAGAAAAAGAAGGTCAAACGTCTAAATCTTTTCCTTGTGGTAGCAGTCTTGAAATGTAGGTGATACAAACTAAATGTATCCGATACATGTTTTAATGGCTTTAATGGTTTTAATGGCACTTCCACCAGGAGTTGGTGACCAATGAAGCAGCATCTTCAAAGACCTTGTTTTCTGAGAGTGGTGCAAGCAGCTCACAGCATTAGAGGATGATGATGTCCAGGCTGCTACAGGTTTCACCAAGGCCCTAGAGATTCCTTACAACCCAACAGTCAGTCAGCTTGGTTTGCTAAGCCAACAGTTTTACGCAGTGCAAGAGTTTGGTGGCATGAAATAATGCAGAACTAAATGATGGACTCAAATCAGCAATCATAGTTAGGATGAAGTTCACCTCACATACATATGTACGTGTGTCAAAGTCGGGATCTTGATTCTACTGTCTTCACATGGGGATCCAATGCCACCTGAGCTGCCCAAAGATGCCCTGCCTAGCTCCTAGCTGCCACTCCAGAAAGTTTCCCGTAGATCCTGTGCCACATCTGCCAAACTAAATACATATACCCTCATATACCCCAGAGAGTCTCAAATGTCCCTAGGCACTGAAGTCTGAGCAAATGATTTGACCTCTAAGGTCTTGACAATTAGGGCTAACAGAGGTTGATTCAGACTCTATTTCTAGTTAATGGAGACAAAACTTCATCTTCAGAAGCAATTTGTCGCATTTTAAAAAGGAATGGAGAGAAATATCCACCATTAAGACAGATAACATATTTCTGTATTGACTGCAAACTGTTCTAAGACTTCAGTTGCCCAAATATTCAACAACTGGTGTCCTGTTTAGATGCATTCAGTGGTCTCTATAGAGCAATTCAGATTACATGTGTGTATAGCACACATGTAGACATCATAGGCTAGGCAAAATGAATTTCATTTGTAAAATTTAAATATCTGAAGTTAGGAGAGATGAATCTTACTCTCAATTTCTTCTTGGATGTTTTCAGATCACCCAGGCCAATATCTCCAACATGAATGCTGAAAGACACTGTGAAAAAATAACGAGTCCTCAGCTAATGTGATTGGCATTACCCTACAGCCTCAGGGATTTACACCTGTTAAGAGACATATTGAGTGCTTGGGCCAGGGATGTTACACTGGTGTCATTCCTTTTCTGGCTGTGGAAAAGTTCCTAAGTGTACAGCTGTAGGGTCAAGTATACTACTGGAAATTTTTCTGATTACTGAAAACGAATCTACATTTCTGTGTTAGTGCTTACTCGAGTTAGTGACTTTTATTTTCATTCACTGAAAAATTTGAAAGGCAGCTAGCACTACTTAAATGCTTTCTTAATATTACCTATATTCAGTATCAGACATCAGTGCTGGAATTTTACAGCAAGACTATGCTATTGAGTGAGAGGAGGGCAATCCACAAGACAGTCACGGCATTGGAATAGGGTCAGGTTCTGGAAAGATTTGAGGGACATTTCTACAAAGGAAGAGATAAATTGTCACTGGTTGGAACAATTAGCTATAAATTCCATGGAAGTAAGGGAGGTGAGGTTTTCAAAGAAGAAACATATTTTCTCTCATAGTGGCCAGTAAAGAGTTTCAAATAATTGATAAAAATGCCACATTTGTAACATGTTACGCTATAAAAGTTATGTTATGAAATACTGATTTTGATCAGCTGGAAAATAATATGTTTATCATGTGGTATTGCAAGATTTGCATGTTGGAGAAAAAGAATCACTCAGGCACATTACATAAGAGAGAATTCAACTCTTTATACAAGACACGCTGAAACAAAAACAGCCCAACCCAGGAAAACCTGTTGATCACCCTTTAAAAACAGAATAAGAAAGTTGCTTGGGCAGATTACGGGTGTGCTGTTTATCAGTATAGCCTGCCTGGGCTAACAGATATAAAATAATCGTCTTGCAGAAAAGGATCTAATGAGTAATTATTTACCTTTTAATATAAATATTAACTTCTTTAAAAGTGGCCATCCTCATAATTAAGTGATAAGTAACTAAAAAAGCTCAACAAGACTTCAGTTTTTGTTTACAAATGTGTACTTTGTTAGGAAAGCAATCAATGCCATCATCTGACAATCTGAAACAACTGAATTCTTCCAGTGATAATCCGTGATATTTACAAAGAGTGAACTGCAATCCTATTTAGAATTACTTGTAAAAACATCTCGGAAAAAGCTAAGTAGCTAATCCTCAGTTAATAAGTGGGTTATTTTAGCTTTTTCTCATAGTCAAATCACCTGAAAATTATTTATGTTTTTTTTAATTTAAATATAAAACACCTTTGCAATTCAAATTTATTCACCAGATATTTCTTGTAAATAATTTTTATATGTAGACTCTGCTTGCAGGAATATGCAAAATCCAAACCGTGCTAGAACATGCTGATCACATGATATTCCTTTCTTCCCCAAGTTGGATGACTAAAACTTGGAACTAGCTTTCTTCACAAGGAGAAAACTATACATTTATTTGCTAATTCTTCATTAGAAATGTATTGTTTACCTGATCATTCCTGTTTGAAACTGTATCCATGGGAAATAAATATAAGAACAATTAGGCAAAGCAGTTTCAATTCGCCATTTTAATGAATATGCATGATAGTGTATGTGCATCTTTGTTCAGTTCTTGTACCTGACTTTAGCCAAAACAAGTGAAATACAAAAGCTGTCATTACATTACGTTCATGTGGACTTTAGTCACTCTGATTAGTTGCTGCTATGTTTCTTGGGTATGTTTACTATGAAACATCGAACTGAGAAAGTCTATGTATCCAGTCTGGCTCAGTAAAATCACTCTTATGCTAGCTTCTCAAAGGACCCTTAAAGACTGACATTTGCAAACCCGTGCTCTCCACAGCATCACAGTAATCCACCACTGACCTATTTTTGTATTGTGTTTCTAATAACTGGGCTCTCTTTCATCATACAGAATAGGCATGTTTACTGAAAAAAAATATGATAAATGGCAGTTTTCAACCTGTCCGTAACTACCTTTTAGTATAAAACTACCACAGATGATACTGTTAGTCCTTCATGCCAAAAAGATTGTATTCCCTTAGTACAGTCATGTCTTCTGTTCTTAACCAGTTTTGAAGTAGAATATAACGATGTGGAAGATTAAGTAAGAACATAAAAAGAACTTCAAAGTCTCTCACTAGATTTTTGATTTTTTTTTTTTTTTAAAGATCAATAGAAGCCAATAAGAAGTCAACGTGTATTTTCTGAAAGGAAAGCTCACCATCTTTGACATATCAGCTGAAATACATGGAACCCTGTTATCTTTATGATTTTTTCACATTGCTCCCAGATGACTCCCTGAGCAATTCAACCTAGGCCGTGCTATACCACCTGCAAAGAATTTGCTGTCTAATATATGAAGTAATTATAATTCAGTAAGGAGTTTGATATAAAATGGTGGCAAAGGTCATCATTAGAATTCATTTTCTGGTAGCAAATAATTTTTAAACTGTGGTAAACTGAAATGAAAAAATAGAAAAAGATCTCCAGATTTGGAAAATGAATCTATAGTGAGTTAGAAACACACAACTACCTCTACATACCTGCCTCAGATCTCTTTGAAGATAAATATTTTCTAGGATCCAGTTGATCTTTTCTTTTTTTTGTAGATTTTTTAGCAAGGATAGTGTTAGTTCAGGCAGGTATCTCCTGCCAGTTCAAGAGCCCTACGCCATTATTTAGTGTGTTGATTCAGGATAGCTTCCATCTAGCATTAACTCTACTGTCAGCTAAAACAGAATTAGATGTCCTCTTTCATTGTCTCCATTGTTATAACTGAAGAGGAAGAAGACTGCAGTCTTCTTTCTCAGACCTTATTTTGGTCAGTAAAAAAAAAATGATAGATTTGTCCCTTCCTGCACCATTGCATTCATGTTTATAGAGACATTTGGACAGAAACTAGCTTATGCTCCTTTGTAAGCGCTCAGGCATGGCTATCTCTAGGACTCTGTCTCTGATCTTTTCTAAATCTGCAGTGACTTCAGAAGCCCTGAAACAGCTTCAGCATGAGACAGTGCTCTGTTAGCCCTTATGCCTGGCAGAGCAATTCCCTGGTGCTGACTCAATCAAAATACCCAAACCAACCCCATAACTATCTATGGTGAAATGACTGGTGTGGTAGATGAGTGGAGAGCAGTGGACACTGTCTACCTTGACTTCAATATGCTTTCAACACTGTCTTCCAGAAAATCCTCATAGACAAGCTGATGAAATATGGACTGCATGAGCTGACAGTGACGTGATTGAAAATTGGCTGAAAACTGAGCTCAGAGGGTAGTGATCAGTGGTATGAAATCTTATTGGAGGCCAATAACTAGTGATGTACCCCAGGGGTCGATATTGGGTGCAATACTCCTCAACATCTTCATTAATGATCTGGATGATGGGACAGAGTGTACCCTCAATGGTTTTGCTGATGATACAAAACTCGAAGAAGTGGCTGATACACCGGAGGGTCGTGCTTCCATTCAGAATGACCGTGACAGGCTGGAGAAATGGGCTGACAGGAACCTAATGAAGTTCAACAAGGGAAAATGCAAAGTCCTGCACCTGGGGAGGAACAACCTCAGGCACCAGTATATCCTGGGGCTGCCTGGCTGGAAAGCAACTTTGCAGAAAAGGACCTGGGTGTCTAGTGCTGTATGACTGAGCACTGGAACACGTTGCCCAGAGAGGTTGTGGAATCTCCCTCCTTGCAGATATTCAGAAGCCATCTGGACATGGCCCTGGGCAAGCTGCTCTAGGTGACCTTACTTGAGCAGGGAGGTTGGACCAGATGACCTCCAAATACTCCTCCCAACCTCAGCTATTCTCTCATTCTGTGAAAATATTAAAGAAAAAAGCAAAAAGAGTTAGCTCGTTGACTTAAGCAGGACAAAGAATATACCCTAACTCCATTATGAACATTTGAAATATTGGAAGTATTCACCTGTCCCAGGTGAAAGAAATAAATGACCACTATCATCTACAAAAGCAAATTATTTTCTGATAGATATTCTAAAGCAAGTGCAGGATTGCCCGTTAATTATTAGTTTCTTAAAAGAAAGCCTCATTGGGGCTGTCTTTAGCAGAAACAGGCAGAATATGCTGATGTGTATGAAAAAGCATATAGTGGTGGTTGATAGCAAAGGTGTTAATGTGGATGTTCCTGGTTTATTATGAAAACTTTTGGAAAAGCCTGTAACACAGTTACCATTCCTAACCCTTCCTTAAAGCAATAATGAAATGTGGTTATCAAGAGATCTTGTGGTAAATCTTGTGATAAATAAGCAAGCAAACATTGCCTATGTTTATTGTAATGAAAACACCTCATTTAATTATTCAGAAGAAACTACTGCATTAAGGGATTTAAAAACTATAAACATATGCCTTAATTGCTAATCTACACATAATAATCTGTGGAATATGTCTAAATGCAGATTATAACACTGATGTGAATTCAGAACTTCCCATGTGTACCATGTCCAGACTGCAACCTTGGCTTGAACATGGGGTTCTTTTTTCGCATATGTACTAGAACAGAATCCAAAAGGTCAGTGATACAGGTCAAAGAAAACTCTTTGGTCTGAGATGGATGAATCCAAAAGAAAAAACAGCTTTCTCCAATTGTTCTGCATCTGAGGCTGCTGGATTTCTCCAAGGGCAGAACAGCTGCCCTGGAAAACTACCGTGGCTGAAAAGCGATGAACAAGAGGAGGACTAACACTGACAGAGGAATGCTGGACAGCAGGGAAGGAACATGAATTCATACAACATGAGCTTATGTCTACAGTTGTATTCAAAATCATCCTCAAGCAGCCTGAACTACCTGAGTCTCATTTCCTTCTCTATTTCAGGTTTTGCAGCTCCCACTGAAGTGATTCATAACATGCTTTTATAAACCCCCAGTATTGCAGCCAGATATATTTCAGGTGGGCTTGCTGTTAGCAAATTTTCTATGCCCAAAGTTTACATCACATCACTAAGCTCCAGTCTCACGTAGTTAGCCATAGCAGGTGAGACAAGCCAAAGAAGAAATAAAATTGCTTGCTTGAGAGCGAGAGAGAGGCCATGAGTGCAATGAGAGCTTTCACATTCAGTGTGGAGGATCCTGGATTTCTTAGAGAACTCTGAAGCATATCCAGTGAATGTTGAAGAGAAGGCAACAGAGGTGGGGAAATTCTGACAGGTGTGTTATTGGTTTTTTTCTAGATCTGTGTATGTTTATGATAAACAGAATATAATTATGTTTTGGAAACCCTGTAAAGTCTTGTATCTGCTTATTTTCAGTTATCGTGGTGTGCTCAAGAATAAACCCTGAGTGGGAGTCTTGGATAAGGAAACATAAAATGCTGCATTCTCTTCATACCAAGAAAGCTTAAGAGCACACATGACTTACACTGAACACTGATATGTTATCTAATCAGAGGGATCATTCCCAAGTTTGTAATTCTGTGTGATGGCAGCACACCACACTGAACTGTGAAAATATATTGATAGACTTTTGATACTTGAGGGCTCCCAAGTATTCTAGGCAGAAAGGTATAAATTCTGGTCTAATGACATCAACAGCAAACCAATATCACTTTTCCAGAATGGTAATCAGTGAAGAATACAAATGGGAAAAATATGTTGTGTAAGGTCATTGATGTTGATGTAAAAATTTCAGAATCAGGCTTCCATTTAGACGCTATGGGGAAGAAAAAGGTTTTGTTCTCCCCTTCCCCCTAGAAGTATCTCTGTGTAGATCTGGCCAATAGTTTTAGCGGCAGCAATTGTTATACTTTATGGAAAGTGCTTTTCATTACCTGTTATAAAAATCACAGTGCATGAGGAGATAACAATATCATGTTAACAATCTAGAGATGTTTGCTTCATGGCACTTCAGCATCACATTTAAATGCCACTGCATTATTTATTGCATACTGATGATTAGTTAACTTTAACATAATTCATAACTGGATTAGACAGTTGACAAAAAGATGAAAAAGGGAAGGAAAATGGTTCCAACGTCCTTCAATATCATACTTTTCATAGAATCATAGAATCATAGAATCAGTAAGGTTGGAAAAGACCTCTAAGATCATCAAGTCCAACCGTCAACTAACGCCACCATGACTCCTAAACTAGGCCCTGGAGTGCCATGTCCATACCTTTTTTGAACGCCTCCAGGGTTGACGACTCCACCACCTCTCTGGGCAGCCTGTTCCAATGCCTAACCACTCTTTCGGTAAAGAAATTCTTCCTGATGTCCAATCTAAACCTCCCCTGATGCAACTTGAGGCCATTCCCTCTCGTCCTGTCGCTGGTTATTTGGGAGAAGAGTCCAGCACCCACTTCACTACAACCTCCCTTCAGGTAGTTGTAGAGAGCGATAAGGTCTCCCCTCAGCCTCCTCTTCTCCGAACTAAACAACCCCAGTTCTCTCAGCCGCTCCTCATAAGACTTGTTTTCTAGTCCCTTCACCAGC
>WAAD01006700.1:245329-353433 GCA_013389945.1 Fregata magnificens
GCTGACAAAAGATGGAGAGCGGCTTGGCAAGCTCCTCTGCCAGCTCCCTCAGCACTCTCGGGTGGGAGTGTTTGGTATAACATAGGAGATACTCAGGTCTGAAAGTGATCTAAAAGCAGATTCAAGCCCTTAGTCCTTGCTCCAGACAATATACAGGCTAAGTCAAGTAGGATGGTGGAACTGCAGTGAGCTATTATACCATGTTTGTATCTTGTATCTAGGACACTGGGGGAAGAAGCATTATATCCACCCCTGAAGGTCTACACTCTCTCCAGAAGCACTAGGTAACTCTGAAAGCAGATATATCTAGATAAATCTGCTTTCTGGAAAGACATATCAGAAGATAAAGATAGAATATGGACGAATGACACAGGATTACATTCCTCTGGAACTCTTATGACCTAAGGAAGTATACCAAAGATCTTGGAAAAACAATCCAAGATGTAATATCAGTGAGAGCCAAACTACAATTGCAGGGCTGAAAGGCTGAATGACCGACTGAATATCAAATGCCAGTTGAACAAGTGCCAGAAATCATGTGAGCTGGCTATAATACTATACTAAACAAGGCCAAGGCACAGCATTGAGCACTCCATGTTGCTAGCACACTTACATTGACATGGGTCTGGTTTAAGAAGCAAACCGTCCCAGCATATGGGATAGGTCAGGCGAGCAGCTGTTTCCATTAAGGAGTATAGAGAAGGCCATTGTCTTTCAGAGGTGGGTGACAAATATAATTTAGCTGTAGAGATATGATCTGTATGGTAGAACTTGCCCTCAGGGCCTAAGAATGGGACCTGCTCCATTTTATTTAGCAGTAAGATGCAGCCTCAGATACCAGAATGGGAGGTAAAGTATCAACACTGATATATAGAATGTACTCCCTTCTGTATATATAAAAACATTTTTCAGCTTGAGAATTGTAACAGTATTTGGAGTTAGAGGTTTTGCCTTTGCAGAAGAAGTACACTCATCAGTGCCCACAATTATTCATAAAAGCTGCGCTTCATTTGTGGCTTATAGAACATCACAGGTGTGTTTAGAATTCATTGTGCATAATCTTTAAAGGTCAGTGCACATATTTACAGTTTTGCTGCACAAATATTTGCTGTTGAATGTAATTTTAGGTCAGAGTACTTAACACTCACTTCAGCTGAGGTCAGAAAAGAGAAAGAATGAACAAGGAGACAGAAGTATTATAAGGAAAACAGACCATAAAGAAGACAAACTTTATATTATTTATTTGAGACAAAACACAGAGAGGTTCAGTCCAAAAGGAGAATCTTTCAGAACATTATAAACAATTAAGAGCAAGGTTAACTTGGAAATCACTTTGGAAACTTAACTATAGCTAAAGTAATAATGGCATTTTAAAGAATGTTTATAGATGGAATAGTCACTGTAAAATGTAAGAAATGTAAGTCTTTTTTGTTTGTAAGTCTTTTCTATGATAAACACAGTAGGGGTTTTATTTTATTCCATATTGCACTATAGAGTGCTATTCAATATAGCGTTACAATGTCTATTTAGACACTGCATGCAAGAACAAGGCACTTAAGGAAGCCATGTGATTGTAAAAGTATCTTAGCGTAATTGTATAAGCATCTATATTTTCCTTTATATCAACTAAATAATCTAAGTGTCCTTCTGGAATACATTTATTGTAATTGATAGATAAGTTTCTTGTCTTTGTAACACTATCTAGTATTCTCAATGTCTCGTAGGATTGTTCCCCATTGTGTTCCACATACGTACACAGCAGTGCTGTATTTTAAATTCTTGGTGCTTGGGTTAAGGGTGACTGGATATAATAAAAAGGATGTGCCTCATAAATGTACCACGAAAATTACAGGAACACAGTCACCTTGTCTACTAAAGAGAGAAGAGTTCATTTGTAAATGACAGACAAAAAGAAAAATAACTGAAAGACAAAGAACAGAAGGACAGTCATTCATTTATGTGCTAGCTAAATTAAACCCACTACATTAAATTTTTCTCTCTCTCATGAATATCCATATTGACCAAAACTCCCATCTGTTCTCATGTTAAAGCTATAGAAAAAAAAAAAAAAGAGAGAAAATAACCACAAAGGAATACAAAGCTAAAAATCTGTTCAAGTTACATAACAGAGGAATGAGTTGTGTTCATGTCAGAGAAAATATTAGCCATTAGTTTGTGGATCAGATTCTTCAGTGGTGTTATTCACACTGGTGTAAATGAGAATGGAATGTGATCTTTAACAATTTTCAAAACCTGAATATCAACTCCTAGTCACTCTGTAGGAAAAGGTATGTTAAAAAGAGACAATTTATCCAAGGATGGATAAAGCTATGTGGCTATCTCACTTCCAGGTCAATGCTTTTTGTGGTAGCCCAGCTCAGTAGGAAAAAACAAATCCTTACCACAACAGCTTTTTAGTTATCTGGGCAAAATTAATTGGCGGTCTCAGTCTCTGGGAAAAAACTAGCCACATAAACAAGACTGGGCTTGACTCTCTCTTTGACATTGCAATGTACGCTCCATTAGAACAGCGTAGACAACTCCTACTTCACGAGTGCAAAACTAAGTACAATTCCTTCTGCCGTAGGGATGGGCTGCCTATATAAATGAGCCGAGGGAAGCGAGGTAGACGTGTTTTTCAGTCATCGGTTCCTTTCTCTACACGCAATTACACATCGTCTGTAAGTATAGAGGTTTTTTGACTGAGAAAGACCCTACGTACACCTGTCTGCCTGCTAGGAGTTCCCATGCCCAGAAATCAGCTGGTTCAGCTCTTAATGTTGGGTTTCACTTGTCAGTCGGGCACAGGCATGTTTTAACTGATCCTTGAGGATCTGTCTCTTGGGAGCAAAACAGACGGGAATCTCCTCTGCGCATCTGCAGCCAGGATGAGACCTGTGCCGACATTCAGCACATAGCCATGGGTTATAAAAGCCTAAGGGTCAATTTAAAGGCTCCTTTTATGGGTCTAGTCCCTGGGTGACTTCTCCAATTATTTAAAAATCTTCTGGTAAAGCAGAAAATTAAAACAAGAGCTGAATCTGCACTCAAAGTTCTGCATTTTGCTCTACCTCATGAGCCCTGTGTTTCATAAAAAAATACATATAAACCAAAACCTCCTCTTTTTTAAAACTTTAGTAGCTCACTACGTTTTGGGTGTACTTTGTGAGTGGTTCTCTTCACCTTAATGTTAATTTTGTAGCAAATTACCATTTCAGAGGGCATTAAAACAGGCAGTATTTTCTTTTCCCACCCTTTCAAGTCTTCCTGCGCTTATTGTGAAATATGTTCAAGCTGAGAGATGAGACAGGTTCTGCTGCTTAAATATGCTTATATAAAGCGTACTTTACTTCTTGGGCATTGTTATGTTCTTTGTGCCTGTTCAGTGATACCCCAGGGTTCTCTCAGTGACAAAAAAGTCTGTGGTCTGGCAGGCTTCTGTTTGAAAAGGGTTAGGTCACTTCAAGAAAGAAAAGGTTGGGAAAGAAAGGCATATGACAAGAAAAAGCTTGTTTCATATAACTAAGTGCAAATAACCAAGGCTTTGCATGCATCTGAAAATTATCCTGGATTAAGATGGGATACTTATACATAGATATATATATTCAGGACTACTGAATTCAGTATAATTCTAAGCACAGATCTCACTCAGAAGGAGAGCACATTTTCCTGGCATTATTTACTTCCAAAACACTCTCCTCCTGGAATAAGGGTCTTAATTTGGAATTTTTTTTAAGGTAAGCAGTCCCAAATAAAGCCTACATAGACAGACATTATAGATACCTGTTTATGAAAATAATTTGTTCTTGATTAGAAACAATGGAATATTATGCAGTATAGCTCAGGGAGCATCAGAGTGAGCAGTATATACAAAAGCTGGAGCAAATGCGTTTTAAGGAAGGTGTTATGGGATAAGTTCAAGGACCATAAAACAAGCAAAATCATATTTTTCTTTAATTGTAAGAGAAATCTACAGATGTTAACCTTGAATGCTGAAATGTATCCAGGCATTAAACCCAGTTATTGACAATCACTGGTGCTGGAATTTAGTTGCCTAAATACAAACATCTAATACATGTATTTGTAACTATATATATATATATCTACCTGTGCTATATTAATTGTGCACAGGACCTATGGGAGAACGTCTCCTTTCTGGAGCAGCAGCTGTCAGCCAGTGCATCTCAAATGGCAAAAGGCACCTCTGTTTAAGTGACTGAATTCCATCTTTGGTTTCATTGCAGGTATTTTTTTTTCTGTTTATGTAAAAGAAGCTATGTTGAAATATTCTAAATAAGAAATTAAAGTACTTAAAGCAGTGTATTGATGTAGTCTAGTTTTCTTTGGAAATAAAATACAAGTGATATTGATCCGGTTTGATGAGGTCTTAGATTGCAGCAGAACGGCTAGTTCTAGTTCTACACAAATTTCTCTGACCAGCTCCACTGTTCAGGTTCTGGCCTCTTATAGCTTCTCGGATCACATGTCTGTTGTCATTTACTCTAGTATAAAGTTACAGTGGATATACACTAGAGAGCACAGTCTGGCCCAGAGTCCACAAATTACTTTGTGTATCTGCTTTTAAAGCCAGTCTTTACTGTCTCTATGAATTCAAATGACTATGCTGATTTACATTCAGACTGTAGTTATTTCTTGTGTGCAGATACTTTTATTTTGGGAAAAAACCCACAAAATATTAATTGATACATGAAAAAAATCAACAGGCTCAAGAGGTATGATTAGCTGTGTCGAAGTATTTGGACAGCTTGAAGTAGAAACGCTGTCAGTGTAACTTAAATATTTGCTACTTTGTTGTAAATGGTCATCATAAAATAGCCTAAAACTCATCCTGCTGTGATGACTGCTGTCCTGACTAGCATCATAGCTGACCAGAACTGAAACTGGAAGTTTCTCTGTAACTGGGAGTTTCATCGCCGGTAAAATGAGTTTAAGAAAGAGGCACGTCTATAAGCAGGTTTGTGCATTCAGTGGAAGCTGTGCTAGGATGTGAAAAGAATGATGCCGATGGGATGAGGGCTGAATGGGCAGGGTCAGCACCGGTCCCACACTGCAGACAAAACAGTGTGGGCGCAGAGTAGAAGGAACAAGCAGAAGCGATATGTGCAGGCACAAAGTAATGACAAGGCCTTTACACGTTACCAGACCACAGAGCCCAGCATCTGGGAAGAAAACATGGAAATGGAAGAGCCTTAATGAGACCGTGATGACCAGTTGTTTACTCAACTACAGCACAAAACTCATTAGTATCAGCTGACTGCCCCTGTGGTGTACTGTGAGGGACCTCACCTAATTGCCTGAGTTCCTGGAGATGAAAGATCTCTTCCCTTGCACAAGCAATGGTCTAATTAGTGCATTTCTGTGCAGCATTTCTGGTTCTATATCTTTCTTGTATTTTGGTACCATGTTATGTGGTATCCAAAGGCAACAGCATTGAACTCTTTGGATGTTTAACATATTATGCTAGCCTTTAAAGAAAGGTTTTTCAGAGTTGAACTGCCATGGGAAATTTTCATGAATCAAGGTACAGATTTTATATTCTGCTTTGCCACAAAGGTGTTCAGGAAGCTGCAAATGAAATAATAGATTTATTGCATAACATTTCTTTGAAAACAGTTGGACTGGTAGACTATTCAGGGAGAATCCTACAAAGAACATGAAAGAAACAGAAAGCTAACTAAAAATTGTTGTCGCAGTGTACTTGGCTTGTACACAATAGAAGAGTAAAAGAATTTATGAGCTATGACTTAAGAAAGTGAGTGGATGCCCTCTGCAAGACCACCTACAATGAGATTCAGTTGTGAATTTGAGATGCCTCAGGTACAAAATATTATGTGTGACAAAAATGGCAAATGACTGGACTGAACAATTTTAGTAAAGTTTATGTGGATTTAGAGAAAGTACAGGATGAATGATAGCAATAAAATGGGCAAAAGGAGAAATGTTCTTCAGGTGACAGTGACTGGCAGGAGATATGCGTTATATATACATATGAAACTCTTTGTTAGACTTGTTTTGTAACTCTCATCTCAGCTACTCCAGGGACGTTTTATACTCCTAGGTACACTGCTGAGTCATCTGGCCAGTCTGAGCTTCAGCTTCTTCATCTATCAAAGTGGAGAATACTACTTCTCTAGCTTGCTGGAGTGTTACAACTTAGAGTTCCTAAAACATTGTGAGTTCCAAGGTGGTAAAATACATGGGAATGCAGAGGATGGTCATTACTTTAATTCTCTGTGCTGTGGTTTTTTGCCCAGAGACATATCTACCACAGGTATTTCTTTGATAAGCTTGTTTGAAGTGGTATGCCAAAATCCCTTTCAGTTTGCAAGAGATTGTTTGTGTGTGCTTTGGAGCATGCCAGAACATATCTGAAAAGCAAAATGCATTTTCCAGGTCATTTCAGATCACAGAGCATCCACACAACACATAGCTGCAGTACATACACTACCTTTACACTACCAGCCCAACAGAAGCCTTTATTACCTGACAGCAGGGGGGACATAATGAATCCTGTCCAGTCTCCATGTGTTGAGTGTGTTGCTGACTGCAGCTGGAGCCTCTCTACAGCCCTGTGCCCATCACTGTGGTAACTGCTCCATAACTGGTGAGAGACAAAGTGCCTGCGGGAGTTGAAGTTGCCTGATGCCCAAATGAAATTTTGTGTATTTTCCCAAGGACTCTACTCCTGCCTCTAGGATTGCCTTACACAAAAGCAAACCCTCACACCCGTTCCATGTCTGGGTGAGAATATCCCTTCTCTTACCTCAAATCTCCTCACTCCCTCATTCAGACTCTCTCTGCCAAGCCCTGCTCCTGCCGAATTTGTCACAGGCAGATCTTTGCCAACCAGACCATCTTTAACAGATCTTCATGCCTACATGAGACTAGGGAGAAGTTCCCATGTCCTAGTTCAACACTGGCTTTCACATACCTTCAGAAACCTTCTCTTGCCCCTGGTTTAGATGTATAACAGATGGCTTACATTTGTGAATGTGACTGTGATCCTCAGTTGCAGATAAGTAGTCATCTTCAAAAGAGAACATGTAGAAACACAGTGAAGGTCTGGTCAGACAAGTGGTAGGCTTGAGCAGAAGAACTTGGAGAGCTTTTAGGCACAACTAAGTACACTTCCTGTAGTAAGCAATAAACTCTGCCAACTCATTAGGAGGTGCAACCCCATGCCACCTGTCTTGCAAACTGCCTTTGGGTGGTAAGGAGAATGAACAAATGTGTAAAAGTGCCATAGACATTGAAGCATTGCCCAGAGTGAGATTATACAGAGTTGAAAGCCTTGCAGAATGGATGAAATTCTCATGCTTCGTGCAGAAACAGAGTTCAGACAGTGTGGAGGCATGCTGTCTTAGTAATTCAGTATGGTATCAAAAACAGAGAGAACTGGGAGAAGTTTGTTTCACTGGTCTTCATGTATTAGCCCCAAGCTATTGGTTCAATGGCATATACATAAAATCTGTACAACTAGAGACTGAAGTCCTTCTAACCTTGTCATTGCAGGTGCTTCTTTCCATTGAGCATATAAACTGACACTGGCTGATTAGTAGTGACTTGAGTTCACATCTCTCTTGATCATAGGTATAACAACTAAGAAGGGCCCTCAAACATAGATTTTCTGCAGAGAGGAGCATAGGTAGAAAAGGGAGGCTACTGGGTCTTTTGTGGCATGTTTGGCCAGTCACACTGCACAGTTTATTCACTCCATCTACCATTTAAAATGTATGACTTAAGTGATAATGCTGCCAAATACCCTTGTTTCTTTATCAGACAGGTACTTGTAGAAAATTATTTGTAGCTTGGTTTCTCAAGCACTGGAAAAGCTCACAAAATGTTTAGGTCTGTTCAATTAGAAGTACCCATTTCAGAAGCATTTTCCAGCTGCTTACATAGGGAGGCTTGGATCTGAGTAGATTATTCATGGAGTATTCTCAAAGCATAAAGCTGTGCCAGAATGAACTATGGCTAAAGAAGTACTGAATGCACAGTGAATTTCTCACAATGAATGGTGGATGTTGGTAACCCACACAGGACTGTGAGCAGCAACTGGAAAGCCCCGGCTGAGTGATGAGAATTAAAGAACAAGCAGGAGTTCAGTCACTCTGGTATTTATTGCAGCAAACTACATCTTAAAAATTGCTGGTTATCTTGGAAATGGCTGTGGATTAGTCAGGCTGTAAAGCTGTCAGTTTTATTAAGGTATGGGCAGTGAATTCTTGCTTGTTTTCAGTGATGTGAGAAAAATAGAAGGCCGTCATCAAAAGTGTCTTCAAAAGGAAATGAGCTGGCTATCGCATTGAAAAGGGCTGTTTTGTCTCTTTGAATTCTGGTCTGAGAAACAAGCTTTCATACTGATTTCAGGTTTGAAGGCACAGGTGATTTATGGCTGTCAAGATTAGCCTAATTACCTGGCTTGTTCATGTGTCTCAGTGAATAGACTGCCAGGTTACAGGAATTGAAAACTATGTCTTTGAACCTTTACAATAAAACTGGGGCAATGAAAAAGCAAGTGTGACTTACAGGAGCAGAAATTGCTGTTCACTCCCAACCCTGGAATTTTTCGTCTCTGAAAATTAATTGAAAAAGTATTCCAACCGCACCGGTGACATTGAAGAACAATTGCCTAAATTCGGTTGGGAATTTTAATGAATTTGGTTTTGACAGTATAACTAATGGGATTTTGATTGTGTTCCATTCAGCACAGAAGACACCATCCAAGATGACTTTCCAGGAAAGGAAAAGGAAGAAGTGATTAAATTATAATGTGACAGTACACTCAGTCTCAGGAGCGTCCCCAGAGTCTTTTGGCTGAGAAAAAGAACAAAGTAAGTTGCAAAGCTTGATATTAAACTTCAATCATCTTGATACCTTGCATATATTACAAAAATGTGGGGTTTTTTCTTTCTTATATGCCATTTGGATGGCTATCTAAGATCATAGCTGACTTGAATTTGGTGGCAGCAGTTTTCTTCTTTACCATAAAGCTTACCATCTCGGGTACTTGGCCTAGGAAGGAAGAAATCTCACTCTGACTTCTGAGTTGAAGAGAGGTTTGAACTCGTACATCCCATATTTCAGGATGATGTGAATGTGCACCAGGAGGCCAGTGATCACAGAGCCAAAAGGAGATGCAGCATGAGGAAATGTAATTGCAACCTAATGGTTAGAGTACTCCTGTGGGAGCAGAGCCCTTACATGCTTGTCCCTCCAGAGCAGTTGTTAGTCTGAAACCAGGCTCTCTTTAGCTGTCTTAGATGGCTCAGTAGCTGCAGTGAACAATGGATCTACCTTCCACTGATTCCAAAGTTACAGTCTATATCTGATGGGACCCTTGTTCTGTGTTCATCCTTGGAGCCATTGGAAGACACAGCAGGTTACAGCGTGGGGGGTTTTTTGCTTATAATACACCATCACCCAGTGTCACATCTGCCAAACCTCTGTGCCAAGGTACATTCTCTGTCTCTGTGGGTTTTTTTGATTTGCCAACATGTGAAGGCTCCTTTGTCTCTACCCGAGAAAGCCAAAGCAGTGATGAGTGCAGCAACTCAGCTTGGAGTCTAGCTGAGTTGGAGCTGTGGTGGAGCTTGAAGCTAAAGTGAGTTTTCAATTTAACATCAGCTGTGATTCGTTCATATCTAAAGAGGAAATAGCAAAGGAAAGGAGCTTCAGTTCCCTCACTTCATCACATAACCAGCTATTTAACTTCACTTAAGCAGAATGCTCCCGGTCTGCCACTCTGTTCAACCCTGAAAGGGACAGCAAATCACAGTGAGCTCCTCCAGCTTGGAAACACCACTTCTGACAAGCGACGTCCTCAGCTAGGCTTACCTCCCCAAGGACGCCAGAAGTTCAGATCCTTTTCACTCTCAGGACATGTTGCAAAGACTCCTACTTTTAATGGACTTCATAAAGGCATAACAGCAATACAGTTTGGTATTTCAGAGGCCTGTTTCACTCTGTGCTTTCCACCTGTGTAGATGAGAAAAGACTCTCTTGTTTTTCATAAGATTTGGCCTTTATCTATATTCTTAAAAACTGCCTATTGCTCTGCTTAAGCATTCTCGGTGTCTTGCAAATGAAAACAGAATAAATAAAAGCACAAAAAGCTCTCTTTTTAATAACATAATGGAAAACAAAGAGAGTAAGGCTGATGTAATTGTATGAATGGGATTCAGGATTAACTGACCAGAGGCTCAGGGGGTGCTGTACTGATTTCGTAATGTGAATATTCTCTCAGCTTTCTGCCTAAGCGTGTACGCAAAGAATTTTGAGGATATATCTCAAAAAATAAAGTGTATCTTTTCCACCAGCCATAAGCAGAGCAAACTCCAGTATTTGAGTGAATGACATCACATTTCAGCTTGGACCCAATTATAAACTTCAAAGACCCTTCAAAGATCCTGAAATCTGTGTTAAGACAAAATCCCTATTTGAAGTCAGTTCCTATAGGGAGTTGGAGGATATTTATATTCCAAAACCCACACTTAAATTATAAAAGGAGTGGCCTATTTTATGCTTGAACACAGCTCATTAGAGAAATCTCTTAATGAATATTTTTCAATCATCTAACAGAGAAAATCAAAGCACATAGGGTATACTATAAGATTTGCATGGATTGCTAGATACTCTAGTGGACATGTGCTCTGCAAATTATGTACCATTAATAGTTTTGTGCTCATTCATCAGCATATGATTTAATAATAATTTCAGTAGTGAATTTCTGTAGTATGTATATTGTGAAAGAGAAAAAAATGCATGAAAGCAACCAACATCTCTGCTGGTCTAAAGCAGCATCTCTGAGACAGTTGCATAATTAATGGTAGCATGATTTTTACATACGCTAATGAATTTTCAACACCAAAATTCCTTAAAAATCTTGTTTATTTCTTCGATTTATTGAATTTCAGTATGTGAAGCAAACGGCTACAGAATCTGACTCCCCTTCCGCTGTCATCCGGAATTTATATTTTTTTCTTCATTGTGACTCCAGCTTCAATGACAAAGGATGGAAGGTGATAATAGTCTGATGACTATTTTCTTGGGAGCTGGGCTCTCTAGGTTTGAATGCTTTCAAGGCAAGAGAAATATAGAACATCTATGGATGAGTGCCTGACCAATGGGATATTCTATATAGGGCAGCCCCAGGCATCTTCAGCAATACTAGCTCTGCGTTTGTTTGAATACTATGCTTTTTAGGTGTGCTCAGTGTGGCGAGGATCCTGAAAGACACCTATATGAGAGGTCATTTAGGCAAAACATTCTGAGAGCAGAGAAAAGAAAGAATAAGAATATTTTTTAAAGTACTTAGAGATTCAGGCTATGTCAGTTTTAGGGACAACTACATGACCCCCAACTTTCAGAAAAAGCTGAGTTTCTGGAAGCCTCAACTTAGATATTCTGAGTTGTTGTTCATATTTGGACAATCTAGGAACTGAGACAAAACATCTCTCTGCCATAAGGGCCTTTTTATGTTTAGTAAATTGGCATGTCCTCACAGGGAGTGAAACATGGGACTTTATTGTTTGTATTGACTTCCTATAAAGGAAGGAAAATTTCATGAAGATATGGCAAGAGAACCAAAATACATATCAGTGCTTATACCTATGTGTAGTGTGAACCATTACAGCTTATCCAGTTTCCCTCTCAGACAGCTCCTGAAAGAATAGTGGGGGTTTTATTTTAATAAGGAAAAATTCAGGCTTCTGTGGAAAACAAGAGCTAGATAACTGGTGAACAACTTATTCTGTGCAAGATGTACCATGGGTTATATAGCTGCATCTGCGGGACTGAAAGAGTATGACCAAAGTATGCGTTCTCCCACGCACTCTGTTGCTATCGGGAAGAAATGACCGGTTACCCATGCAGCCAGTACACAGCAGTTAAAACACTACTGACAGATGATATCTTCCTTTCAAACTGATTAACTGGTGACTTGCCCTTCTTTGTTCACATTTTCCCCTGTGCCACAGGAGAGGGGGAGCCCTGCGTAAGGCTGATGGCTTGCTCCAGACAGTTGAGCAGAAGACTCTTGAGGCAGTGAACACACGCATGGGGCTGTGGCACTTCCCTGTTGTGTGGCTGGGAACGTGAGCTATGCCAGCAAGGATGGGAGGGGTGTGGAAGAACCCTGTTTTTTCTATCTTCACTCCTCTCTATCTCCAATCAGAACAACAGAAACAAAGGTAACTGTACTGAATATGCAGAACAAGTCTATTTCTTCTCCCTCTGTGAAATTACTACTAAAAATTTATTAAAAATGATGTAACATTCTACCTTTCAGGGAAAAGTAATATTCACAAAATTAATTTGGCTTCTTTTCTGTTGTTTGCCTCCCCAGCAAACAAACCCAGGGTGTCTGTCACTGAACGATCTCTGGTGGAGTAGAGTGGACAAGTTGTAGCAGCATCCCCATCAGGGGCAGGTCTCTCCTCCTGTCTCCCTCCTTGAAAGATCCAAATTCCTATACTAATTTACCTGAGCCTTTCTACTGGCATTCAAACCTGTTCTGAAGGCTCAGCAGACTCCTCACTCTGTCTGCAAATCCTTTCTCACTGCCTCCTCTTCCACTGGCTGATGCCACTTCTAAGTGCCACATCGTCTCCCAGTCTTGTCTTCCCACATTCTCCAAGGCCACCTATAGTTGAACTCCTGCCTAATGACCACCCACATGCATTATCTCTTCCCCTTAGATACAGTTTTACAAATGCCTACCAGGAGTAGCCTGTTGCAAGAATTATGCTCACTACACAGCTTTTAATCATAAAATGACATCTAAACCACTCTGAGTTGGGTACACCATCTGCTTACTCAGTGTATTCAGTGTCTGAGCTGCTCTAGCAAATTTAGGACCTGCCTGGGGTGGGTCATTACTCAGCTACCGAGGCTGTGAGGGCAGGGAGACCACAAAGGATAAATCCACATCAGGCAGTGTAGCAGCATGTAGCATATCCAAACCGTCTGCAAATGAACTGGCTCAAAACCTGCAAGGGTTATAGCCATGACAGAATGATGTATCATCCAAACTTGCCCCAGTGGAAAACTATTAATTTATGCTTCTGGGAGCCAAGCTAATATCTCTGCAAGACAGTGCACTGTACTATTTAAATATATGCATTTATCCAGCCCTAGCATGGGGCTCTCTACACAGCACTGCATAAATTGTATGGGTATACAGAGTAGTCTCCTTTTCAGAGCCAGCTTAGGAAAATCTAAGTTTTATTGTTCAGAAGATGGGAGGCCAGGGACAGGCCACCCCCGCTGCAGGAATGGGAAATTTGGAGAAAGGGTTTGCACTGGAGTTGCTCCCACATTGCAGTAACTATTGCTTCACTCACCCTGACCCCTCCCTCAGCAACAGTACCAGCCACAGACTAGACTGCCCTGCACACAGCAGAGAAAATCTTGGCCATTTTGCAAGCCTAGCAGTCTGCTGCTCTAGACAACTGCCTGCACAGCCTGTGCCTCAAGGTGGCTTTGCTTCTCTCTGAAAGGTCTGTTGTATCCTACATTTTTACTGGATCCCTGGGGATGGTCACTGACCCAAAGGAAAGAGCAAAGCTGGCTTAGCATGCCAGATGTGCAAGCTTTATCTTCACAAGGAGGGCAGCAGCTGGCACGCTTCCACTCCAGGAAATGATGCAGTTCTCCACTGCTCTACGCTCAGGCCTCTCTTAAATTGCACAGTGTAAGCCATAGATTGTAGGCTCCATAGGGAAGAGACTGTTTCTGGCTTTTTCTGTTTTGTACAGTGCCAAGAATACCAAAGGCTTCCATAAATTAAAATGATAAATAACAATCTCCCAGAGTTTCACTGTGGCTGCCAAATTATGTGCTTGAATGTGATTTTACATAATAATTAGTTGTGAGTGGTCTTATTTTCTTGCAGAATGAAACAGATATTGCAATAAAATAGAAGATAATGTATGTCTCATGCTACTTCCATTCTGTCTGCAAGAAGAAAATAAAATTTGCCATTAAAAAATCACCTTGAAGGGAACCATCAAGATGTGCACAATTTCGAATAACCATGAGATTGTGTTCACTTTGTTTCCTCTCCTCACATATTTACTAATCCCATTTTTTGTGACACATCTGAAAAGCAGGTTGTACATAGGGTCGACAGAGATTTTTCATCCTTTTGCATAGTCAGCAATATTTCCATCTCACAAAACTAAAATCACAGGTCTCAGCCCAGCAGGCTCTCACCACTTTTGCTTTTACCCAGCAATAAAAGAGAGCTCAAGAGTCTTCCACTTGGGAATCCCCAAGCAGACTTAACAAGAAGCAGGGAAACCTCAGTGCCCACCCTACCTCTCCCTTGTCTCTCCGTTCCTTCTGTTTCAGCCAAGTTGTGGGTATGGAAGGGAGTTTGAATACCCTGGCTCCAAAAGGAGCCAGCAGCTTGACTTATGCTGGTGAGGGAAAAGAAGAGAAAATCAGTTTTCTGGGCTTTTCAGTTCCATACCTTACGTGGAAGCTGAAAATTTCAGTTTTGTGGGTTTTTTTTTTCTGAAATCATGAAAAATATTGTGGAGGAAGGTTGGCATTCTCTTTCAGACTGGAATTTTAAAAAAATTTTGTCTATTTTTTTTAATCTCTGTGTAAATCAGGATTGGCTTTGCATTTGCCTGTTAAATCTAACAGGCTTTGCTCTGCGAAGGAGAGATCTTATCTTTTGTTGTGATTCTTGCAGGCATAATATAAATATGTACATTTAAGAGTTAATACCTATTGTCTTTATTATATTACTGTTCTTGCCTGTCTAAATGCATATGCCTATGTAAAAATATATAATACATATATAAAATACATATATACACACAAACACATGCATATACATGTAGTGCTGCTTCAGCCAGTATACATTCAACAAAAACTGTATGTAATGATAAAGATAGCCAACTCTGTCCAGCTTATGTGGCCTAAAATCAGGTAACCTGAAAATCATTTCCTCTTTCCATGTAAATATGTCACATTTTCTTATCACTTTTCTTCCATGGTTTCAAGCACAAGTTGAAACTCCAAAGTTTCGATTTGTGATTAACTTTGAAATTTGACTTTATCTCAATTTGGAGTCAAAACCAAACATATTTTTGTTTCGGTTAAACAGGTGGTTTTTCTCAGGAAAAAAAAAAAACCAGAATTCTGGAAGGTAAACTTTAATTTCAAACCATATTTTCTAAATTTTATGTTTGTGTTATTCCTACATTAATTCCTGACACAGGCAGGAGTGCAAGATAAGGTGTAGGTGAGATTCTGCATCCCACCATATCATTTCAATAACATTTCCAGTAATAACATTTCAATATTCTGTATTTTGAAAGACATTAACAGCAGCTCCTAATCATGGCAGATTAATGACAAAAAACTTGCAGTGTCTCCTGTTATTAAAGAGTTTAATGCCTGCAGCACTTCATTTTGTTTTCTGTTGAATGTGTTGTTTCATCAGAGCATAAGTGGGGAACACTCATGTGGAAAATAATAAGGGCTCTGATTCACAGTCTCTGATGGATTTAACTACAATGGCAAAAGAGGTTACTGCCTCCAGCTGTCCACCCTTTTCCTGCAGGAAAGATTAACAACCCACTGCAGAGTCTCTACAGCACGCAGCGTGTCTGGTCCTCACCCTCCACATCTCCTGGCCAAGCGTACCCGTGTAACCTGCCATCAGCTGGGTTACCCCTTGCATCTGAAGGGGTGCTGAATTTGAGAGGCATTGTGAACCAAAGCTCTCAGGCAGGGTTTTCAAATAGCACTAACTGGCAGCTGCCCTTCATCTTTATTAATATTTTCTGGGCATCTGTACTAAATGCTTAGAGTTGCCTCTAGTTTAGCCTCCTGACTCACCTGAGACTGTGATATTCTTCAGACTGTTTTACAAAGGAGGTACAGGTAAGTTAAACGACTAAACTGATGTTGTATGGCCAGGAAGCCACTGAACTGGGGACAGAGGGACCTTTTTCAAAGTGCATGGTAGTGCTGAATCCAGGTGACGTTGTCTGCAAGACAAGATGGTTTCCTGTCCTGAGTCTGATAAGAAGCTGACTCCAGGGTGAATTAGGCAAAGCAGGACTATTAATCCTCTGGCCTCCCATTTTGTCATTACCCAGATGGTTCCCAGAATGTTGATTTATTTGGGACAATGTTTCCTGTACTCTTGTCAGTAGTGGATAATGGAGAACTGAGGAAGAAGAGTTGTAGTGAAGAATGTTTCTATGTAACAGACCAAACAAACAAAATCATTAGACGTTTCTTTTTATTTTTTTCTTTGAAGAAGGAAATAAGCTTCAGAGTAATAATATTAGCCCCAGCTCTGGAAAGGCCTAGTTTTCTGTGTGTCCAGAAGGTACACATCGAGGCCATGCAGGGCCTGCCATGGTTTTCCTTTCTGCTCAGCAAAAGGTCAGACAGAGTACAAGCTTGTTATATAAAATGAGCTGTTGACAAAGACTGTGCTTTCTGTTAAACCCAAATGTCTACATTAACTGCCCTCACTTGAAGAACAGTTAAATCTGTTAGACAGGACACAGTAACATTTGCATGCTGATGGTGATAGCAAATCCTTTCTCCTCTTCAGAGTAGATAAAAGGAGGCTGCGTCTATCTGCCAGAATAAAACTGTCGGGCTGATTTCAAAAGACATACATGTTAGCTTTTGCCCTGAATCTCCCCCAGCACTGTTCTAAACCGTTTCAGTTTAGAACTGCCAGTACTTAGCATGTGTGGCAGAACTTCCCAAGGCATCGGCATGCTGGGAGATCTAAAATGCCCACTTGCCCTCTCCATTACGGTTTCAGGAGGATTTGCTGGGGCATTTCGGGTATGCAGAAACCACATCAAAAGGAAGGTGGCTGTGTACAGTGAGACGTCTCTTAGACCACGTGCCAATTTCTACCATCCAAAGCCAGTCTACGAATAATGTTCACATAAAGCTGAAGTCCTATGGCTTGTTTTGACTGTTACTAAGCCAAGCAAATAGATTGTCCCCTTTCCTTTTCACTCAGTCGGTATAACTGCACATATAATCACTCCCTGACCCAGTTCAGTCAAAATGATCCAGGTTAGCTCATTCACTTTCCTGACCTGTTTCATTTTGATTGAACTGGGTTAGGGAACAATTATGTACACATATCTGAGGGGGAGCATGGGGAACATGGGGGATAACCTTCAGATAAGACAGTGAGAAGCAGCTGGGAGTGGGAACCTTTTTGATCCAGATCAGCTGAAGCCAGACATGCGACAGCAACTGAACACTGGCACAACAGGAAATTCCTACGGGATTGGGTCCTCACCTGGTGGAAAACATCTTAGTTCCTTTGAAGTTGAGAGTGATATGTTCATTTACAGTACTGGAGATACTGTCTCCTGTGTATTTCTGCAGGGTTGCAAAGTGTTTTGCAACCATTCAGACTGGCCCTCAGTAGTGAATTGTTTTAACCGTTGGAAATATCAGCAAACGGAAAAGATTAATCTCAGAAAAGGATCCCACCAGCAGGTCTCTGTGGGCTCACTTTTTTCACTCATCAACAAATCCTACTGACAAGGGTTCTTCATTGCAAGCAGAGATAAGCTCAGCTGTCCAGGCTGTACTATTCTTCATTAACTGAGGAAGGAAAAGAAATACAACAAAGGAAGACCAAACAAAACCCAGGAATGCTTCTGAAGGCTAGGGAATTCAATCCTTTAAACTTGCTTCTTCCTTATCATTTTTTCCACGAAGTCCCCAGTATGAATCAATTAAAATGGGCTTGCTAATGGTTAAAGAGGTTGACTGTATATTTGGGCACTGTTGGCCATGTGCTGGCCACAAGGGCAGAAAAACAGCAGAAATAACACCTGAAAGTTTATGGTTTTATGTGAATAAGTAAGCCACTGCAGCTTGGCAATTCTTGCCCTTCTTGCCTGTAGAAAAGAGATGTCTGAGCTCTGGATGTTTGTCCACTAAGGCAAGGAGATCCTCCCTTCACTCAGTTCACTGAATACTCTGGGCTTTACTGCTTTCGAATGGTAAATTAGAAGGAACAGAATTATAAAGAACTGTGCAACTCTTATTTGTGTAGTCAATCATTGTGCTAGAAAAAATGACTTGAAGTAAGGGAAGCACTCTGCCCTATAGCATCTACAATCTAATTTATGTTGTTTGATAGATGTAAAAACCAAGAACATAAATCATGACGGAACTGATTGTGTGTGGGTGGAGAAGGACAGGCTGAGGTTAAGGCAAAAGAGAACAGGGTAAAGTTTTTTCAAAACCCCAAACCTTCACCTGGTTGCAGTCATCTGAGTTCCTCAATTATGCTAATATCCTTGGGGTATTCAGCTTTTGGTGAGCAGGGAAAGAGTGCTGAGATGGTAGTTTTGCTGGACTGCAGAGGGCTTGGGTGGAAGGAATGAGAGAGGGAGAGGAGAAAGCAAGATTTTTTTTTAGCTGCTCTGTAGAAGAGCAGGTGTAGAAGGGAGAGAGGGGCAACATGAACTGCACAGATGTGACTGGAGATAAAAGGCATAGAAAAAGTTTGAAAAATTGGTTAATAAAGTCTGTGAGAGATGAGGTAGAACTGTGTTGCTGTGCAGAAGGACTATGAAGAATGTAGGACTCCTAAAAAGGGCTTGTGCGTTGAAGCTAATAAGGAGTAGAGATAAGAGATTACGATGGTGTTAAGAGAATGAGATTAATTCCCTCATCATGAGGGAACAATCAATAGGCAACAGTCAAAGCTGCATTTCATATGGGCATGAACAAAGGATTTTTTTTCTGAGGGGCAGACACGGAAGAGTAAGCTTCAAAGAAAGACTGAACTTTTGAGAAAGATTCCATACGATGGAAGTGACAGGGATAAAAGGAGCAGGGATGGGTAAATGGAGTCTTATGGCCAAATCATGAGAGCTAGAGGTGGCACCCACGCCCACCTGATGCTTTCAGGATAAGAAACTATCAGGTCCAGCCTAGCTTGCTCTCCATCATCAACTGATCTCATGAATCCATACTGCTGACAGTAGGAGTTTTTATTTTGTCAACAAATCCCACTCAATCATAGGGCAGAGGTGCTTAGGGATCTCAGAACAGTTCTGTGCGTGTTCATCATACTGCAAGGAATGGTGGAAACATTGCTGAAAGGAGTTACAGAGGTGTTTGGGTCAGGCATGCTGCACTAAGGGATAATATGATCCAAAATTTCTTTCCCTGGTTTTTTCCAAAGGTCACCACAACCTCATGTTTGCAATGCTGACACAAGTATTTAGACTTGCATGGCCTCAGGCTACTCCTCTAAACACAGTCTAGATATAATTAGGTGTGCTCGGCTTATAATTGTCTCTCTGATACTGACTTTCTTTTATTGATTGCCTTTGGGTAAGTCACAGAACTTCCCTACCCTTTCTGTCTTTCATGTTTAGAAACAGATATGGTAATATTTACTTGCTTGGCTTAGAGGCATCTTTCAGAGATGAATGAGTGGTTGCTCATGAAACTCTTTGAGGATGAAAATATTCTGTACATGCTAAATAATAGTTCGCTGGGTGTGATGTAACAGCCCAGTCTCACTGCTGACTATTCATATTCATTTGCACAGCATTACAGTTTGGACTGTTCAAACACTATAGACAAGGTTGTATATAAAAAGAATGCTGTAGTTTTAGTTGTTAGTGCTCATATAACTGTACACTGCTTAACTGTCTCACACTGTAAGATCTTAACTGAGCTGCTAAAATCTCTGTGAAGAAAGCAAAAGAAATACATTAAACTTTCTAGGGGAAAATACGTTAGGAGGGATCTGACTTACAGACCTGTAGGCATATATTATAATGGTAAAGTCAGAGATGAGGAAGACTTCCCTAGTAAGTTTTTCAGAGTTAAAATTTCTTTAACTGACGTCTTTATCTAAAAGAACTGACTTTAAATGTTTCTTAGAGACACCGAGAATTTTTTCTAGTCTTCTGCCTAATTATGAGGCAGAAATATTTGTTCTTTAAAATCTTGATCCACTAAGAAAAGCCCAATTGCTTCTTCTAAACCAGTATTCTGTCTCCAGTGGTGGTTGTGAGCAGCTACCTAGGGAAGAGTGAGAACAGGGCAGGCATTTGCAGTACACTTCTCCCAGCACCCTTAGCCTCTGACCATCTTCAGTCCAGGAGGCTTCCTGAGTAGATTTTGTAGTCTGTAACGGACGTCTCTTCAAGCACTTGTCTCTACCCTAGAGCCCAAGTAAACTTCTTGCATCTGTCACTGCACCGTAAAGAGCATCTTCCCCTTTCACTGAATTAGCATTGTCCCAGTGACAATCCAGCCACAGCTGCACTGCTTTTCCCCATAAGCCTTGCATAAGCAAAGAGCTTTAAACAGAGGTAAAAGATAAAGCATAAGAGGAATCCACCAGTAAGTCAGTTTCTCTCTGCATTTTTCCATAATTTTTCTGTTAAAGGGGCTACTCAAAGCGAGAGCATACAACAGTTAGCCCTGTGGCTGTTTGAAAAATCCTTCTTGTCAAATAATTTCTTTCCTTCTTTCCTTCCTGCTGCCTGCCTTTTAAAAGAAATGTATATTGTAGGAAATTGTTTTATTTATCTTGACACTCATCACTAATCCCACATTTTATGACATTCTAACTTCAACATAAAAATGGAATTTGGCAAGTAATGCATGAATCAGGATCCATTTTGTTCACTGATCCTAAACTGAGTGAATGGAAGTTACACAGCCGTGCAGAAGAATTAAAAAACAAATTCATATAATTTCATAATCAATTAGAAAAAAATGGTCTGGATTTATCAGTTATTTGCTGTATTCCTCTTGCACACCAACTTCAGTAACTGAGGCATCCACTCCAGTGCTCCACCACCCCAGAGTGAAAACAAACAAGTACCCTGATAGAGGCTTCCATCCTGTGTTTCCTATATGCTTTTCTTTCTGCTAATGCACTGAGTTATTAGTGCAGTACTAATGAAATCCATTTATAGCCCATGTTGTCCAAACAGTTGCCTGAGCTTTTCACATTCTATTCAGCTACATATCTATGAGATTAACTGCATGTTAATAAGAGTGGTACCCACCATCTGTATGGAAAACAGCAGAAAGCTTCTAGATTGCAACTAGCCACAGAGTTTAGCCAAACCACAAGAACTGTGAGACTTTCATCTTCCCTGTCTTAATGGAAAGAAAGGTAAGAGAATGTGGAAAATGAAGATAAAAGGATGCCGAAAGAACGAGTATCTAGAAAAGGTCCTTCACTGTGTCTCTTTTTTTTTTTTTTTTTCCAGGAGCAACTTACACATAAAACAATGTAAAAAACTATCTCCCCAGCAAAATGTGACTATCTTTTCACCAAGATAAGTCACCTGATTTGACTTCTCACAATTGCAAAATAGTTTGATCACGATGTGTATTGCAAGATAGGCATTTCAGTTCTTTCTTAGCCAATTCTGTTCTTCCACAGCCAGATGGGAACTTGCTTCCCCCAGTTTCTGAATCCATGCCATTAAAAAAGTTACGTAAAATCCATGCTGGTTGAAGCCTGTATGCTTAATTTAAGCGATTCCCTCTGACTTTAAGGGATGATTCAGATTGCTGATGTAAGCTATCTGTCACTCATGTTACAGTCTACTCCTGCTCTTCTGAGGCTGGTAACTTTGATGGAGTTGTGTGATAGCAGTGATATTTATCTTTAATGTAATAGCCTAATGATAATGATTAACGAAACTCCTCAGAAAGCAGGATGACTTAGGTGATGGGTCTGTGCTCCCCCAGTCTAAAGAGGATTGAACCCTTCAGAATACCTGAATTCACAGCATTCCATGGTCTGAAAATTAGGGCATCCTCTGTCCGTATGTCAAAGCTGAGTCCCATGCTGCTGGGAGCAAAAGCCAGAGGAAAGCAGTTGAACAAAAGCCTGGCTCTGACCTCATGATTATGACACTCACAACCTTACTTTCAGCCTTGGTTTTGTTTCCATCCAGTAACAGTCCTCTGTAAAGTTCAGACTCTTCTTGGGGAATGCACAACCCCAGTGGCAGGAGGCAGGAGACTCTTCTTCCCACTAGGCAAGGAGATGGCTTCCTGTTGCCCATAGTCTTTTGATTTTTGCTATATTTCTCAAATGAAGAGAAACCAGCACCCAGACCAGTCCCTTTTCCATGATCTCCTCAAACATCCTTAGAAAGATGTGTGGGGAAATGGAAACGAGCACCAGTAGGTCGGGAGAAGTTAGCTGTTAGTTTTGAGCACAACTAACTTTCCAGGCTGCTGTCAGGATTTAAATGCTGCCTATCTGAATGAACTACCAGGCAGTAAAGCCTCAGGTGGGAAACAAGCACTCCCCTTCCAGGAACAGGAATTAGAGTGTTTAAGAGCTTTCATGCTAAATAATGAGGCATATAATGAAGTTAGGCTCCTCCAGAGGTAGGTAAGTGATGGTGGAAAGTAACTGGATTTAGCCAGGCTGAACCCCTGTCTCTCAGGAGTTTTGTCTGATTCCCTAACACATCTCCCTTTTATTCCTAACTGGGAGTTGAACCAGTTTCTCTTAGTGTCTTTGCAAACTACATGAATTTTTATAAGTTAGAAACCCAGAATGTTTTGATGCATTTTCCTCTTTGAGATAAATGTATCTGTTTTTCAAAAAGTGTCCCTAAAGGAAGACATGCAGCTGCTGCAGATATTAGTTATCCATAAGGGACAGAACTGAAATAATATCATAAAGAACGACTATGGAATTGATTGAGGCCAGGTACATTTTCTTGTAAAAATCTACAGCCTTGCTACCAAATCAATGAAGATTAATCCAAAATATTTAAATGAATTGGTATTGCAGATGACTCTAAAGCAGCTAGAAATCCATTGCAAATTACAGAGCAGATACTGCAGGGAGGAATACCATACAGCAGGTAATTATGGGAAATATATTTTAAAAGCTGCAGATTAAAGAAAATTGCTGGGTTTAGTTTAGCAGAGACAACCAACCAAAACAATTGAGTTAGCAGAGAACTGAGCTGACATCCAAAACACTACCTGTTTTTTTGAAAAAAATTCAAAACTGTCAAGGATTCAAAGAAGGATCGGGGATTTTCAGCCTATTTAACTAAGAGTAGATATCTAGTAGCTCCTGCCAATTTAGCAGCATGTCTTTCAACACCGGAGCACACAAAAGGTCCCGTTATTTTCAACATGACTAATCCAACTAGGTAAAGTACTTCACGTTGAAAATGTCTGAAGAATCAGGGCCTTTAAGAGCCATCTGTTTGGCTGATAGGTAGTACTCAAGTGTTCGTTATTGTTTTCCTTAAATCCTATTCTGGCTTCACATATGCATTAAGTGACTTATTTTAAAAGTAGTCCTTTTGATGCCAAGTTTAACTTAATCCCTGGGTAACCAGTGCTGCCAAACTAACATTAGAAATCATGAACTAAGTCCACTGCTAGACATGAAAATAAAGGGCTCCAAGGTAATAAATTGAGCACTGACTCAAAAGCATGTTTTAATTCTGTAATCTCTTGTCAGAGTATCAAGGCTTAGGCTTGCAAGTTCTTCCATAACATTAAGGCTCATCCTTTCAAGTTTTTCTTTTTCTCTTTAAATAAACTAGAGCTTTTTCTTCATCTTGGGAACTTAAGACTTTCCAGGTTCAACAAATTTCTGTAGATACAGCAAAACACAAGTGGAAAAACTCTGAGGATGACTGCGTTGACTGCCTGATCTTTGGATTGTAGTTTTATGGATAATGCAACATTATATGGAGAAAAACCTGGGTGTAGGCATCTAGGAGACTGCACTAATAAAAAAAGAACTGGAAGAAATACTGTCCTGCTTCTAATGAAGTGTTGGGCACAATTTCTTTTCCCAATGAAATACAAGGCTTGAAATTGCTTGCAAAGACTTTGTTTGGGGGAATTTTTTCCCATAAAAACAAAAATAATGGTATATTGAAAATTTCAGCCAAGTTTCAAACAAGGTATTTGTTTTACATTTATTTATAGTACTCTTCTGAATTATCTATTTCTCTTAGTTTCTCTATATGAGAAAACTTAGATCAGTTCAGCTCCGATTCTCCTGTTGTAAGTCAAAGCCATGTTTTACTGTTAGGCACAGGACCATGGCTATGCTCACTGTCAGCAGTCTTTCATTTCGATTAGCTTCTCTGCTTCTGAAGGCAGCTGTTATTTAGGTGAGTTTAGCAAACAGATGTGCTAAGCTGATCTTAGTGATTATTCTGTGAGCTGACATTTGACTGACAAGAAATGAGACTGAGTAACAATTTAGCAATGACCGAAATTAAAACCATACCTGAAGAATATCTTGAATGTGCATTTCTGTTACCTTTGTATTTTCTGTTACCTTTGTCATGAGATTTTCAATGCCCTCAATAACTTTGGAGACTTTCTGTGCATGCAATGCTTGAAGGTCAACTACTATGAAATCAATCATTTTAAACATCTTTGCTAAGTTCGATTAAGCAAGTTCAAGCATCCTTGTCTGAATTTTCTCAGAAACTCTTGTGCATAGAAATTCAATACATTGTAGCTGTACCTGTAACATTAAAATGCTTCTGTTACAGAAAAAAAGCTGTACCCTTGGTCTGTTTGCATGGTCTGAAGATAATTAAGTGCCGTTTGCCGAAAGGACTGGCCCTCTCCATGTAGGGTATTTAACTATTATAGAGTTTTTAGCAGAAGTGTCTATCATCCCTAATGGTGTTCAGTCTGACTAAGAACTAAAGAGGATTTTTTTTTTTTAAGTTCTTGTGAGGTCTCTTTCAGAAGGTCTCATTACACCTTTGTATGCCTACCCACTTGTAGGCAGTTGAAGGTAATTCTCAGAAGGTAAAGCCAACGCACCTGCAGAGGGGTCCATCTACTTGGACAGAATCATGGATGATTTCCAGAGAAGATATACTTCCTATTTCATGTGGTATAGTTTCTGATTTTCATATTTTATTATACTTCTATGGCTTTAAGAAATATCTTATTATTTCAAATGTGCTTTTTGATTTGCAGTCTTGTTGCTATGCCTAGTGAGATGCCTGCTATATGAGCAAAGCTATGATAACATTGCCCAGCAGTTTTTGATGCTGTTATTTCACTACCAGTGATAGTTTCCTTCACCAGTTCGCAATTTACGTTTTGAACTTTATTACCTGAAAATTTTATGGAGAGTTTAAATGAATCAGCTTTTGGGTCCCCTGGCTTGAACTTTCCTTTCATAGTGAGCATCCCAAAGAAGACCAAAGGGACTTGTAAATACAAAAGGCAGCATTTATTATACAATTTGATCTAATTTACTACACAGAGAAAATACAAAAGGAATAGGTCAAGAACAACAGGAGAAAGAAATGGGAGTTATACCCGGTTGTCCTCCTACCCATGGTGTCCTGCAGGCAAGTCCTTGCTTCCAGGTTTGGTTTTAGCTGAGTCAGTGACTTTCTGAGTTGCAACAACTCTTCCCAGGAAGCTCTTCCCATGCCTTCTGAGACTAGCTGGCTGCTCCCAGCTCTTGAATCAGCCTTTCTGCACAAGCTTTATGCTGTTTCTCTTCCGCCACGTGCTGCTGTCTGGAGCCTTCAGTGTTCATATATGTAAAAATTGTGCAATGATGTTTACTGGAAAAAAAAATTGGTAAACTTAATATTGAAGGAGGGTTTTGTGCTTCCTGAATGTTCTTTGTTCATTTTTGAGATTGTTTTTTTAGTCTCTATTCAGAGGAGTGATATGAGGGAAAGGCAGTAACCTCTGGGAAGGGAAGGTCCAGATGGTAATAGGGAATGAATAGGTTTTTTTCCCCTTTCCCCACAGTAGAAAGGTGCTCATAGAAATCCCACCAAAGCAGGGAGATGTGTGAACGCTTGTTTTCATTAGACCTGAAATATTCAAATCAAAGTTATCATCCACGAGTTTTATGGAAGAGTAGGTGAGGAATTCAGATCAAATCAAAAGAAAAATGAATAGAAGTGAAACTCAGGAATTTGAGGGGAATTAGACTTCTCATCCTTGCTCAGTTCAGGTTATCCATGTATTTGGTTGTGGAGTCTTACAATCAGTGGCAGTCTGCATTCTTGAAATACAGTTTTCTCCTTTTTAATCGCAGATGTTTGAAATTATGGCATTTTAGTGCTTTAGAAGTGGATGAGACTTCAACTGTTTTATTGTCCCAGCCCTCAGAGTTCACTGCCGCTACCAGACAGTATAGTCCCTGTGGGAGCTGAGCCTCTGGGACTGCCCTCATCACAGGCTGAGTCCAGAAGCACTTTGAGTCATTGACTCTAACCTGTGGAGAAAGGAACTCAAATTAATTACAGAAAATGTTCCAGAATAATTTAATATGCATTGAGATAGACGCTACAGGTCAAGAGAAGAAGTTGTATCTTAGGCTGGACCTCTTTCCCCAGGGGGCTTTGCAGGACTAAAGGAGGACTAATGGCCTCTTCTGTTCTAAAAGTAAAAGGTTATTATTGTTGCTTTTACTAGTAGCATGAGAATTATAAAAAACCATGTTCTAGTACACCTAGTACACAAGGAGATCTCCATTCAGTGAAGTCTACCTGAAGACGCTGAATGTTAGTGTGACTGTAGAGGTCTCTCTGTATCTCTGTGCTTAGTGTAAAACTAAAACTGTTGGGTTTGTAGGTAAAGCTTAGCTACCTTGGGTATCTGAAGGATTTGAAGGGGTAAAGGAGTGCTATTGTCTAAATAACATTCTGGTTTAGTGCCCACTGGCAATCGATAGGAGTTTTCTCTTTCTTCTTTAACCATTTTTGTGGCCTCTTTTAACTCTCTGGCACTAGTTCCTTTAACATTTTTAACTCTCAGAAGCAAGTATTTCTGCTGTAAGAAAGAAGGCTTTCACTCCCATTGCCTTTGAGCAATAACTACAGCTTGCACTGTGCTTCTCCCTGGTGCTTGCTGGCATGTTTGTGAGTGGGTTTCTGCCGTAGGTTAAGACAGTTTAGGGTTGGGATTCAGCCTGAGATTCAGACAGGCAAATTTTTTAAATGTCTACATTCATATTCAGTTGGCTAACCTAGTGTCATGCACGCCCCTAGACTAACCCACCTGCCCTCCAGCTACCAATCTGGAAGGGCATGGGTCTCCCTTAGATCTTGCAGCAGACATGCAAGTTCCATGGAGGTACCTTAGATATCCTAGGGCATCTGAGACATTAGCTGGTACCCACTGAATTCTTGCCTAGGTTTCTCTTGACTGCAATGGAGGTTCAGGCAGCCTGCAAGGGGCTCACCTTTAAACTCCAGTGCTGGAGACAAGTACATTTAGGAGTCTGAATTGAAACCTACCCTATGTTGCCATGTGGTCAGGGAACTGACCTGGATTAAAACTAACTGGGGTTTTGCATAGACTATTTTCTTGGGGGGGACACACAACATACATAGAAGGGTGGGGGTTTGTTTGATTTGTTTGGATTCTTTGTTTCTACTTTAGTTCTAATCAGATTGACTCCCTGATCCTGTGTACTCATTCCACAGCCACACAAGGCAAGGGGTGCTATAAGACAGGTGGTTATAGTTGGTATCATGGCCAACCTGTGCTGTCCTGAAGTGCTCTTGGAACATCAGCCTAACTGAAAAGTTTCGTGATGTATTTTTGGATCCAAAGCCCTCATATCTGAGGAGGGGATGATTACTTCTCCTAGATTTGCTGTGTTGTCTAGCACTGGAAAAAATTACAAAACTGGAATTTCATTCACATGTTTCTATTGTATAAAAAAAAAAAAATTAGTGAAAGGGAGTTTAACCACATTCCCTTCAATGCTTGCTAAAACTTGACCCTGTCTGCAAAGTGAAATGTAAGACTAGATTGAAACAAAATGGTAACCTGAAGGTCTATGCTCGTCACAACAGATGAATAAAATGCAAAAACTTTGCCAGCAGCAAGAGTGCAAAACTGTATTTTTCAGACTGATTCACTTTTAATAACGTAGCATTATTCATAATGCTGTAAAGGTTGTGCATTAAAGCTAATTTTGCATTGAGCATTCCTTAAACATACCCTTTAAGAGTATGATACAAAATAAAAAATCAGGCTTGTTGCTTTCGTCCAACACCTCAATGTTTTTAATTAAATAATAATTGTAATAAGCCATTAGTAGCTGGCAAAGAATCAGTCTGAAAAGACCTCACTCTGTGCATTGTCTAATGCACTGTCTAATTGCTCCAGTTACAAAGCTATAGACCAGCTTCAGAGAAGGATTCTGATTTTGCCGTGCTAATAGTTAGGTACCTGGTTCTTTGGGCAGTGTTTAATAGTCCTGACTGAATTTCATATGCAATGAATGCAGGACTAGTGGCATAGAAATCTACATTTATCTGATGTCAAGTAGGTGGATATCATAGGAAAACCCAAAGGGAAACGTAAGTTTGAAATTCTGCCTCTCCAGTATCTGTTAGAGACTGCAGTTGTCGTATGATCTCTCTGTTGTCCTTCTCAGCACAGTTAAGTGCCTCCTTCACCCCTGCTGTAATACTCTCCATGCCTTGCAAATATTCTAGTGGTCAAAGCAGTCCTGCAAGTGTGGGAAGAGACTTGTCTTTCAGGCCTGGCACAGGCACCTGAAGAGACTCAGACCCACAGACCAAACATCCCAGGCAAGTCTGCTAACCGCCAAGTTGTGGGCAAGGCTGGTATCTCCCATGCTGAGTATGGGATGTGGTAAAAGGGAGTGCAAGCCCTGTGAGTGTAGTGGATTTGCTTGGGGAAGGGATTCGGTGACTGGGGCGCTCCTGTACCTCATCACTGGGCATGCAGAGGACCAAAATCTTATGTGAAAATAGGAAAATTCAAAGGACTGAGCTGTGTTTACAGAGAAATATAGTACATAATTTGAGCAGTATTTCCACCTTACAAAGCTTTTCTTCTGCTCTTATTCTTCCCCTATAACTTAAGTGTATAATCTTGAGTGTAGAAGTATTCTACTGCCAGGCAGAAGTTGTAGAGAAACAATAAAGGTGCCTTGATTTTTTTTTCCATGTAAACAAGCTATACATGAACCAAGAGCAGTCCCTTGACTGATACAAGCTAATTCCATATGTTGTTATCGCTGTTCTTACTTCAAAGCCAATTGCCTAACGTAAGAAAGATAATCAAGTCTGAATGCTAAGTACCTATATCATTGACTTCTTAAGGCAAATATTTTCAACCACATATTATAGCTTTCACATAGCATCCAAAAGTGTGTTAGGTGCTGTACTGATAAAGGATATAGTTCCTACTCCAAAGTATTTATATGGTTTGATTATTTATGGCAGATCAAGCCAAAAATTGAAAGAATGGGAAGAACAAAGGGAAGCAAGCCCAAAATATAATATGTTAATATGTTTATTTTCCTTCAGGAGTTTTACTAGTTCAGGCATTGTGCATACCTGTGTACGTATTTTGTTAATAAATAAATAAATAAATGAGATAAAAATAGAAGAAAAAAAACAATGTTAGGGCAAGAGGGCATGTGTCTGCACAGGGTACAGCAGTAGGGAAAAGGAAAGGCAAAGCAAATTGAGAAGAAAGAGAGAGCAATGAATGAAACAAGGAAAGATTAAGGAACCAATCCCAGGGTGTAAGTCTGACTGTACAAAAGATGTGGCAATAAGAGAATGATGGGAAGAGGTCAGTTACAAGAAAGTCTGTTATGCAAAGTACTTCCAATACTGGAGCCCAAAGAGATCCTAGAGGTGATTGTTAGCAGCTAAAATCAGAACAAACTGTACTCTAACAACATGACCAGTATAGCATATGTCGATGGTCAAAGTAATACCACAGAAATTATGTGCAGTTACAGCCTGGAAAGGACCAAGTTGCGAAATCCCTTCTCTTGCTGAAGGTGTTTCGCTCCCAAGTTAGTAAATGAAACAGAAGTTGAGAGTTTGCATTACGAGGCTGAATGGAAGCTGTAGAGTATGGAGTCTCTTTTCAACACTGGCTAATTGGAGCAGAATAGGACCAGACTGACATTTCAAAAGGTTATCCTAACACTGTCAACCCCATAAAGAACTGGAGGCAACAGGTGCCAGTGCTAGGGCATGGCTTCTCAATAATAGCATAGGTCCTGATGGACCTTGCATTTGCTCCTGGTGCCATTGATCTGCTGGTTCAGTGCATATTCTCTAAGACTTCCTCATCATAATACAGAAGAATTTACATTTTCCAACAGTTACTTCTAAATTACTGATGTCAGTTTTTTCAGCTAAATGTTTATTACTTGACATAACGCTCCTAAGAGTACCTCTTTCGGGGCAAATATTCAACATACTCTAGACCTTAGAGATATGCTCTTAGACTCCCCACAGTAATTATTACAGCTCTTTATTAAATATTGAGCACAGCTACCATATGCTATTTTTGATCATACACTCCCCATGTGCACATAAAATGGCCATCTCTTCATTTCATTGCTGCACTTTTCTTACACAACCAAACTGCGTTCGCAATAGAGTCAGCCAGTTGGCATGAAAATACCTATCCTGTCAGAACAGTTCAGCACACGAAGTTCAAATAACCAATTAATCACTGCATCTGCTTCAAACTCCCCTTAGAGGCTTGCACTGTCTGAACCAATTGCCCTTTAAGAGTTTCTCTTTATCCCTAGGCACTTATGACTTCATTTGATCTGAATCTAATTAGGTGCAGAAGAATGTGAAATGCAAGTCATTAAGACAATGGAACACAATTCTCAACACTGAATTTTACAGCAGCACCCATAGCAGAATTATCCTAGGAATTTCAGAGAGTAGGCAAAACCCCACATGCTGTGTTACAGAGATGGTATTTTCAAAGCTAAGCATGCTGCTCTAGCAAATGAGTGGGACTTTCTGGTGTCTTGCTACCTGGTTGTAGATAGCTGCTTGAAATTTGAAATCCTAAACAAATGGACTTCAGACTGCAGCCTGAAACAAAAATGGAATAGGTATAAATTGTGGTTTTGGGGCAACTGTCCCAATTCCTGCCTAGTATTTCAAGGAAAGATGTATGGGTTATATAAGACACAGCTTGATGTTTGCCATAGGACACCTCTGTAGCTGCAGAGAGCTTCCATTTGGATCAGCATTGGGTCTGCCCCTGAAAACATTACAGACTGCTTACTCAGAAGAGAGTATAGTATGCCTGACTGCCATGGCTGGTGACACATTTCTTCTTTCTTCTGCTTGTCTGTTTTATTTTAAAAATAATAATATGAATACCAAGGCAGAGTTTACACAATTCCAGATATTCCTGTTACACCAGAAGTAAGCAGTACATGCACCTAAACTGATAGATACCTTGGCTAGACTCACTTCTAGCTGCAAGTCTCTTTGTGCTGGAACGATGCCTGCAAAGTGAAAAATGCTTCTCAGTAAGCACTACTTCACAGTTTCAGACTGACTACCAAGATTTTAATCCATTCTAGGTTTTCTAAAACACTTTATACGCTACCTTTTCAAACTCATGTGTGATCTTTTAATTCTAATGACTGGTCTCCTCCTATCACTTGCTGAGAAGGGAGAGGTAAAGGGTGTCTGGTTTGATAGGACTTCAGCAGAACTCATGCAACTAAAATCCCATGTAACCTTTACAAATGTCACAGACTCGAGAGTGGTTAAGCACTCAAATCTCTAAACAGTCATACTGACAATTAATAGTTTTATTTTCCAGTTCATTAAATTATGCCTCTCAGCATTTGGGACAAAATGCATATTAAAATTCAATCAAATCCAGAGTGACACAACATAAAATCCAAAAAATCAAACATGAGATTTTAACATCTTTGCCTAACATGCTGCTCTTCATCATCAACCTCCTTCATCAGAAGCCAAATGAAGTAGGAGGTGTTTCAGCATGGTCTGGAAATTAAGTGCTCCAGGCCACTTGTCAGGGGTTAAGGCAAGTGCTAGTCAAATGCCCTTCCTTGAGATGACCATGCCACCAAGACTCAGAAGTTTTAACTGATGTAGGGTTCAATTAGGCCTCTCAGATGTACTTGGTAGTTGTGATGGAGACCAAAAAGATATATGTGTGTGGGAAGATGGTGGGGAAGGAGTTCTAGACTTTTGATCCAATTTTTTGGTGAGACTTTTGTACCATTATGTGGGTTTATATAACAGTCCTTCTTTCAGAGCTAACATTCTACCACTGATGCCAAAATGAGCTTCATCATTAACCTCAGAGCGAGTAGCACCAATTCTAAGACCACCAAAGGCATGTGTCACTCCATGGGCTACAGCTGACCATGGGTTACAAATGACATGGGAGCCAGGGCACTCCGCGCAATACAGTGCACTGCATGACTTTGGAGATACGCTGAAGAAAGAGCAGGCAGCTGCCTTCTGCATTTTGAACCAGCTGAAATTTATGAATAGTCTTCAAATGCAGATCATAGCACAATGCAGTCATCGAGTCAGGAAAACACAGACTGGCACACACACCTTTATTCCCCTGGGTATATAAACATGAGACATTCGGTGGCTACTTTCATACAGCCCCTGTCTGCTGGGCTAGAGTTTGAGCTGGATGTACCCATTCTGCCTAGAAGGGCAAAATGAGCATGTGAGGCAGATCGAGTCTGGACATGAGTTTGCTTGCCTGGAAAGCCAGTTGCCTCACTCCAGACGTGAGTCAGAGTATGAACTGGTGTGTGGGCTTTATGCTCACGCGAGAGCTCAGGCCATGAACTAAGACGACAGTAGTTAGCTCGACCAGAGTTGAGTCTTTAACATTCATTATTGTTCCTGATCCTTGTACAAATATCTTTAGCCCTGTTCACAGGTCCTTCACCTGGGTCATGTCGATGAGATTTGAATAAAATTGTAGAGGTCTCAAATTTATAAGCTACATTTACAAAAGGTGATTTTAGGCTTGCAGTTATTTCACACTACTGAAGCTGTTTTTACAAGAATGTCTTGAAAACACAGTTTGCAGAGTGCAGCAATATTCCATATATATACAAAAATAGAAAAAACCGCACTGTGTAGTCAGTCTTAGGCATGCAAAACCTCTGTAATTATTAGATAGAAAACTAGAAATCAGTTATATTATTAGAAAACTAATAATATTGCAGAACTTTCCAATATATAAAGCCAACCACTTGCTATGGTGAAATATATAATTTATTTCTAGACATGAGTGTGACTTGGTTCTGTTTTCCTGATGCTGTGCACATCAGTCAACTTCTGTTTCAGAAATCTCATCATTCAGTGCAGGACGATTTTATGCTGAGCACACTCGTGAAAGCCAGTTTTCCTTTCACCAATGCGCAGTTACACCGACTGAACTTCTTCACTTAGCAGGGAGTATGAGGTCAGCTGTACAGTGGCAAACAGGAAATAAAGTGATCTTACCATTTTGGTGCTCATATGAACTGGGTAAATGCTGCACTGTCCAGATTAGAAACAGACAAAATCTGTTTACCTGGATTTGCATTGCTGAGGGAAAAACAGCAGCCACGGAGTAGCGGATCAAGCCTAATGATACTCTAAGACATATGAAAAACCGAAGGCACTGGAATATGATGTGTGAAACCATTAATAGGTGACAGCAAAGTTTGCGACATGTTGGTTAGGTCTTTTGCCCTATGGCAGGGTTCAACTTCTCACTGCAAACTTTGGCCCTTATCCTGTAAAGAGGTCCATGACACATCTCCTTATTCGGTCAAAACCTTTGTAACTGTCATCGCTTGCTGAAAAAATGGTGGATATTTGATTTTTGTGTATTTGCATTTTTTTTTGAGATTTGACTTTTGTGTATTTGATTTTTTTCAGGTAGTCTGAGGGTTTACGAGGGACTGTCCCAGAGAAATCAGGCGGTTCAGAGGGACCAGAGGAACCTGTGGGAGGTGGCTCCAGGTCCCGCTCCGGTTGGGCCCATGTAGGTACGCCAGCAGAGCCCTCTCGTGGAGATGCAATGTGGAGCAGCAGCAGGAGGTTTTTTTCTAACCGTGCAGCATGCATAGTTTTCCTCAAAGAGCTAAACAAAGTGAAAAAAATCCCCACTTCTTCATTTGACAGGTCTATATGTGGCATTTGGTGGTGCAACCACATTGCTTAGGAAGGATGCTGTCTTAGCCAACACTTGCTATCCTGGCAAAAGCTTTGTATGCATTTGGCTTAAGATCCTCAAGTTACACTGATAGAAGGTTCAGCTCTACTAAATATTGCCATCACAGGGAGTGTGAACAAATCATATCCTCTGTTTCACATGCTCATGCCAGCAAAACCGCTTATGTAGGTGGAAGCAGGCTGATGGACAAGTGCTTTCATTGGCAAGGTTAACATCACTAAGTATGATAGTGCGTCTGCCTCAACAAGGAAAAACGTCTTTCTCCAGGCACTGCCTGTGCCTCCCTCAGGGGGATCAGTCAAAAAAGCTCTGATGTGTGGATATTGACTCTGAACAACAACGAACTAAAACTAAGGGCCTTCATTGCTCAGGCTGTGCCAGTGGAGTCTTAGGGTAAGTCTGTACCAGCAGCATGAAGTCGTGAAGGTATTTGCCAGCCAGTTTCTCCAGCAGCCTCAGTACTTTTTATGCTCTGGATCTGTAGAGTAAAACTACTTCTCACATGAAGAAATAGCCATGGTGGTGGAAGGACAGCTATGAAAGTATAACTGGTTTTGCAAAAGAGTTTCTGCCATACAGCAGGCAGTCCTGAAGTGTAGACTTGGTTCTAGACTGTAATCATCCGGGTTTTTTTTTACTTGCTGCCTCTCAAGGAAGAATAGCACTAATTAAATTATTGACATTTGCATTTATCACTCTCTGATTACATTTTAATACCACTTACTTTGTTTTTCATCACACTTTGTTTAATTATCAGTTCAAGGATGTGCTGAAAAGTCAACAGCTACTTTCATTAGGACACCCCTGGTCCTTGCTAGGACTATTTTTCCCAGCATTCCTGTGGGAATTGCCAAAGCCTGCTTGCTGAACACTGCTGAATACTTCCTACAGGTTCATCTGTATTGTATTAAACATTTAGTGCTTAGGAGTTTGGAAAACACTGAAGAAACACAGGTAAATAACCTGCTGATAGATTCCACATTAGAAGGGAAATGTGCTACAGGACGGTGAACTTCGTGTCTTCTGCCCCTTCATTTGCTGCCATCTTTCACTAGGGCTTAGTCTTCATGATGGATGACTCCTCCGCTAACCTATAAATCTGCCTGAGGTCTTGTAGTTTCATCTTCTCTTTCTTAACATTGGTTCTTGATGTCCCCTTCTACATCTTGTGGCAGGGCAATTCATTTCCATGGCACTGGCCGAAAAGAAGCCTAAAGAGACCATATGGCAGCTAAGCCTCCTCAGTCACCGGAGAAAGTGATCCCATTAAAGCTATATTTAGCTGGCACTAGTCCAGCCTTGTGAGCTGTGACAACAACATTTCTGTGGCTGTCAAGGCAGCAGAATCAGATGTGGGGTTTGCAGCATGCCCATAGCCTGTACCTCACAGCATGTTGGGTTTGAGAGGTCAGAAATCCGTCAGAGAAAAGAAAGAAACAGGCAGAAACTGATGCAGCTGATCTATTGTATTCCCTCAAGACTGTTGGACTGTTATATTCCCTCAAGAGTTTGTAATATGAAAACAAAGAGAAGGTTAAGCAAGTAATAAGAGAAAATGTGAGCAACTTCCAAACAGCCTCAGTCATAGCTAATGTTCATATCCTGATAAAGTCTTGTATCAGGGTGCTGAAGGGGATCCTTGGACCTTGTGCCTTTCACTGCCAGCTGTCATACAGTTTTCTTGGCTCCTACATGGTCAGAGTTTCAGATCATCATTGATTATACAGGACAGGGGATCCTAAGAAAGCTAAGACTTAGAGGGTCTTAAGACCGCAGGCACAAATGGTCATAATTCTGCACATGCCTACTTGTCATGTTCAGTTTCCTCAGATGAATGGAGGCCAGAGCCCATAGCATGTATTAGAAGCGGAGAACAAATTCAGGTTTATCTCTATTATTCCCCAGAGGTTCTGCCTCATGCTGCGCATGCTAGATTATTGTGTTGTTTACCACTTCTCTAACATTCCTGATCCTGAAAGCACCTAACGTGAATGCTGCTGTCTATCACTGCCTTATTCAGCACAGTTCTGTGGATAAGAGCAGAGTGTCTGCCAAAGTGTTTTTGTCAGCCGTCTCTCTCTTAATAATGTTCTGTCTCTTTGACCAAGCTTTCTAGGTTTTTTGAGTCCAGGGGCAAACATAGGACAATGCTGGAGTAAACAGTGAATTTGGCTCAGAGTGAACTGGGGAATAAACCTAAAAGACACCCCCTTGAGTGACCTGACTGTGAGTCTGAAAGCTTTTCTGAAGAACTGCTTAAAATACAAAGCAACTAAAGTGTAGGAGGGAAAAAGAGTGCTAAAAAGGTGATTCCTTTGTGAGATGTTCAGCATTGCCAACTGTATAGGCATCCTATCTACCAGAATTCCCCAAGTAAAACAGGGGGCTGTGGGAGCAATCTTCAGCTCCCCTTGGCAGAGGGTTTTCTTCTAGATTCCAAGTTGGTCTGGGGTCATTTGAATACAAATGCCCTCATTCAGGCCCTTAGATGATACAGATTTAGACAGTCTTTTCCAGAGGTAGGGAAGCTTATTCACAGAGAAATAAGGAGCTGGAGGGAGCATATGGGAATGTCACAGGTGGTGAGGACAGAACACTGAAGTGACACTTTCACAGCAGTCATGGGCCATCAGAAGGACGAGCAATAAAGGAACCACCTCAGTTACCTTTTGATTGGCAGATGGGTGCAATATTAATCTGACAACTACTTTGCAAGTCTTGTTCAGGCTGTTTCAGGCTCCTTCAGGCTGTTCAGGCCTTGTAAATATACACGGCCTGATCCTGTACATCCTGCACAATGCAGGAGTGCTATGTTACTCCCAACTACTAGTTAATATCAGATGCTCCCTGAAAGCTCAATGCTTTATTCACTTCTTTTTACTGTTAATATGAAACATTAAACACCACAGGCTCACATGCCTGTCAATAATGGTTGATGCTTATAGGAGTGTCCACCAACAAAGTTACCACTGTTATTATTAAAATGTTTAAATTCTCAAAAAATTTAAACAGAAAAATAAGGAACAATTGTCTTGCTTAATACAAAAAGTTTTAAAATCAATTACCTTTTAGGCCTACAGGTAAAATTTCTTTCCAGAAGTTCAAGGAGGTCATGGAGACTGTGGTGGTTTAAAACCAGCCAGCAGCTAAGCACCACACAGCTTGCTCACTCCCCCCCGGTGGGATGGGGGAGAGAATCGGAAGAGTAAAAGTGAGAAAACTCATGGGTTGAGATAAAGACAGTTTAAGAGGTAAAGCAAAAGCTGCACGCAAGCAAAGCAAAACAAGGAATTCATTCACTACTTCCCATGGGCAGGCAGGTGTTCAGCCATCTCCAGGAAAGCAGAACTCCATCACGTGTAACGGTTACTTGGGAAGACTAAAGGCCATCATTCCAAACGCGCCCCCTCCCCTCCTTCTTTTTCCCCCAGCTTTATATACTGAGCATGACATGATATGGTATGGAATATCCCTTTGGTCAGCTGGAGTCAGCTGTCCCGGCTGTGTCCCCTCCCAGCTTCTTGTGCACCTGGCAGAGCATGGGAAGCTGAAAAAGTCCTTGACTAGTGTAAGCACTGCTTAGCAACAACTAAAACACCTCTGCATTATCAACACTGTTTTTAGCACAAATCCAAAACATAGCCCCATACTAGCTACTATGAAGAAGATTAATGCTATCCCAGCCAAAACCAGCACAGAGAGACATAGGGAAGGTTACTATTATCCTATACTCTATACTTAGGAACACAGTCCAAGGTACCATCTAGTCCTTCATATTAAGTTCACCTAATTCTTTTTTTCCTAAAGGCCAATTAGCACTTTAAAGCGTGAAGTGCACCTCTTGCCTTAAGCATGGCATTAAGCTCCTGTGTAGTCATAGATGACTCTTTTAATTATCATGATGATTGCTATAATTTTTATAATACACCACATTTAAAGCTCTAATTGGCTAAGAACTAGAGTTTAATGAACAGCCCAATTTCACTATACGCAGGTCTCTTAATGATGCCTGTAATTCACACTACTGGTTTTGATTATATGATCCTTTCTTCAATTGCCAAATCTGAAGTCTTTAAGCATATGTCCAGTCCTGACGGCTACCTAAAGCGATTATTTTTAATTTCAGTTTGAGGGGTCCAGTAATTTCCAAAAGTGAGTTCAGAAAATTGTAACCTGTCATTTTTACCTGAAAATCTCCTGCATCCCAGTGCTTTGGGACAAGTAATTAACACTGGAGGTTCACTCATTCTTGGGAATGTGCCCATGAAGTCCCAGTGAAAATCTGCCTACAGGTACACGTAACCTTGAAAGCTGGCAAGCAGTGTTGAGTTTTCCAACATACACGTAATCGATGCGGGCTAATTTTTTGTACTAACAAAAGTTCACAGCCAGGTTTATTGTCTACACAACACGATAACAGTATAGGTAGGGATACAGTTGAAGTGTTAACTGAGAGGAGAAGGCAGGTAAGCAATACAGCCATCTTCTCATCCTGTAACCCTGAGCAGTGCTGAGGCACTGTAGCACCCTTTCTTTCTTGGTTATATCCACTCCTGCCAGGAACGCCTGAGGGAGTAAGGGTCTCTGCTAACAGGTTGAGGTAGCACAACCTAACTATAATAGATTAAGGGGGTCCTTCAGCAGTGGGACAAATTCTATTCCTCTCCAATCTCATGGCTCAAGTGACGTGATTTATTTAATTTGTATTTATATGGATTTGTAACACTAAGAAGACTCTGACCCTTACTAAGTAGAATACTAATATTGTTCTGTACCTCCTTCTGTCTATGAAGCCTAAACTGCTCTCCATTGTTTAGAACAATACTAACAAGACAGTTGATTAAGTACAGGTTATTATCTCCTGTGTGGGTGCACTTCTACTGTAAGACAGTGTAGGTGGAAGCGAAGGGAATGCAGAGCTGAACAGTGTGTTCTGGACTTCCCTTCCCCTGACCCCCAGATGCCAGAAGCATACAAGTGAGCAGGATGCTCCACAGTCACCACTGAAATTATCCCTCATGCACACTGGTAATGTGCTCTTCAAAAACCTTTCTTCCCAAACCAACCCTCTTCCCTAATTTTCGCTGTTTGCAGTGCAGAAGGAAAATAAGTAGAGACGGTTGCTTGGAAGATTATAAACGTTAGGAGCATACTATGCAACCTCCTAATTAGTTTTATTTCCCCAGTGTGCACTCAATAGCCCATTTAACATGGATGTTATTAGAAGCCTTTTCTATCCATCCCACTTCTGCTGTAGTCTTTTTCAGACAAGTGTCTTCACAGTCATGCGAGCTTCTGACACCGCCCTGTTCCTACTTTCAATATTTCAGCTCTTCAAACAAGTGGGACATTTTTTTCCCTCCCAGTGTATGCAGTGTTAGTATACGGGTTGCTTGAACTCTGTAATAAAAAATTTTAAGATGTCAGGAGAACCTGCATGTGCAGCAAAAGGAGATTCTTTCATATAAAATGAGTCTGATTCAGCAGTGCTAAGAGATTTAAATATGCCTTCTAATTCTTAATACATGCTAAAATCAATCCTTATGTTCACACATCAGTACAATCCAATGCTGATTGCTCAAAACTAGCCATACATGGAGTTACTTTTTTCTTTGGTAGTTGAGCAATATAATGTTTGAAACCAGGAACTAGGAGAAAATTCCATATTCTGGTGAAATTCATTTAAATCATAAAAAACTGAGCTGAAGAAAACTCAACTCATTTCAATTGCTAAGGCCAATAGATCTACTGTGCAGGGGAAAAATTAAAAGCTGCATTGTTGCTTTTTAGATTATAATTGCTGTGACAGTTTTTAATTATGTCAGCACTGGTGCTTTCATGGATGGATGAACCCACTGGTCTGGGGGCTAAGGTTTGTTTCCTCACCTTAGAAATTGCAAATACAACCGAAGCTTAGTGCTACTTTGTATCAAAAGCAGATTGTGAGTGAAGGTCTAACCTTTGTCTCTCTGAACTCCAACCCCAACCCTAAACCTAGTACAAGCCTAGGGTTGGTCTGAGCCTTAGCTCCAAACAGGTATCTATGGCCTAGACCTTATTTTGGCCACCACAGTTTGTCAGCTTTCTAAAATTTGTCTCTCTCCTAATCCTAACGAGGGGAGTAGACTGAGTCTTAGCCAGAGTCCAGTTAAAAAAGTGTGAATCTGGGGGGATGCAGGGGTATGTGAGTTTACTACTGCGCATTTTATATTATTAAATCTGACATTTTTATTTTTTGTCCAGTTGTTAAGGTTATCTATTTATCTGTCTACACAGTTGTGATTTCTGTCCGTATTGTTCTTATCTTCCAAGTTTATGTTGTCAGCAAATTACATTAACAAAGTGTTATTTTTTGTGACCAGATTATTAAGGAAAATGTTGAAGACTCACTGCCAATGATGATCTTTAAAAGCCTCCGTTACTAACCTCTCTACAACTCAACAATTCCTTCTTCAGCACAACACACAGTGTTGTACCCATTAGTTCAGTTCCCACCCACCTTAATTAAGTAATAATCTTAAGGTCATTAACCCCTTTGAGTTTGGTTTCCTTCTTGATTATGATTATTTCCATGTTTGTATCCTCATCTCCAGTGACTAGATTGTTTTTGTCCCTAGGAAGAGAGGAAAACATGTTGGAACATGCTAAATTGTGAGTCATTACAACAATTTTATTATTTTTTAAACATGAGGTTGGTCCAAGCTGGTTGCCCAGAGATGCTGTGGAATCTCCATCCTTGGAGATGCTCAAGAATCAATGGGACATGGCCCTGAGCAATCTGCTCTGATCAGACTTGCTTTGAGCTGGGGGAGGCAGGGGATGGACGGTGGACGGTGGACTAGATGACCTCTGGAAGTCCATTTCAAATGTAATTATTCCATGATTCTATTTTTAACATCATGATCCTTACTGTAATCAGAGGCTAATGCATCTCTAGATGATCTTTTACTTCTATCCTGTTCTCCCATCACAGTGTACTTCTTTTCCTGTTCTTTATTTATATGATTGAAGTTCTTGTGCTGTATTTTAAGCATATTTTTGCTTTTTTATTTTTAAATAGTGTGGAAACACAAATACAAATAGTTACGTTGGCATTGTGTATGCACAAAACAGTACTGTCTTACTAATGAAGTAACAGCAAAAGATTAATTCATGGGGCCAGAACTTGAACCATCAAAATGAGAGACAGTAGCCATTGAAATAATTTACAGTAAGGTAAGGCTTAAAGTAAAAAAACTATAGAAATGAATAATCCTTTTTCCATGTCATAGGAATCAGGCTTCTTTGGAAAATAGGATTTGTATCTGTATGTGAGCCTCATTTTTTGCACAAAGTTATGCAGAAAGTCATACAAGATGCTAAAATGCTTCTGTACAAACCAGCAATATTTAGTTAGATCCACTGCAGGTGAAGCAGAAATTAAGGTGGTGAATATATGACTAAGCAAATCTCCTTGTAATTTTCCTTGTTATCGGACATACAGAATAAACTTAGGAGTTATTGAGATAGTCTGATACCATAAACAACATTTCTGTTAACATCCTGGCAAAAAGTCCCAGCATACTGCTGAGCTTTCAGGATCAGTGCTGAATACCTGCATTTGGCCCCTGTCTTGTGAATCACTTACCCTGCTGCTATTTAGCAAACTGATGGTTTGACAGCATTGCAACCAGCAGAAATAATCCAAGACAATGAATGAATGCTGAGAATGCAAAAGAGACATTCAACTAATTTTAAATTACATACTAGCTTCAAAAGGATTGGGCCAAAATAGATTTCTTGCACAAAATATCCTTGTAGCTAATTATACTAAATAAAAAAATGGGCATATGTTTACAGAGCATTGATCACAGCCAAGAATCAAGTCTTGGAGAAATTGAATTTTTCTTGTCACCTCTTACTTAGGTTGCACTTCAACAATGAGCGATTTCACAGCTCCAGGGGGAATTCTCTTCAAGCTGCATCACAAATTACAAATACTTACTAGCAGTTTCATCTTGCTATAGCCTTCTAATCTTATGAATTCTCCTCCAACTTTGCTCTTCAGCCTGACTTATGTCCTAGAATGTTCTTTCACAACCGTCTTCCAGTCAAAATCTTGCCATCCTTTCAAATTCCTCTAAAAAACTATGTGATGTCACAGAAAGATATTAGATGATCTCACAAAAGACCTCAAACTGTCATGGTCAGATACAGACACATGTTTAAGGCCCTTACAGAAATATAAAACATGTCTTCTTTCTTACCATCTAGGTCTTTTGTTTCTGAATATATTTTTGCCCCATTAATCTGAATGGTTCGTTCATGATCAGGCACTTGCAAGATGAATTGTGACAGAGGGGCAAATGGTGAGGGTTGGATTTCTTTTGCTGCAATTCTGCTTGTTTACAAGGGATGTACAAGAAGGTGTTTTCTTGCATAGAAGAAACAAGCAACTTCTTTGCTTTCAAGTGCCGTATCTGAACCTTCTGTCAGTTCTGGGCCAGAGAAGCTCTAATTTTTTCGCTGCTTCTTGAAACCCTTTTATTTTCTGATGGATTGTACCATTGCCTTCTGCCACAAATGCATGTGGATATCCAGCAACATTGTGGCCTAGCTTATGATCAGGTCTTTTCATGACTCCTTTGTCTTGAGTGATGTTTTGAGTTACTCTCTGTGGGCAGACTTGGTTGCTCGTTCCGTTGACCTAACGTATCCACCATCTGTAAATTTGCCTGCTATTCTGTATCAAGCAAAAGACCCACTTCGTGGTAGCTGTTAGTAACTTTCAACAATATTTCTGACAACACATTACTCAAACACTGCTGTTACAATTAACTTATTCAAAACGTCTCTTTACCTGACCTCAGTCACATGGCAATTTTTCCACCCTCACTAGATTATCGAAACTGCTGTAAACAGCAAGATAGATCGAATGAGTCACTCCGGTTTAATCCTTCCTGTGAAATTTTGCACTTCTATGCTAATTGTTATGAATAATTTATTTCAGCTTTCTTTGTGCCAACATCCAGTTACCGATTTTTCAACAGATACTGAATCCCTGCAAACTGAAATGAATCTGCATTGTAAAAAATCTTTCTGTATCTCTGGTAAATTAATCCAGATTCTGGTTCAGAAAAAGCTAAAAAAGAACAAGTTATTGCCCATGATGTCCAAACCTCTTATGCTTGTAGACTGGCCAAAATTCAGCAGTTAACCCAAATACGTTTTACCAGCTACTCACTTCCTTCCTTCACTTGCACTAGGGCATGTTTTCTTAGCTGTTCCAGACAGTGTAATACTTTTATTTGCCAGTGTTTATTTAAACAGCACACTGAAGAAGGTTCATCTAACTTGGCATGATTACTGAGGGCTTTATCCTGACCAAATCCTGATGTGTGATGGCCAGCTATTACTCAACACCTCCCAGGATTTATTCATAACATAATAAGGTTGACATTTTTATTTCAGATGTGCCTTTCAGAATAATGGATAATTTTCTCATGCTTCATCTAATTATCCTGCAAAGACCATTACACATCTTCATTTGTTTTGTATAGATTGGGGACCTTTCCTTTCCCCTCCTTCAGCCATTTTATTTAGTTCTATTACAGAAGTTCTAGAGTCCATGAGGATTTTTAGAAATAAGTGTACGTAGCTATGTGTAAACAGTGGCTGTCTTACATTCAATGGATCAGAAAAGTTTCTTGTTTCATGATATAGTTTAATAGAAAAGGTTGAAATTGATTTTTGGCTCCCTCCCTTCCATCATCTGCTAATAACAAACAATTATTTAAAAGATATTTTTTCTGGAAATAGAATATTTTTCCTCTCAAAATAAAAATGCATTTTTTTGCTCATAATGACCTCAGTATCAGAAGTCAGAGCATGTTACAATGGCACAGAGAGATTGTGGTAGGCACTAAGCTGCAGTGCTGGGTGCAATCTCTTAAGTGCAATTGCATAGTAAAGCAATGGGGTGCAGAAGTTGCAGACAAGGCAGGAGTGGTGCAAATGCCAGAAAGGTCTCACCAGGGGTAGCACAAGCTCCTGGGGGATAGGCTGAGGGCACCTGTCCTCGCATACAGTATGGGCATAATTAAACCCACTCCACATTTGCTGTCTATGGTAATTTGTGTGGTCCTGGGATGTTCTGGATGGTCCCTCTTATGGTTACAATAAGAACATTGCTCTGAGGAGCACTGAATGTCAATGTACACCTCGGCCAGTAAGGCCCCTATTTAGCATGGCAATCAGCAAACTATGATCAGCATAGACTTGCCGGCACTGAACCGCTGTACCTCAGGTCTGTAGGAGTTTGTCGTGACCAGAAGGACATGCCCACCCACTTCTAGACCCAAAAGTAGTTTTGTTCTGTAGCAGGTATCAGCTGTGGGATGGAACAGTGGGGTGGACTAAAAGAGGGGCTGACAGCATGCTCGTGTACAATTGTTCGCTGATGGATACAGATTGCCCCTGGCAGCTGCCACTTGTTGGCTCCTCTGTGATGGACTCTCTCTGGATGCAGATGTGTTGCTGTTTTGGATAATGACATTGTTAATAGCCTTAACAGGGTTGACAGTATGAAACAGTGTGTTGGAGATCCTGTCGAAAAAGGAGGCTCAAAAATATCGCAAATCCTGTGTCTTTGGATGCATCCTTGGAGATCAGAAACTCGAGGGCAACTGAATTCTCCCTCTCCAGCTAAGTCAATATTTCTCAGAGCTGTGGTTGTGTACATGAAGGGTCCTCAGCCGTGGGCCTTTCCCTGGGGTGGATGTGCTGCTCCCTACTTTTAGCAACTCCTATTCTCGCCATGGGCACCCAGCACAAGTGGTCCTGTAGAGCTCCAGAAGTGACAGGCAGCAATGGAGCACTGTTCTGAGTGAGAAAAGGCCACCAGCCTCTTTGGGACTGGCTTCTCTAAACTGAGAGAAGAATGACTTAAAAACCTCTACAGCGTCACATGCATGAGAAGAGGAATATGTTGTCACTGCGAACTACACCTTTTACATGAACTGCTCCTTAAGACCCTCATAAACGTTGTACTGTTGGTAGATGGAGCAAAGGCATTAGAGGTCAGGTGCTGTGTATTCATCTCTGAACTGCCTTAGCACAATACTGTTGCTGGCATTCAAATTTTAGCAGAAACTGAGATGCATTCACTGTATCAAAATTGTGCAGTGAAGAAATTCTAACCTTTACCCTCTATTAATGTAACACTCTTGTCTGTCCCAATTTCCTGAGAAGCAAGATTACTTTGATGTTTTTGCTCAAGAATGACATTTTTATTGGTATTTCAGTGATACAAAATCATAGCCCTGGAGCGTTGAAGTCCAACTTAGCTCCTATATACTTCTCTGCCCTGAAGGCTGAGTAAAATCTGAGTACAGATAAGTTATTCAAAAAAGAGGTATATAACCACTTTCAGACAATGAAATTTTAAGGATTCTGTGGTGAGCTTTAGCGCAGCTGGTGCGAATGGAAACCTTTTTGCTGACGATGGTGTGATCCAGGCAGGACGCCAATCCCCATCTTTCTCCCAGCAAGAGTTTTACCAGTTGGTATCAAAACTGGTCTCTATATAAGCCAAAGCTGCAGCAACAAGTCCATCTGTGAGTCAAAATGTGACTATAAATTTTGCTTGCAAAGCTCAGCTGCAAAGTGATATGGAATAAAAAAAGATTAAAAACCTCTTTTTCCTATTGACCGCTCCCACACCAGAGATTAAAAGGCAGCCAGGCAGACAGTTGATTTGACATTCAGCTGCACATCTCGGGGATCTGACAGTCACTGATAGGATTTCCCCTCCCTTGTTCTGCACTGCTTCATTTCCAGAAATCTCTACCCTCTCAGCTGCGCCAAATCAAATGGTCCTGTTCTAGCTGATGGGACAGGAACAAGCTGCAGGGGGAAAAGGAGGATGGAAATGACTTAAAACAGCAGTAAAAAAGGTTTACTGATTATCACCATAAAAACACTGATCAGAAACTGGTTACCACTTAACAGCCCTAAAAAAGACAAAAATAACTATTCATGAAAAAGATTAAAAAATATTATCTGGTGTCCCCCTGAATTAAGGGGACACTTGCCCTCGGTATAAAATATTAGCAGATATTTTTAATATTTATATTAAATTTATTACTTTTAATACTAATACTAAAGATTTGGTCAAGACTCAGACCCAGCTGGCTCAAGGAATGGATTTCTGAAGGAAATGGAGGAGTCCATACATATTAAACCGAACAGGTCTGTTCATGGTCATCCACATGGTTTAATTACTCGGTGTTCCTGGGAACAGCCGTGATCCATTTCAGATGCTGTGCACAGTACTAACACAGGCCAAAGACTGTTGGGCAGGGGAAGTATGGATGAGACCACCTTGGCTATGGAAGGAAAGGGGACAACCGTTGATTTGTATGGATTCAAGCAGCATGACAACACTTGCTCTTGGGGCCAAAGAATGGTTCCTAGTTCCCCAGGACTGCAATTTGGATATCATGGACTTAGTGCATTTGCATGTTCTGTTTTCTATAGCAAACAATTCTGACTTTAACCCCAGTTTAAATAGATTTATTTGCTGAATAAAAGGTATATTATTTTCAGTGTTCTTTATTGCCATGTAGGTGACGACCAAAGAAAAGAGGATGGACATACGTGCTGCTGGAAACTGATATCTCACCAGGTGCCTGAGGTCTCATGCCTTTGTCTAAATTTGTCATGTCTAAAATGAACACATGTTCCTTTAGGAAATGGCTATTATTACCACTTGCTCCCTCAAACACACCTGCTTGTTCCTGTACCCTCTTCCCTGTGGAGGTTGCTTTTCTTGCCACAAGCTACCCAGTGGAGGCAGACAAGTGTTGGTTCTTCATCTGCATCAGCGTAAAACCAGTGATCTCAGCTTAAACCTTCAGTGAGCCTAGAGACCTATCCCTGTAGTGGAATATGTGCAAGGTAGCTTGAGATTAATGGATTTTATTCACAATAAAGATGACACGCTCATTAAAAAAAATGCAGGTCTATTTGGAGGTAGGAAACTATAACACCAAGTAAAAAATGTTGTTTCTCTGCATTTACTCTACTACCCCAAAGAGCACTACATTTCAGCTAGTAGATCATAGTGAGTAGCTGATGGGGAGATGTCTTCTAGTGTTTCAGCCAGCAAAACCTTTACAATCACATCTGATCGTGGCCTTTGAAGATTTGCTGTTGTAGATCTCCAGGAAACCCCTTCCAGGGTAGGTTTGGCTGGTACTGTCAATGACTTACACCGTTCCAGGCAGCAAACAAGGCAACATGTACGGGTAAAAAGAATAACTAGAGAGACCCCCCAAGAATAAATTAAAAAGATGCCTCCCCATTTCCATTGCTTCTACTCACAGCTGCCAAAGTTGGTGGCTAATTTTCTCCCAAAAAAGAATTGCTCTGAAATTTTCTTTAATATTTTCCCAAACATGGTATTGAAAATGTCTTCTTTTCAGCAGCTCATAATCCCTATCAGAGAGCTGTGTGGACAGTGGCAAATACCAGTGTATGCCTAAGAGACTGATTCAACTGGTCATTGATATTCTTTTCTCCATCTTTCTCTCTCTGTCTCTAATCTTCATGGATCTCAACTCAGTATAAAATACTGCATTCTGGCTATTTCCCTTTGCCATTCATAGTAAGATTTCAATTAAAGATTGAGAGAATCATTAGGAAAAGCAGAACCTATTCTGGTACTGCATGCATTGAAGTTACTAACATTAAACTGATAAAAAAAGTAAGGTTGTCACTGAATTGGTTAGTATATTTGAAACAGAACGTATTCGCAGTGTGTTCTTCATTGATATTTGATAGGGGGACCTATATAATCAAAATATATATTGAAGAAAAATGAAGGGACATGAAAAAAGTCTTTAAGGCAGTTATTTTAGGTATCCCAAACTGTTTTGGCAACCCAGATTTCAACCTACCCAATGATTTCATTTTCAATTGCACTTTAACTCCTAGAAATTTTTTTCTAGGAAGGTTTTCTCTTTAATTCCTGATCTAGAAATATTAGCTCCAAATGGAAACATGAGTGTGTCTCACTGTGCCCTGGGAAGGCTTTTGTGATGGCCATCATTCACCTAGCATTAAGCAACCACTTACACTGCTCACATGCAGTAAAAACCTCATATTTTGTCTCTACAAGGGAGCTAAATGAGAGCTTTAATCCTCTTCTGCTTTAGTGCAACGGTAGTAGTTATTTATAGAACCGCTCTGGCGATGGGTGGGCATTGCAGATGGCTCTGTCTCACCACAGAGCTAAATTAAGTAATTTGTTTCTGAAGGGGAGGTTTATTTATTGACCTCAATAAAGTTAATCTTGCTTTTGCCTAGAGCTCAACACACAAGTATAATCCAGCGGGTTCATTTCACTTACTCTATGATTTTTTTATTTTTAAATGCCTGGGTTTGTTTCTCTTTACACCCTTTATGTTTTAACATACCTCTCATTTCAGAGCCCACCGCTTCAGGTGTATCTTTTGGTGTCATTTTCTGTGAGCGCTTCAATTTAGCCAGCTGCTTGGGAGCCCGTGCTCAGCCATAAATACAGTGTGAAGTCAAAAACCTGTGAAAGTCATGGAAATAGCCTCGTGGCTCAACTTCTCTCACAAGAGGGCCTGTTGCGTTAAAACGCTGCCCCGCTGCCGCCGCAGACCTCCGGCAGTGCCCTCTTCTACCGACCACTTTGCTGGCTCCCACCCTCCCAGTGACACTGGGGTGGCCAAGAGCCCGAGCTGTCCCCTTGTCCCCTGACCTAGGGCCGTGTTACAGCGCGTCAGCAGAGAAGCACTAAGCCAGGCCTCCCCGCGGAGATCAAAACCCCACACTTTTGTGTTTCTGTTGCTAACAAAGGCAGAGTGCGTTTGGGTGTTGCTCCTGAACTGAATCATGGTCACTTTTGCGACCAAATGCTGCTGAAGCCGCTATTGCAAGGTGACGTTGTGGCAGCCAGGCTTTCTCCTGCCCTGCTGAGGCAGGCAAATCCAACCTTTCCCATAGCTTCAGGATCCTGACCGACGTCATGGCATTCATGGCACTGCCCTGCGTACTCCCAGGGTTTCTCTTACTTAGCCTGTTATCTCTAGGAACAGAAAAAATACAAATGATTCCTGAGGCCCTATCCAGAACAGCAAAATTTCTTATCATACAACATCATGAGCTAAAATTAATAAATGACGGCAATGAGCGAAGGAAAAAAACCCCCACACTCTGTCGAAATGGCTCACAGTATGTATCCCTTAACACCACGCTACAGGTAAATCACCTGGTGGGCTGACTGCAATTTTTTTTTTATCAAATCTCAAGAAAGTCTGTACCACAGCATTTCTGGCAAAGTGAATATGCCTTGACGAAACAGCAGGGCCTCGCTGGTGGCAGGTGTTTGTACAGTCTGGATGTGAACACGACAGGTTCACAAACCAAGATAGTGTGGTTTGCAATCAGTTGCTTCTAGAGTAAATATAAGTGCATTTCATAGCTCAACAGAGCTACCAGAAGTACTACCATCTTCAAGAAAATAAATTTCACTAAAAGACTAATCTGAAGCTGTGAAATGTACCCATACCAGGCAGACACTTTAGCCCCTCATCTAGTCTGCTAACCACATACTGCAGTTATTTAGTGCCTGGAGAAATTAATTTCTATAGGCGATCTTCCAGTCCACATCTACATATATGTATTTAAGATATTTCTGCTTTTTTCCCTCTTTTTCCTTTTGGGGGAGTATTTGTACCAAAGATGCTGAATTCTGTAATCTCGCCTTGCATGTTGAACTTTTTCTTTTACTTCTGTAATAGTTTGTCAGGTTTTTTGTTCACTATAAGAATTAATTCATGCCCTAATTTAATGTTTAAAGGTGTGCTAAGGAAAACGGATAGTGTCTTTCAGTAATAGTGTGATTCCTGGATCTAGTTCTTATCTCCTGTGGAAAATGAATCTACTATTCTCATGGTACCCAACAGCATTTGCAGGAAATGGCATTTTGGCTTATTTTTATATTTAATTTGGAAAACAGCAGCATTACATGGAAAAGGAGCTATTTTTTACACACACTTTTAAAAATCGGTGGTAATTCTGTGACACACTGGGCAAAACTGGGATTGGAGAAATTTCAGCCCATTAATTCTCTGTGTCATCAGTAAACTCCTTACGTCTGCCCAGAACAGGTATGATCCCCAATCCATTACATTTTTCCAAAAACCAGGAAGTTTCTAGCGCATAGAATAAGATTAATCTGCCTTTGCATGGAAGAGACATGCTACTTTGTAAAGATACCTGTTTCTCTCCATTGGCTGTGAAAGGAGCCTTTAGCACCTTGCTCAGCCTTAAACACATAAGTTCTAGATGACTAAACTAAAGCAGAAGAATCTGTTCCTAAGAGCAGAGCGGTTCAGCTCTTCCATGAGCCAAGAGGAATTCCATGCATGTGCTTACACAGAAACACATGGCTTTTGTATTTCTACGTTTTAGTTCTGTATTTTACCTACCACCTGACGCACTTCACAAAACAAGCTGCAAAATATTTTAGTTGTTAGAAATAAACATTCTCAGCTTTTGGACTGTCAATGGTAATCGTAGTACTGCATATAGTACAGTATATAAGAAATATACCCGTTTTTTTCAAATTTTAAATTAATCAAACAGTGTGTTGTTATGGAAGATGCCTGTGTGATCAGATGTGCTTTGGGTGACGTACAGCAAACAATCTCCATTGTGTCTGTTGTCTAAGGTTACGTACCAAACGTCGAGCTAATTCCAGACAGTCTTCACACCTTCATCTAGTTTCTGAAGAAAGCATGTTATACACGATTCAGTTATAAAGTTATACTATAGTTTAGATATTATAATTATTTGAATGTTTTGCTGTATTAGTGGCTTGATACTACCATACTAGAATGATGTACTACTAGAATTTTGTGCTACATTAATAAATTATCATTTCAGATCAGTTTCTACTTTAAAATTATTTCTATTAGTTCTATACCAAGGGCCATAATTTTTCTAGGTATGCAGGAACAATTAGTTCCTGTTGAGTATGCAGGAGGTTCTTTATGTGCCAGAAATGCAATGTAGCCAATGAAAACAGACAGAGGGTTTCTGAGTCTACATATTTTATTATATTAAACAGGATTTTTTCAGTTCTGAAGATCACATTTGCCCAAGATGCAGACGACCCTGACCTCTTATGCAATAGCATAAAGACATTTTTTGCCAGAGGAAAAATGAATCAATGCTCTGTTTCACATATTAATTTTAGTCATACTCATGCTGCCATATAAAACACTGTGACAATCAGCGTCACTTACATTGTGATTGTTTCAGTGGAATGCACTTAACACTGCCAGTGATTTTTAGTCATGGTCTAGCTACTGTGGTAAAAATTCCCTGAAAAGTGAAATGGTGCCTTGATCATGTGTAATCAGCATAGTTTTTTCTTATAAATTTTGGATACCCATAGAACATTATTGAGCAGAATATGTATACACTTGAGGATTTTTTAGGTTTTGTGGATTAATTAGGTGCAGAAATATGTTGGAAGATGACAAGTAAAATATTTCAGAGGAAAACTTAAGTACTAGCATTGGCAATCAGCCACATATGCATTTCAGCTGCTTTTCCTAATGACATTCACTATTCAAAACTAACATTAAATACATCCATAGTCAGCAAAATGAGGTAATCTTAACCCCTTTCTTCCAAAAGTCAGTGTGAAGTTTGCTATTGGCTTCAGCGGCAATAAGCAAGAACCTGGGGAGAGCAGCATTTGCTTGGAGCTTCGGCCACAGAGGTGAGCTCTGACGCTTGAAGACTTGTTGTCCTCAACTTTTGTCAGTAAATGAAATCCCTGGACGGAGTATAATGATGCGGTGCATCTGTCTTGCAGGAATTGCCCAACCCTTCACCCGGTCTGGTCTCTAAGGATTTTAATGGTCCTCCACAATTCCACAAGGGCCATTTTTTGCTTGCCATAAAAAGTGTTGTGCTTCAACAGTAGGAAGTACTGCAGCTCAGATATGGACAGTCTTGAGTGGGACCTTGCACAGGACATCGTGACTCTCCGTCACTATCTGTTCATTGCTATTTGTTCCAATTCTCATGAGAAGGATTTTTCTGCAAAAAGGAAAAGATGGAAGCCAGGCTATCGGGTAATAGATGTGAATCCCACATTTTCTGAGTGCCAAAATACGGATAAGTAGATTGTGCCTAGGAGGCATTAACTAAATTCCTGTGTTAGGTGCCATGGCTTTACCAAGTGCTCTGTTCTCTATTTATTTATTTGTTCTAAAGTTCATAGTTAAGCCTCAAACACTTTTCGTACAATCCTCTTGTGTATAATTACATACTAATAGGTAATTCCAAAGCAAAATCCTGGTCCCACGGATTTCATTCGCAAAAATTGGGTCAATTGCCTTTATTGCCAGAGAGACAAGTTAAAACAGCCTTGGCCCTGAGCTTCTGGCCTTCCTTTAGATATGCTTTTAACATCTCAATATGTATACTACTTTCCGTCTTCACCAGCGTCAAGTAATAACTGAAGGTAAGCCAAGTTTTGCTATTCAGGTGTGAGACCCAAGGGACACCCAGCAATCTGGTATGTACTCAGACCTGCACATCGGGGCTGCCAGAGCTCCTTGTCAGCTGATGCTTATGGAAGAAAACTTGAGAAAGTGGAGGCAAGAGATAAGTTGCAGGATTTTCAATGGGATTTGCACCTTCTTATACTGTATTTTGATATCTAATAGTTTGTAGCCGCACAATAAAAAATTGTTCACACAAGCTTTAGAGGATAAATGAGTTCCCAGAAGTGAAGGAGAGTAACAATACTGGTTATTTAAATCCACTTCTGCTTTATTTTATTTTAAAGACTAGGAAATATGAAACACTACCAGATTATTCACATATTCATCAAGGTTTTTACTTATCTGATGATTGCAAGGCTTGAATTGAAAAACAAGGAAAAAAACGCTCAGCATGATCTTGTTTTTTCTTGGCAGGCATTACAGAATTATTTCAAAATACGGTTTCCTGGTAGGAAGTCTACATCAATAATGTATTAGATAAAGAGATGTAGTATTCTTGATTGTTTCCATGTCTGCTATTTACAGCTGTGATATTTACACATGTACCACGCTCTGTCTATAACAAACGTTGTGAAATGGAACTGTCCTTCTCAATAATAAGCAAATCAAAATCATATTAGGTTGTTATGAAACTTACATACACAATCCCTCTCCCCCTACAGATTAATATGTGCTTTATCTATCTTTCCTCGAAAATCAACATTTACTGGGGACATTAAAAGATTATGTTCCCGTAATCCACAGCAAACAATTTTTCTGCAAGCCCCCTCTACTGTTAGATGCACTGTAATCCTTCTTTCACTCTATCAGATACAATCCTACTTCTACATCAGATACCAACACAGCTGCTGCTGCTGCTGCTAGGACACAACTTCCTTCCCCCACCCGCGCCACATCTAACACGAAGAAGCCTCCCTTCAGCTGTGGCACAGGTTAACTCTGCAGTCCACGTTGCATATCTATCAGTTGGAGCAGCTCCAAGCAAAACAGATCAACGTGCTAACATGTTTATTTTAATTTTAATGAACCAGAGGTAGGTTTCTTTGTTATTACCATCCCAAACTACCTGGTTTGTCATTGTGCAGAGGAATCCATGTCTTACTGTACTATTTGTGTTTCAGATTTTCTTTTCTTTCTATAAATTACAGTAAAGAGTGCATGATTGAAAACATATGCTCTACTGTAATTTAATATGAGGGGTTTGATGTCATTCACAAACCACTTAAGTTGAATTCACTGTATTAACAGGTCATCAAAACTCCCTATATTGCATTACCATCCAATATTCAATTTTCTATCTTGAGTTATTCTTTATTAAAATATGAAGTGAATCACTGCACAGCAGGCACCTCGCCAGGCAAAAAGTTATTAAATCAAATGCAGGAGACATAGGTTTGGCTGAAACACAGTACTAACGGTTGCCTCATTTCTGCTCTGATTAGTGGCAAGATTTGTCAGAACACCTGCCTTACCTGCTCCTGTGACTTACAGCCCAAAATGTTCTCAGTTGCTCAGTAAGGATTTATAAAGACATCTGCTTTTCAAAGACAACTGACTTTTTTTTTTTTTCCTTGGGACCACCTGCAAGAGTCCTGTGTTGCATTAAATTTTACGTACAGATATGGCAGCCACCTTCAGTGCTGTCAAAAAGAATCAATTAAATATTCCACATCTGACTCAATACATGGCTGTAATCAAGGGGTGATGAGGATCCCACTAGGTGCTCTGCCTGCTAGATTTCCTGCTGCAAAAGCAAAATGGCATGGAGTGTTTTTCTTTCTCAGAAAAATTTGATTACATTATCCAGAACTTGACATCATTGAAACAATTTGGTCTAATCATAACAACCATTTCTGTCCTTATATTGTATCTGTTCCTCTTGACTTCAGATATTGCAGGCTGGAAAGTGCCTCATGCTTTACTAGTGGGCCTTGTGAATACTGAAAAACAGTCATTCAGTACTGCTGGCGTGTATTGTGTGTACCAGATGCTAAACCTTAAGAGGGAAACCATGACCTGGGCAACAGTAGACTGACAGATGCAACGTGACAGCGGTAGAAGGATCTCTTTCTGTCCCTTGAAGTCAAAGGAGGTCCATTAGTGAGAAATCCATGTTAGGAAAGGGAGCAAAAAGGCACCAGAAGGGTTTCTGAGACTAAGAGAGATGCAGCCAGGATATGAAACCCATGTCAAGTAGACACGGGAAGACTGCTATGAAAAGCAGGGAGTGAACGCAGACAAGACTCAGAGGTGATGGAAACAGAAAGAATACAAGTTTTGATCACGACTGGGAAGAGGTCTGTTCAGTGCTGAATGGCATGAGAAGAGGACTAGGGGTTGATTGTTCACTCTCTCTTCCAGGATAGCAGCCAGGTGATATCAAAGAAACCGTGAAGAGGCAAGCTCAAAACAAACAAAAGAAGATGTTTTTTCTCAGGTGGTGTAGTTAAGCTGTAAACCTCCTTGCTTAAGGATGTGGATGTTAAAAGATTGTATTGATTCAAGGGAAGGCTTGATAGGTTTCTGGAGAACAAATCATCTGTGTTAAAAAGGATATAGAGAATAAAACTTAGAATGTATCTGAGTATGGTTAGAGATCAGAGAGTGCTTGGGGAACATATTGCATAGCTCCTCCTGCTCTTATAGTCTTTCCTAAGCATCCTCTTTTGGCCAGTATCCGTGACAGGATACTGGATTTATAGGTACCTTTAGTCTGCTCCAACAGAGACACTGTCCTCTTCTGAATATGAATGTCATGGATGTTTACCATGGATTTCAGAAAACAAGCAAGAAGCACACTAATGAAATTTAATTAATCATCTCAAACAACAGACTCACAAAAGGTTTGCTTAGTTGACATGCTGGTCATTTCAGAAAGCAATTGAACTCAATATGGTTGAGTTTAATGAGTTGCCTTCTGAAATCCCTTCTGAAATGCTGCCTTCTTCATGAACAATTGAAAAAAATCTACATCATGCAAGTGATACGAGGCTTATCTTGGCGGCTGTGATTGGCTGTGACAGGTTGAAAGTTAATTAGAAAGCTTAGCTGGATTTGATAAATTTCTGAGTTTCACCAGATGTTAATCCTGATGAAACATTGATGAGTAAACCACTTCTAGTACCGAGTCACGCAGATGAAAGGACAATTACACCCCTCCGCTGCAAGCGCAGTCTCAGCCACTGCCTCTATTTAACAACCTCATTTCAGGCACTTGCCTCAGGTGCCTACGGGTGTTCAGGAGCACTGCAGATTAAATGGGGCTGCCCTCAGTCCTTGTTCCCATCCTCCTTGGACACCATCACCTGTGACAGGAGAATGAGCCACATTTGCATTCCTGACTAGAGTGACATACTTTTGTATAAAGCTGATACCCATGTCGCACTGTACAGGGCACACCCTGAAGTCACAGAAAGGCAACACAGAAATGCTGCTGTACTATCACAATGCTAAACCACCACCAGACAACACCAGGGAACCTGGGCACTGAAGCTACCATGGTATCATGGTGCCCATAACTAGCCTCGTGCCATGTTTTGCACAGTTCATTCTGCTCTTTTGAGCAGCTTTCTCTGTCCAAAAGAGAAGTGCAGAGTTGTCATGAATGAACTACGGGCAGAGCACCTCGGGTCGCAGTGAGGTAAGGAGAGAGGAGGGCCTCCCTTACTGCAGAAGGTTGGAGGAGAAGCAGTCCCAACACCTTCCTCTGCATCAGGAAATGGAGTTCCCCAGAGGGAGCTTGCAGCAGCAGGGTGGTTAGCAGGTGTCCCTATCCACAGCCCCCAAAAATCCCACGGGGTACTTGGCAGTAAGCATGATCCTCTTTGCTATCATGTGCTGTGACAGAGCCTGATGACACCGCCTGTCATAACTGCAGGTAATGTTTGTTACTGACCATGTTTTAGGAAAGAAGCTGAAACGTTCTCCTCCCCCACCCCTTCCCCCTCCTCTTGAATCAGAGATATTGCACTTGCTTCAAAGGTCGTGAAAGAAGAGCCAGCCTTTCTGAAAGCTTGACCTAAATTTTTACTAGCTTTAAAGGTCAAGACAGACCCTTTGACACCGATACAGGACTGGAGCCATCTGATGTCCATACTGCTGCCGGGCTGCACTGCCTCAAGACTGTGCAATTCAGGCAGTAAATTTTGTTTCAGTTTCCACTTGGTCTTCAAGATCAGCTGGGAATTGCAATAATTTAGCACACATTGGAATGAGAAGGACCACCTCTGAGGGAAAGGAATACAATCCCCTCACATCAGAGAAAAATGAGGCTCTTTTGAGTCACAGTTGTTGTCTTTGAAGCTAGAAATAGAAAGTCATCAGGGTTTTTTTTGTCCTGTTGTCATAGGGGAGATTTGCTGAATGATCTGAACTGCTTCTCCTACTTACTTTGGGACTCTGAGGCCCAGTTTATCTAATATTGAGCTCGTTTCAGCATGCAGTGCTGTGGATGAAATTTAGGTCTACAACGTGAATAATTATTCTAAATCATAAAACACATCCCCGTCAAAGGCAGTCACTCCAGAGGCAAAATGGGAGTGATCATGTTGTGCAAATTCTTACAAAAAAAACTCAACACAAGCTTGCTTTGTGTTAATATTGAACATTGACTCAGGCTGTAGCTCTGCTTCTCTCATGATATCATCTGGCAGATGAAACATACATAAACATCTGGTAAATTCCTCCTGCTCTCACAGTTTGCCTTCTTCAGTGCTGTGACCCTGGCACATCAGTGAGGTTTAGGTGACCAGGGGGAAACTGGTGGTCTTTCCAGCAAATTTTCTATATTCCCAAGCAGTATTTATGAAATTAGTTCCTCTTCACTGCCACATTTAAGCAGATCGGGCTGAAATACAGTTTAAATACAATAGTGGAAGTAAGTTCTTGCTTGTATTTTTCTTTTTTTTTTCCCCCCAAGACCCAAAACTGTATAGCTTGCACAGCTTTTATAGAGGGTGTGTCTACACAAAGGGGTTCAGACCTCCTCAAATGCCTCTCCTGCCCTGCAGAGGTCAGATATTCAAGCTGCTGTAGGATGGTGCTGAGGCAGGTTAGGTCAGCTCAGCTCCCAGGCTTTTGGGCAAGAGCTCCATCAATTCTGAGCAAGGTCAGAGCAAAGCTGTGTCTACCAGCACCCACCATCCTTCCAGACTCACTTTTAGCATTTTTTTATCAGTCTTCCAAAAACCAGTTTTTCCATTTGCTCAATCCACCCACTTGAATGCAGATGCACTCTGGGTTTGGACTGTGTGCACTGTTTGAGACAGGAATTCACGCTTCATATGTGCTTTATTATCAGTCAGTAAAGGATTATTTATGTCTAACTGAGGCCTGAAGATAAGACTGTAATACTATTAAAATTTCAGAAAAGATCTCGTTTACATTCAGACACTATAACACTGCAGTCAAAACTGGTCAATAAAGAGCTTTCATATTCTGAAACAAAATGTTGAAATACATTTCTTTTTCCCGTACTAAAATTAAGGGCTTTCAGCAATTCACAAGAAAATCCAGAGAAAGAGAGAGAATTATACAGCAAATCCAGCCATTATGTGTCTTAAAGATAGGCCTTGAACACAACATGTGAATGTCACCAGTAAAGGCTGTACCCTCAGGGTTATTCTGGGGCTGGATGTGGAAGGTAAACTCCTTGCCTATGGTTTGGACCTTGAAAGTTTCTCTGAAGACCTTTTCTTCAGTCAATTTTTTAACAAACCAACCTTTTTCAAGGAGTCTGTGAATACATAGCAATATATAGCATACATATATGCTACAGGGCAGAGAAGGAGGTGGGGGAAAAATCAGAAACCCAGGAAAGATGCTGGGCCGGACCCACGGGACACAAAGTTAACAGGTTGCTGCTGTCTCCTGCTTTACCAGGCCACCAAGCATATATATTACTAGTTTCCCTTTTAGATAGTTCAAATCTGGCAGGTTCATAACTTTAATTGATTTTTGCATTTACTTTAAATTGGATTCACAATTTTTTCTGTCTTTTAGAAAGACTGCTGTAATTACTGCCTTGTTTTCCCATCAGAAGTGTCTGCATTTCAGAGTCCAATATGCTGCAGTCTAGAAGCAAATATGACAGATATATATGTGATTTCTGATATTATTCATGCACAAAAGAATTTTAAGAGTTATTTCTACGAAAAAAATGAAGGTATTGCTAATCTAGGAGAGTTTTTTATTACAGGGTATATTCATAACGTGTATGTAATACTGTGAAAATACCTACATTTCAATTCCACCCAAACATCACTAGATGGCACTAAGAGCCCCAGCAATTCTTGGTCACAGGACACAGTTATTAAACCAAATGCCTTCGGCTTCATCGTGTCAATGTTTCATTAAGTTTTATAAGAATTCTTTACTGAAAGCAAAGCAGTTTTGAACATCCGTTTATCATACCATGTCACATGTGCTCTTCTGATGGATACTGATTTCTAATTTTCTCAAACATCAATAGAGTAAATAAATAATTCATACATTGAAAGGATACGGATCATCCTTTCACTTGCTGAAACCTGGCTATGTTTTCAAGTGCATCTCTTGGACTCTTTGATCATAAGCTTGTTTTATATCAATATAAATTGTGGTATGTAGTAACATGGTAGATTGATTAATAGAATAGTTTAACAGAGATAGGATCAAACTTAAACAGAAGCAAAGAAAATGCTGAGCACAGATCTAAATGGCATCTTTCAGATCTATTCGTGTACTCAATGTGCCAGCTGCCAAGGACCCAGCAAGGGGACTCTGATCAGAATCCAGGTCCAGGTTTTTTATTTCCGATCCACCCACATGCAGTCACCAAAGGAGATGATGTGACCTTGGAAGCTTTTATCTGAATCTCTCCGTAGTTGCAGAGTTCAGATAAGCTGAAACTAAGAAACAGGCTCATCTGTTATCATCTTTTGATTTTCCCAATCCAGAAGTTCACTCATTTTTTGCTCATCTCTAGCAAATTACTCCCCAGAATTCTGTTGACTTGATCTATGCAATTCATGTTGACTTTTTGTCCATTAAATAGTAAGAAACACCAACTATTTGGCGAGAGTTTCACAAAACAGCTAGGGGCTAGTGTAAATAAAGGGTGATGGCAGACATTTGTCAACACTTAGTTTTAAATTATTTTTTGGAAGATCAACTAATGTGCGGAGAAACTCGTGAGTAACTAATAGGTGTGTCCGGGGAATATCCCTGCAGTTTAAACAGTCATGGGACTTCAGACCAGGAAAAAATATTCCCTTAAACCAGATTGTGCAAGGAATGTTTGTTCCTCTACATGGTGGAAACATGAAGCATTTCCTAAGATTCTAACAATCTCCCTGATGCTCTCATGGCCTTGGTCTCTCCTGCTCTGTTCCTGTGTATTTTTTATGCTTCTGGCTTATTATATGCAAATATTTGAAATGTGATTGTTGTAGGAAGGGGATTGTGCAGTTTCTGTTACACTGCAGGTGAGTTGGCCAGGTTTTTCTGGCCTTTCTGAATCTACTGCGATTGTTTGGGGACCTTTGTGATTGCTGTCATTGAATGATTACCTGCAATTTCAAGGTACAAGCTTTGAAGATTCCTTTTAAGTCTCTGCTCCTACTTTCACTCACTATAGATAATAATATCAAATTATTATACTGCAACACTAGGAGCTGTTGTTGATAATAATAATTTCTCCCTCACAAATGACACAAAATTCTCTTTTGCTAAAAACTCGCTATCCCCACATCCCCCAAACTGGGATGATAAAATATGACTCAAAGTTCACCAGAATATCTTTACTATGGTGAGGGGAGGGATATAAAATTCATAACATGGGATTTCTTACTTTGAAAAGAAGTTACTTTATTCAAAAAGCAGCATCTTTATTATTATTTTATAAATCTTGGCTTTATTCCCAGTGGGTGTAAATGCAGAAGAGCCCATCACGTTGGTGCTCCAGTGTGGTGCTGTAACCGAGCTCAGATGTATCCTGAGTACAGGAACATCTTCCCCATGGGCAGAATCAGATCCAGCGGGTCACAGCTGCCAAGCAGCTTCAGAAACCTCAGTCATAGGCCCTGAGGGGACAGAAGGGGTTGTGAGCAGAAGCAAGAGGATGAGATATTTTAATAAGGATTTCAACATATACCCTCCAAGAAAACTATTATCTATGGAAAAAAACCTGATCCCAAAGTAGAGTTTTTGGTGGAAAAGTTAACTTAATCCAAACCTCCTAGGTATCTAGTAGAAACTATATCAAATTTTTTATCTTTATCATATGAAAGTAATTAGCATTGCTGAAGTGAGAAATTGACTTTGTGCTGGAAGGTGCTGCTGAATATGATAGACCTACTACAGCAAATCTCACACTAAGCTGTGAATATGAGAGTGCCTATGAAGCTTTTAGTCTCTCTAAATCATGAAGGGTATGTTTTGGAGGTAATTCTCAGCACTTTGGATAAACGACACTTGCCTCTAGCCGTAGAGGATGAATTAATCAGCTCTTTCTCTGTTGTATCTTTCCTGCAGAGGGAATTACAGAGAAGTCCTTTAAGTTTAAATTCACTTCACCATAAGTAGAGCTACAATACGTACTACATATACAGTCATGTATGTAATTGCAAGTATCACATTATTGGTGACAAACGAAGCATTCATAAAATGAGAACGACCTGTTTACACGTAGCCTTCACATGACTGTAACATCTGCAAGAGGAAAAAGAAAAAAGAAAATTTAGAGTTCCCACGAGGCAAAGTAATTACAAGGAAAAGTCCTAAAATGTAATTTCACTACTTGCCCTGTAACATGCCAAACACCTGCCAGCTCCACAATGCTGGGTCCTGCAGGAGCTGAGTCAATTTGGCATTCTGAAGCGTTCAGCATGTTTCAGGAGGGCACCTTGCTGATCCTGACACTCCATATGAATAGACAAAATCACTAGTGATTGCAGTCTCTGAAGGGAAATATTGCCTTCCATTGTATCTAGATCTTATCACCTAAAGTGGGTGTAATTTGAAAAGATGCAAGTGGATGTAATCAGCTTGGAACGTGCATTGTGCAATTCTTGAACCTGACTTGCAGCACTAACGTTTAGTTAAATTACATTAGTGAAGCCATAAAAACTGTCTGAATTAAAAGAAAATTATATGTGCAGTCATACAAAAAATCTTGAAACTTAAGATTTCCTTTGGGAAAGCTTTTCCCTGTCAGCCTTTCTCTCCCATAATTAAACGTTTCTGCAAACATTCAAATCAACTTCTATTAGCGAACTTATATTAATGACCAAAAAGCACCACAGACACAAAGCAGACATGAAACAAAAAGATTTCTGTTTCTGCTTCTCTTCTCCTTGTGTAATTCTTAAATCGTGCTCATAGCTTTTGCTAGAAAGTTGAGATTCCATTCTTTCCCTCAAAGATGGAGACTCCTGCTTTTATTAGGAAAAGATTAGCAAATGCTCATTTGAATCTTACCATTTTCATTACAAGCCACAAATATTGCACAGGCAGGCGAAGTCTGACCAGTGTATTTTGGAGGACTATAGCAGTCCAATCAGAGGTTAGGTAATGAAACTTTAGGAAATTTCTCCTTCTCCATGGATCCCTACTCCCAGTCTCCATATATGATTCAGCTAATCCCTAGGACCCATGTGCTATTTATAACTGTCCTTCATTTTGTTACTGAACCAAATACAATACCATTAACACCATGCAAAGGACTAGCAGCTACTCCCAATAGTATTTTATTTGTGCTCTTCTATACCAAAGGTTTGTTCTGTTCATTAAGAAATTCTTCTCTGGTAGAATTTGGTGGAACTTTTCCCACTACCTTCAGCCAGACCAAGATACTATCCAGTATATTTTGTTTCCCTGCATATTTTAACAAAACTTTTGGTGAATTCATTGTTTCACTGAAGTGATAAAATTCCATGTGATTTCTTTGGGGACAGGACATTAGCACACGTGTTTGTCTATTTTGTATATATTAGGCTTTTTCCCCAGGACCAGACTTTCATAGATGACAGCAGCCAATAAACATGGGCATCTGTTTCTTTTCTTTGTTGATGCTGAGTTTTCTTCTTGTTTTTTTTTTATCTGCTCTTATCTTTGTATTTGGAATGCTATTTACAGTCCTAAGAAACAGTAGTTTCTACTTCTGTACCATCCGGTTCTCCCACTCAAAAAAACAAAGCAGCAAACGTGTCCCTCTCTTCCTCTCCTGTTTTTACACGACTAAACAAGTCTGAACTTTTCATAATAAAGAGAAGCATTTAGAAAGAATACCATAACATTGTGTATTACTATGTGAGCCAAGCAGCAAGAGCTTCCCTCAGGCTGAATCAATTGCCTCAATGCAAGGGAGCAGTCTACTGTCCAGAGAAATGAGCTCCGTGAACAGGTAGCCATCTAGGTCAATCCTTAAAAAACCTCCCTTCCTTCTGAAATGTAGATGCCTTGATCAGGGCATCACTAAAGAGCTTCAACCTGTCCTAGCTTCATAGCCTTCTTCTAGAGTCATGACTGGAAAGGAAACCTGATGTCCTCATTATTCTTGTCTGTGAAGGGATTCATACTCCCTCCTGGGTCCCCAAATTCACGGCTCATGGTTTGGACTGTACCTGTTAGAAGTTGCCAGATCCAGTAGCCCATTCGAGGCGAGGCTGCCACAACTGCATGGCCCCTGGCCCAGCCAGTAGTGAGGCTGAGCATGTACGCCCAATAGGCACGCACACATGCACACAATACATATACACATATGTGCATATATATGTAGATATATCTACACATGTACATGCTTGGCCACACAGACAGAAAACACAGCACCTAAGCAAGCACAGCACAAAAGGCCTGATCCTGTTCCCCTCTCTGGCTGATCAGGATGAAAGCCCATTAGTGGAAAATATGTAAATATATACATGCATGAGACCAGTAGCTGCCCCTGGATCCCAGTCACCCCTGCTGCTGGCACTGGGACATAGGCACCCCCGGGCCGCAGCCCCAATCCAGTTGCTGGTACTCTGACACGCACCCACATGCCCACACACACACATATATGGACATCCCCCCCCCCAGTACACACACCCACTGTGGGGATCAGGCACAAGGCATTACCAGGCACAAACTCTTTACACATTTTGTTACTTTTCCCCTCTATTTTTCCATATTTGTTCCTCCTCAAATGACCTTGATCCCTCCCTTTGCCCCACCTTTTGTTCCTCCCCTAAACATCCCATAATAAGTCTCTTACATGCTCAGAATGCTCTTCCCAGCATACCATAATGGATCCCATACCCTTGGAGGCAGGAACTCCCCAGCTCAGTCTGTAAGGCGATCCAGGCAGAGCCTCCTAGGCAGCGGGGCTGATTGCTCCCCTGCGGTAGCCCAGCGTAGGCATGCTCAGCTGGCACTGATGAGGTTCCTGGGTTCCTCTGCCTTACATTGCTCCCCTACTCCTTCATGTCTATGGAGATTAGCCTTAAATCACATAACCTAAAAGTCCCACTTTGCACAGAAATTATTACTCGCTAGGCTAAGTCAATGATCTTTCTCTTAGCTGAGTCTTGCTATTGGCCAAGAGAAACCTGGGTCTTCTAGCAGCGTGGTGATGCCAGTAAAATATCCACCTAACAACAGAGAGCCTGGGTTTAAATCCTGTGGTGCCATCAGACCTTTACAGGTAAGTAGGATAGTCTCTGCTTTCATTAATGTTTTGTGTACGGGTTAGAGCACAAACCAGAGGCCAGGTCTCCTCCTTCCAGGTGCCTGAATCATCAGCTCATTGACTCATTCTCACAATCCCCATCTGTCACGCCCACTGCTTTGATGAACCCACAATTTCCAGCACAACATGCACCGCCATATACACAGCAAGTCTGGATACTCTTCTGACAGTTTAGGCTTGCAGCTTCCAACCCCCTTCAGCAGAAGAAGAAGCAGAACCCAAATTCTTTCCTCTTGAATGCTAATCCTTGAACATCTGCACAAAAAGAAGAAAAGTAGCACTGCCAGCACACTCTCCAGCCGTGTATTTGGGAGAGATTTATCTAGTCATTACAATATAAATGCCTACTGGGCTGAGTCCTGTCTGAGAAACACCACTTTACAAATCATTATGCAGCTTAATGTGAAATACTTGCTGACCTTTTGTAGATGCCAAAACTTACAAGGAAAAAAATTTAAATACCTGAGCAATACTTTACATTGGAAATATGCACACCTGTGGACTTAAAGCATCTTGAGGGCTAGATGGCAATTTTTTAGGAGCTGGATTTTGGTGTCTACCTATGATGGAAATTTGGAACAAAGTGACTGAGACAGCCTACCCTTCTGTACCTGTAAAGCCTATCTGGCATCTACATTTATTGTGGGTCCACCTTGTAATCCTGATGGGTTGTCTGGGCGTTATCTTTGCTAGGCTCCCAAGCACATGCAGAAATGCCCTACTCCAAGCTGCCATGCCTGTGAGGTTTCACACCCCTGTCCAGCATATGTGCGGACACTTCTCCGAAGAGCGCAGATAAAAGCATGTGCACCCGATATCCGTTCCAAGAGACAACTACAGCTTCAGACAGTGAGTCATGCAGTGAGTCACCACCTGAACAGGGACATCACCTGTGTTTCTAGAATTTCAGCGTAAGAAACATGAAATATTTTTTGTTTTACTTTACTACAAGAGAAATACATTCAGCACTTCCAACTATAACGCTCCCACCTTTTCTTCTTTAGCGCTGCAACCTCGTGCAATAGCCCACTCTAAATTATATCAGTTCCTTAGAAAAAAATATAAGAAGAACGGTCTTTTCTTACCTAGTTAATTTATGGATGTGCTTTTTTTGACTGTGGGGTTAATGAGCATGTGAAGAAAATAAGTTTTATTTTGGATAGCAAATCAATATTTCTGTCACCAAAAGAAAAATATCTGGGTGTCTCCTTGGAAAGACTAAATGAACCTAGAAGTTCTACTCCAGTAGACTGACATTAAAAAAAAAAAATCCCCAACTAACGTGAGCACAGTAACAGTTTGTGTTATTTCTTCTAGCCAAGGTTCCCAGGGCTTTTTGCAGCCATTATTCAATAAAAGCTTCCTCACAGCCTTGTGAGAAAGACAAGCATTGCTTTGCCTGCTTACTGTATAAATAAACAAGCTCAAGCAAGGTTAAATGATAGCAGGTAACACAGGAAAGCTTCAATCCCAAATTACTGCAGTATCTGCACCACTGGAAGAAAGGGCTGATATCAGAAAATCCCAGTGCTATTTTACAGTCAAAATGTATGAAATGACCTGCCTGTGGATTCATCATTAACACAGAGAACTATCTTTTCTCCTACAGACAGCAAACCTATGTAATTAACCTGGGGTTCATTTATCGTGCATTTTTAAGAAATAGAAGGCAGAGAAGATGAACTTTCCTCTTTCCCATTAACCAAGCTCTCCTAAGGAAGATACAATGGGCAGTGTCACAGCCGTGCCCGAGTACTCTGCACTAAAAGACAAGATTATTTCACCTGCAGTTTAACAACCTACTGGTAATTGATTGGAGGTTCTCACTGCAAATGTGATGTAAAATGTGCCAGCTCAGGCTTCAGGCTAGGTTAATAAGAGAAAAAATGTTTTCCCTGGCAAATGCCACGGAAGGAGCAAGCACCTTGGCAGTCACCTGCCTTGGCTGACATGTAGTAACTTATTAAGGTTCAGAAACCCACTAGTGTGCCTGAACCATTAAAGACAAAACAACATATCACCCTGATTAAAATGCAGCTCTGGAAGCTGCCCTTCAGGAGTAATGGTATGTGCAATACTCGATTCTGTTTCGTACAGGAGGGAGAGTGATTATGCAGAGTCATGAGTTCACTTTATAGATGAAGGAATAATATTAACGATGGAGCTCTTGGAAACAGAGAAGCACGTGCAAAGCTTTCCTTGTAGGATACAAGATTATACTGTCAGTGCTGAATAAAAGCTTGTTATGTACTAAAAGGGTTTATTTTTAGTGGGCATTTTTAATGTCTTTTTTTTCTGCATTAAGCTGTACCTACTACAAAGTATTACAAGCACTTACATCACATTTATTTTGTAATTGTGTTTTTCTTCAGAAAATAAGCACCTGCATTGGGTTGGCAGCTGGTGAGTCCCCTCTGTTCCACCCTATTTCGGGACTGCTTTGAGGCAGAGGTGAACAGGCAGCTGGAGAGGGTGCAGGACTGCCGGGGAGGAAGGGGAGAAGGAAGGAGTGTCACAGCCCATGAGCCACCTTGCCCAGGCGAGAGCCATGGGAAGCCAGGCCACCTACTGCTCTTGCTGCTGTCGTGGGAGGGCAGGGCGTTGTGAGCTGGTAGTTGTTGCAGGACAAGTGGCCCCAACACACACTGTAATCACCCCTCTGTCACACCATAACCCCCGGATGTTGCAGGGGCTGCAAGCCCAGCTTCCCTGGGCTCTTCCCTCAGCAATCCATCCTGCCCTCCGACCTTCTGCACCTTTTTTGCAGAAGAAATGGCCAATTCAGTCTGGGTGGCAAAATTGAGCTTACTTGCACTGCAGAGGAGTCCGAGTTGAATGTGCATGATCCTTCATGGACTGATCTTTCTTCTCAGCTGCTGTGACTGTGTTATCCCGGTTCACAAACGTTCCCACACTGAACTAGTCATCAGGATGAAAGAGGGCTTCAGTCTCCCCTGCATTTAGCTTTGATTTCTAGAAAGTGAAAGAAACTTTATTTTGGAGCATGCTATAAATAAGTACCTAATGAACCAGAAGGCAAAGGCAAACACTATGGTGAAGGAGAAATAATGGCTCCATTTCATGTTCTTTCTCCTGTATAAATCTACAGAAATTGTCCTGTGTAAGCAGGAGGGGTTCAGGCAGCTTTGGGGACGCAGAACATGTTGAGGAATTGCAGCCTTACAACTGAAAGCCAATCTTGAAGTAGTCTTGTGCTGCACAGCACCACCCTTTTGCTTCCCGTGCTAGCAGGATTGGATACTAGAGAGGGAAGTGCAAGCAGTCTGCATCGTCGGGGGATCCTCAGGGAATTATACAGCCAGCAGCAGGCAGGGGCCCAAGAAATTCATCACAAGCACTTTGCAAAACCTCCTCATTCAGCCTACAATTTTCCTCCTTTTGGGGGATTTGCTACCACTGGAGGTGATGTTTTGCTCTGTAGTAGTGATTTTTTTAAGTAGAGTGTTACTGCAAAGTTCAGTAATTCATCCAAAGGTTTCTGACAGCAATCTGCTTCATTCAGTGCTTGGGCCCTAACTGATAAACAAAGTAATCTAAAAATCCAGAAACAGACTAAAACCAGCAGTTGTTGGAACTCCATTCTCTTGAGGCAAAAATTAACATGATTAGCCACAACCTTGCTCCATTCATGTTTTTCCTCTTCCCTGTTGACTAATATAGTACTGAGAAGGTACTATAGCTCATAAACTCATTAGCACTCACAGGCAAAACGCAAGAAGGTGAACATCCTGTAATGGATTTCAAAAGCATCCTCGGACTAGAAGCATGAAGAAGCAGATGAGACACTGAAATGCGCTCTGAATTTAAAGGAACACTTTTAAAATCATCTCTATTCATGGCTGATATTGTGCGGACAATTCACTAAAAGGAAAATAGGCCAAAGAAATGTCTCATATGTGGAAACGGGCAGAAAGCCAGCCACAGAAACAAGGAAAGAACAGTCCTGTGAAGGCAACCGCCTTCCATTTCAAAACCTCTGCTTCTCCCAGAGGTTCCTGCATTGCCACTGAATATAATGGCAGTACAGCTGTGCCTGCTTTTCCTCGCAAAAGGAGTTATTTTTAATTCAGACTAGGGGCAGCAATAATAGTGGCAACCTAAGAATGTTTCCTGATGAAAGGGGAAGACCAGACATCGTATGCTACAGCATTTGACTAAAACAAATCCAGACATTAATTTCTCTTGACAAGAATCAAGAGTCTTCAATAAGGTCGCGCTGCCTGAAATGACAGGATGTCAGGGTATTCTTTGCAAATAAAATATCTCATGATTTTTTGGGGGTTTGCCTCTCTGTGGATGATCTTGCGATACGAATTTCACCCTGGTAGCTGCATTGGCGGCAACCACAACTATTCCTTGTCCATATTTGCAGCTAGTTTTTTGTCCAGCACCCACTTGCACACTGTGAACTTCAGCAAAGAACACTTTGTGTGTGTAGATCAGGCTGTGTGCAGACCAGGCTCTCCTGGGTGGTGCGTAGATCTTGTCAACAGTTTTCAAAAGGACATTCAGTCAGAGCAAGCAATTGCCAAGAATAGGGAATAATTAGTATGTCAGCCAGACCACGCTGGAAAAGCAGGTTTCCAAAACAAATCTGGCCTGATTTGCAGCATTAGGACATGGCTTTGCCCTAAGCAATGTTTGGAGCAGCCAGTCTGTTCCCTCTGGAAAATGGATGAGCCAGTGCTCTTCCCTGGGAAGAGACAAAAAAGGTGATGCCACACTCAGCTCTTCCTCCCTGCAAGGCAGTCCCATTCCCAGGTCTCTGCCTACGAGACACAGAGATGCTTTGTCTGGGAAGTGTCACCATAAAAAGCCAGATATATTAGCTCACAGTTTTGCCCCCACTAGTCTTGCAGCAGCTGGCAGAGACTATTATTTATTTCCATCTTAGAAATACATATTTAGAAAGATGTCTCCTTGTCTTCGCACACCCACTCACATAAATGCACTGAGAGGGTAATTGCTCAGACCTTCAGAAGGTGTTTCCAGCTGGGCACTCCACACAGCTCCCTGCCCAGGAAGGACTGACTGAGGCATCCAGTCAGCATTTGCTGTTAAATGAGTTTGCCAAACATTACAACGGTGGGTTCATTTTGCTCTGACTTTTGCCACAACTCCCCCATGATCAAATAGGTAATCGAGCCTGTCTGTCTGTCCTAGAGAGTTTTGTCTGGATACAGCCCCATAGTCCCCTCCAACTCCCACCCTTTGACGCAATGCAGAGATTTATTACTGTGAAAATATCTTTTCTGAAATTGAATCCCTTTGAGTACCGAGAGCCAAATTTTGCAAAGGGAAGGCAAATGAGAACATTTTAGCAGGTAATAAATGGACGATTGAGCTCATGGTTTTTCTCAGAAGGGATCCTTGGCTTGTGGTCAAATGATTTTGGATACTAATCTGCTAAAAATAATGTGGTGTCTTGCATTCCAGTGACAGGATTGTTATTGTACAGATAATACTTCAGGCTACATGAGAGAATGTGGTTTAGTAGGTCATGCCCTTGAGGGATTTTTTTAACGGGAAATAACTTTTATAAAACCAAGAATGAGTTAGTAAGATATTAATTCCTCATGCTCTTCTGCAGTGAGAACACCCAAAGGCACACTGACATTGATTGGTAATTTTTTATTCCATAGGCATAATTTTGCATCGTGCTTAAGCCTAAATTAGTTCACAGCATCTTCTTACACTTCATATTTTTGTAGGCGTTAACTGTGTCATTAACTCTGGTGTTCCATGGGAGATAATGCACCTCATGCCATAGGTCTCCATTGCAGCATCTAGACTCTGTAGGAGTATCCTGATGACTGGTGACATGCTCTGTTTATTGCTGTGTGAATCAGCTGGTTCCACTGCAGAAAAGAGCAGGTTTGTGATAATCATAAAAATGCCACACATGAGAATTACCCAAGACTGAAAATGACAAAAGCATCATTAGCCCTGAAGGCTAAAGCTCACAGATGGAAAGAGCTCTCTGATGCCATCTACAGAAGACACACAGGAGGGAAAGAAATGGGCAGGCAGCTTCTGCATGACTTCAGGCCAGGCCAAGCAGCGTGGGGTTTGGCCAGAAATCCTTTGAATTTCTGGTGTAAAGCCAGTGAGCCCTCTTTCTGACCTAGTGTGGTCTGACTGGCAACCTGTAGTTAAATCTGGCACATAGGACACTTCCATCTGGTCTCCTCCCTGGAGGAGGTGGGGTAGCTATTCAAGTATGAATGACACTTGAAGAGACAAATGCCTCCTCTGGAGGCTATGAATGAGCTGCCACAGTGCTGCTGCTGCCTCCAGCAGGCAGGGGCAGGAGGTAGACCTTCCAGCCATTGCTGCCTTCTCCCACTTCCTCCGCACCGCCTACAGCAACAGCAGACCTCCCTGAGACAGGCATGGCGTGCAGCCGATACTGCTGTTCATGGCAAGAAGTTGAGGTAGCAACAGTTTCCAGGAGGTGAGAGTGGTTGGTGGAAAAAGAAGAGAAGAATGCCAAAAAATGGTGAGTCTTTAAAATGCCCTGAGTGACCTCACCGCCTTATCCAAACTCTCAGTTCAGGGACTCAGGCCAGGGCAAGGTTTGAGATTTCTTCTCAAGCAGAAGGATATCCCTGGTGCTCAGGCATTTCTCAGGTGTCCTCACAGAGCTGAAACCCACGCCTTGGTCTGAGGATTTGCTCTCTCCTTTGTCTGGACTGCGCTGACCAGAAACCATCCTGGCTGTGGAGCACCATCCTGCCTCAGCCAGGCATTGCCTGGAGAAATGGACAACAGAAACAGGGAGAGCACCACCCCTAGAGCTGAAGCTACTGGGGTAGATAAAAGAGTCCTTGTACTGGGCGGGCTGAGCACAGAGGCAGTATGACACCAATGGGTAAACAATAAGGCAGAAACACCATGATACTGCCGGCAAGACTGCAGCTACAGGGGACAGTACCAAGCCAGGAGCATCTCCAAGGCTCCTTTACAGAAAGCAGGCAGCTGGAAATGGGTCTGCCTGAAAACAGCCCTGGGCCCAGAAGCTTCACTAACCACTGACAGCCATCTGAGGGCAAAAGGAAGAAAAACTCAAGGGTCAAAGGAACCCTCACTGGTAGGACTCTCTAATTCACTATTCATATATGCTAACTGTTCAATTCTTCCTAAGCTTTCCTCAGGTAGTGAAGGCTTTCCTGTCCCCTTAGCAAAGCATTCAGTGCTTGTCAGTGATAATCTGCTTTCCATTCAACCTGGTTAGGGAGGCATTTGGCTTTCTCAGGTTTCAGGGTGAAGCTTGGCTCAGTTTTGGTTGATAAGTTTACTCAGGCTTTGAATCCTGCCCTGACTTCTGAATTTCAGTCTGAGGCTGCTTCAGAATAACATGAGATAATGTAATTTACTGGCAAGAAAAGTTACTCATATTCTTAAGCCCTTGTGTTCTTCTCCACACTCCTGGTTTTATTTTGGCAGATTAGCCAGTGGGTCATAAAGTGAGGGACAGAATGGCCCCGTTCATACACTCCCAAGCAATAAGCAAACCTATCCCTCTCTAAGTCATTCCTGTAAGGGTGTTTCATTTGACTTATTGACACCAAAGGGACATGGGAAACATGAAAGACTCACTTTCTTGTTTCTCAGGATTATGGCTGAAGAACAATTATGGCTGGAGAGCTGTTTTTTCTAGTGTTATGTGTGGTCAATGCATCTGGCCACTTCATAAATGCTTTTAGGGAACATTCCAGCATTTGTGGAAAAAAAATGTCAGTTTCGAGTGTTTATTTTCCAAAGAGATCACGTACTGGTGTTCTTTCATAATGACTATTTCTATTGTACCAGATGACTGATGGAGCATTAATCAGCTTATCTGATGGTCTCTGTGTGCTAGAGCGACATTTTCTCACGCTATTGCTATTGATCCATTACCATCCCATTAGCTTACAGAATTGACTTATGGAGCACTTTAAACATAGGAAAAGCAGTTACTACACGAAAGTGCCCTCTGTTTTTATTAATATACTAGAGCAAAATTCTCAAGAGTTGGCTTGACACCACTGATATACAAGAAACTGTAACCTGTCTGGCACTTATTCTTGTAGGTATGTGATACATCTGTGTCTCCCCGTGGAGTTAGTGCTGACCTGAAATGGGATGTCTGTTGCTGGTAATAATGTCTCTCTGCTGAATATTAACAGAGTAACTTTCTATAGGATTACAAAAAGATAATGCAGAATTTAAGCACAGTATATTCTAACTAACAATATTTACATTTCTCAGCAAGGCACTTCCATTATTGACACCAGTTGCCTCTGTCCACTGTCAGTTCCTGCTCCAGCAATCACAAGGATAAAGATGGTCTAGTGAAGAATTTTTTTACATAGCCTATTTTGGACAAAAAAAAAGTGCTACTTTTGGTTTCAGTGGACACATAGCTCAGCTTTTTTTCACTTTCATATCTGGAATCTGAACATAGTCTTGCTGAAGACAGGTGAAAAAATTCCAGTGATGTCCCAGGAGGATGATCAATCCCCATAGCTCACCTTTTGACAACAAGGACCTAAATAAATACCAGGTCTTTCATTGGCAGGTCTGGCTTTGGGAAGAGGCAAAGTAGATAGTTGCAGAAAAGTCTATGCTGGCTTAGCAGCAGTGGCAAAGTGGCTCTTACATAGCCCTGTGTGCTCTGACTGGTTCAGAGTGTAGAGACCAAGCAAGCTCCACAGCCCCAGTAGCACACAGCTATCTGCTGCTGCCTGCACCCCTGCCCTGGCTCCGTGCCTGCCTCTGCACCTTGTGGGGAGAGCAGCCATACTAGCAGGAGGCTTCCCAAGCACCAGGGTGAGGGCAAAGAGGAAACCCAGTGGTGGGCAACACTGCCTTGTCTCACCTTTTCCCTGGTCAGTGGCATGGTATCACCTGAGTAGGGCTGGGGACAGGAGGTGGGAGGAAAAGAGGGGCTGGCACTTACTGGATCCAGGCATGGAGGTAGCAGATCCATGACTGCCCCTGCTGAGAAGGGGATTTGCTCAGCCTGAGAGCTCCAAGCTGGTCATGGAAGATGACACTTCAGTGAGCAGCTTTACTGCTGCCATTAAATTGATTTTTTATGACCCAGTATGAGGACAAAATAATATATTTAATCTTCTTCAACTATGGGGCAGAAAACCACATTTGCCTGCTTTGCTGAGGTCACTGAGCCTACCTCGCTTGCTGGGGCTGGAATGGATGAAACAGCTTTGTGCAACGCAGTGTGATGGACTGCCAAAGAGATCCCTCTGACAAGACCAAGAGGAAGGTGGCTCCATCATGTCTGCCCCACGTGCATGCAGCACATTTGACTCACCCTTTTTCTGCATCTTAGGCAGTCATTTATACCAATGCAGTTAGCTGCTAGCAAGCCAATTTACATTCATTTCAGGCATGAGAAAAATAACCAGTGCATAGTGCACAGTGGCGGTGAATCCAGCCCAAAAGAGAAAACCTGAGATGTGACTGACCTCTGTTAACAAGTTAAGTGAAACAGGTTCTACTTAAACTCCATATTCTCTCTCTCAGCCAGATATGCATACTACAGAGTATACCTTAGGAAGAGATTAGAGTTTGGCTCTTAATTTAGACACAAGCTGTCAATATAAAATTAACCAGAACCTTAGTGAGCATGGTCTATATTTCAGGAGTCACAGGTCCTTTATGGGCTTCTGAGACAAGGCTCAGTTTCTCTTAAAATGAGTAGTGCTAACAAACAGGCTTTATTCTTGACTGTCTCCTAGGTCTTGCATCAGTTACCGACAGTTCTGTATATGACCTTCTTTTACAGTAAAAATTACTATAGATGGTTGCCAGAAATGGACTCTCAGAGGCACGGGCAATGCATCTCTCCTTTTTTGACTGTGTAGGGATCTCCCAGATTTGTAAAACTGCTGTAGAAATGAGTCTAAAAAGAGGTAGTCTGAAAAAATAGGCCTGGGACAAATCTGAATGAAAATGGATCTTAATACTGTTGCTTTGGGGAACAGAAAAAGAAAATAGAATGGATTTTGTAAACAGATTATACTTTGTCTTTAGCTTTGGCAGTGTCTCTCCATAATCCGTTTTATTCCTTATACTCTTGGAGAAACATCTTTTCCTTTATGGAGATCATTCATATTAAATGAAAAATTGCTTTGTACTGTTGCTTCAGTTTTTATTTAAAACATAATTCATAGGCAAATTCTGTATTCCCTCTAGATTTTATGAATTATAAACCATACATTAAATCTATTTTACTTAAACCAACAAATTTTCTCTTCCCAAAGCTAGGAGCTCTTCAGCACCATAAGAAATCAGTGATATCTAAGCAGGCAGATGATAATTGCCCTGCTTTTTTATCGTGCCTGTGAATCTAATGCACATTAATTGGAGCTTTACGTGCAACTCTGAGTAAAATCTCATTCTTCAAGGTGCTGAACAGGTTGCCTAACACCTGGACGTGGTAAGCGCCTCTACAAGGTGCCAAGCTCCTGTAAGAATTGGGTCCCTGTGTTATAACCCAAGGCTTCTCCAGCTGCTTAACAGAGTTTGGTACATCCATTATAAATTCTGTCTCACAGTGAGAAATCCCTTTATATTTATTGGTCTAACCTTTGTGTTTCACTCTTGGCTATCCAGACTTTACAGAGAACTGTGAGTGTTGTCAGACTTCTAGGGATGACAGCTGAGTTTGTAACCATCTTCCTACATCTTATTTAAAAAATAATATATATAAATGTACTAATGTAATGTAATGTAATAATAAGCATGTATATAGTAACTGCAGGCCATATAGCAAAGTATCAGACCAAAATCCCACACTCTAAATTCTTTATTTAGCTCAATTCTTTTATGACTTGGCTAAACCTGGAAATAGAGTTTATTTTTCTTTTGACCAGCAGTTCTCTGTACTCCTGTATTTGCACTTGCTGTTCCACACCCTGATCCACCGGATAACCAAGAAGAGGCAAGAATTATCTGAGATACAATTTCATGACTGCAATGATAGCATCCAGGGCTCAGTCCCTTGTTTTTTAGTTGTTATTGCCCTATCTCCTGTAATTTCTTGTCTTTCTGACAAATGCACAGAAGACATTTTGCGTCCAACATACATGATAAATACTTGTCAAAAGGTTGTATGCCCAGACAATCAAAACTTCAGCTAAGTTTTTAATTCTGGTAGTGTTATTGTAAGCCTCTTGTCTTTAAAATACTACCAATTCAGTCCCTTGTACAGTCTCCCTGACCAAGAGCCTTCTGCTGTAGCGTCTCAATTTCCTAAGGATGCTACTACACATCATCTGCATTTCTGCTCCTACAGAAATCCAGTTTCCTAATTGCATACATAAACCATAGTATTCTTTAGGTACACCGCTCAAGAATGAAATTCTCAAGATAGGATCTAGGACACCTGGGCTAGTTCTTGCATTATTACAAGAGAAGACCTAATTTTCACAGCTAAGTTTAGTGGTGCAGTTTTTTGAAGTAGCATTCTGCTTATTTTTATCATGGTATGGTACTTGAAGAAACCAGAATTTATGGTTTTCCTATTCAAAAAAGGAGAAATTAAATGACTTTGCAAGCCTCCTCTCAAAAATTAGGAGCTGATGAGTACAATCCTTCATTTAATTCCATTACGATTTTCTGCTCATATCAGTGTTGTGCATCAGAATGTATTATCAGCAACTAGCTGAAATTTGTTGTCGCCATTTCACTTGCTGCAATGAGTATTTTTTTCATATATACACAGTATATTGCTTTTCTGGATTCCACTGGACAAGATCTGCGGGCTGTTTGAATTGTGTACAGTATCATATAGAAGTAAGTGCTACAGAACGATTCCAGATTTACCAGCTTTACCTCTGATGTGTTAGAAGTTGCTCAGGCTTTTGCCTCAGCAACACAGTATTTGTTTGAGGAGTGTGCCCATATTGCTATGAGTTACTGAGCATTGATTCTTTTTGAAATATACAGTACATTGCTCAACAGTAAAGGGAGAGTTACATTTTGCTCACCAGGAGCAATAAATTAAAAGAACATTTTCCCCACAGTTGTTGTGCTATGACTGTTATCAAAACTGATTCTATGTAGTTGTTCTGCTATGAAAATTTGTACCTATCATAAACTGATGCAAATACACAGAACACAGACTGGAGATACAGAGCTGAATGTGCAATACAAAACACAGGAATGTCTGCAGGTGCCTACACTCAAGTGTTGAAAATTCACAGTGAAGTTCTCGCTCCTGGAAGGTTTTGTCATTTATGCCTCTCTCTGAGCCATATATGCTCTGAATCTTCAAGAAAAAAAAGAGAGTAAGAAATGCCCTAGTGGGTCTCCTTAAAATAAAGATCTTTTTCTGTAAATCACCCCCTTCTAAGCTGACTTACTTTTCTATCTTACTGCTTGGAATGTATTATAGTCTTTAAAATAAAAAGGTAACATCTGCTCGCATACCACAAACCATTTAAACTTTTTAATAAATAAAAAAGATAATAAATTATAAGAAAGAGGAACAAAAATCTCTAATTGTTATAAAAATCTGATTTTAACATTAATTTACAAACGTATTACATAATTATGCTTTCTTGCTAGAATGTGGTCCCTCCAGATGAGACATTTATTGCTGTGACTCTCTTAGCTGTTTGAGCGATCCGTTAGATAAAGGCTCCATGACTAACTGCTCATCTGATTCAGTGGCAGAATGTAAATCTTTCCAAAAAGTGCAATTTAGCTAACCTAGAATGCTGTCTTGTCTTTTTTTTTTTTTTCCTCCATTCAAATGGATGAATGATTAGTTTCAGAGCAAATGAAATGCCTAATATAAGAAGTTGCATTCTGAGGCCCTGCTGGGGCCAAGGAAATCAAGGATGGCTGTAGCCTCACTTCCACTTGACAGATACCTTTGGTTAGGGCATTGCCCGGGGCTGGGCATGGTCTGAGTTCAAGTGCCATTCTGCTTCAGGGCAACTGCACAAACATCATTCAGAGGAGTGCTCTAAATCTTCTGAGCCCAGGGACTGTGGGACTTTGATTTTTGATTTTCCAGTCACTTGCCCTTACTCAGTTCAACTCAATGTGAATACATTAAATATTCACTGGGGACAAAGGGTCTTACTGTCTTGCTTGGGCTATGCTTGTCTGAGACCAGAGGCAGGGGAGGGATACTCCTGGCATGTGCTTGTGGACTATATTGCTGCATCCCCACTCAGGATAGGTGTGTGGGCAACAGGCAACACTAGGCAGTATCACAGCTTCAAGGGCAACTCAAAGTGAGCAGAAAGATCAGGACTTTAGGTGCAGGTGGGGGATACATGTGGGAGACCTTAACCACTCAACTAAGGTAACAGGATGAATGTGCCCTGAATAGATGAGGATTACAGGAGGATAAGAAACCCTAAAGACACCTAAAGGTAACAAAACAACTAAAGATAACTGTGCCATCCTGTCGGGGTTAATAAGAGGACGGCAAGTAGAGCAGGACATGTGAGAGAGGAGAGCGTGGGAAGAAAGAAAAGCTTTGACTTGCTTTGTTTAACAGGTACCATAAGGAAATAATGCAGCATTCCTTTCTTTTGTCTACGGTTGTGAATGGGAGAAGGGAATGAGAAGGTAAGTTTCAAGCATGCTCATCAACAGAGTGAGAAGTCAGGAAAGCAACTCTTGCTTTGTTCTTTATTGGTTCTGGTGGGAGGAAGGGAGCTGGCGAGGGAGGAGAGCAGATTTTATTTGCGTGTCAGTTGGAGGAGCGGTGAGCAGAGTGGGAGGACAGTAGAACCTTTTGTAGGTTTCTGAGATGAAGAGAGCTGTGAAAACTTGAAATCTAGTTTCATTTCATTTGATCATTAGCGTGCGGGGCACAGAAGAAAACGAAAATCTTCCATTTCATTGGCCAAGGGGCTTTCAGAAAGAAATGCAGTATTTATTAATGTTGTCAGGTCCTTGTGTTTATTGTACTTACTGTATTTATTTTTGTATTAGTGTTCAGTTGGAGTGTATTGCACAGCTTGCAATGTGGTTAATGTTTAATAAGCTGATTCTAAAGGAAGGAATGGAAATAGGATGTTTTTACGCGGGGGAGGAAGAAATTAGTGAAAGGAAATTACTTTTTTTCCTCTTTTCGTTTTTTATTTTTGGAAAGGGGCTTGAAGAAATTAAAGCAGTGGCTTTTGTACGTGTTCTCTATGAGGAGAGAAGTTTCTCCTCATGTCTCATTTAGTCCAGCCCATTTAGTCTGTGGGTAAGAATACATGAAACATCCTATTGTAGGACCAGTCAGTCAAACCATCAGTGCCCATACTGTCTCTTACAGTGGCAATACAAGATGCTATTTGGAGAAAACAAACACGACCACTCTCTGGAGTCCATTCCCCTCAGAGTTCCCCAGCATCCACAAGTCTTGGTTAAAAGATGTCAGAAGGTAACATACATCGCTGCCTGTTCCCTTTAAGGAATTTGTCTACTCCTTTTCAAGCCTGTGATAGTATCTCCCTTTTGTCTATTTTTAAACAAGTTTCACCAAGTCCTCTCTAGTCCTAGCATTGCAAGATTTAGTGAATTTCACTATTGCATTGACCTTTTCTGCCACCTTCATAATTTTGTAAATCTTACTCCTTTTTCCTTTCAGCCTTCTCATTTCCCTATTGAACAGTTTCAGCCTTTTTAATCTTTCCTAATAAGGCTGCCATGACATCCCCTCAATCATTTTAGTTGCTTTTCTCTGTACCTTGTCTAATTCCACTTTGCTCTTCTTGAGGATCCAGAAATTTTATGTTCACAAGATGAGGGTTTTACATAGTGGCAAAATGATGTTCCCTGTCTTATTCTCAATACCTTTCCTGATCATGATCTACATTTTCCTGGCTTTTTTTGGCTGCCACTGAATACCAGGCCAGTGATTTTGGTAAACTGACCATGATGTTTCCAAGATCACTTTCCTGAGCTGAAACCACCAATTTTGAATTGTGCGTGTAGGTGCACTTCAGATTATTTTTTTCTAGATGCATTGCTTTTCATTTAGATAGAGTGAAACTAATTTGATGCCTTTTTGTCCACTCAGTTTTGTAAACTCCTTTTGGAGTTCCTCACTGTCTACTAGAAGAGCTTGATGTCATCTTCATACTTGAGGATTTTGCTGCATTTCCCTTTCCAGATGGTAAAGAAGCTGAATAAATCTGGTCCCAACACCAGTCCCTACAGGACTCCACTGCTGGTATTTCTGCACCCTGAAAAGCACTAGTCTCTATTTCCCATCCTTTATCCATCCTCCAGTCAATAAAAGGTCATTTCCTGCAATCCTGTGGCAGTGTACAGGGTTTTTTTGTAACCTTTGGCATGTAATCTCATCAAAGGCTTTTTGGAAATTCAAAATACTATCTCTTTTATCCATGCTATAGAGCTCCAGCAGGCCAGGGAGGTGACACACCCCTTCACCCCAGCCATGCTGACACTTTTTCAATAGACTGTTTATTCATGTATTCAGCAATCTCTTTCTTTATTGACCTTTTCTACCATTTTCCCATGAGTCAGTAGCTTCCAGCTGTAGATGGCCATTTTATGTTTCATTTCCTTCTAAACTCTTGCGTGAATGCCGTCTGGTCCTGGTGACTTAATAACATTTATATCTTCTGTTTGGCCTAAATACTTTTGGTATGCCTACTTCAAACCAATCTCCCTCATCCGATCTCTCTGCTGCAAAGGATGTATAGGTTATTGGAGCCTTCCCAAGACTGAAGCAAAGAACCTACTGAGTTTCTCTGCTGTGGCTCTTTTGTCCCCAGTTGCCCCTTATTTCCAGTCCTCAGGCAGTCCCACTATTTTCCACCCAGGCTTCCTGCTTGTCTGGATAGGGCTGCTTGACCTCCAGGAGTAAGAAGTATGCAGAACCTTCTGGGGTGTTCTTTTCTCCCCTGTAAGTGTTCAAGTTGTGGAAAACATCGGTATTACCACCTTGACTGGGGTCAAGGCTAACATTCATGTTTACCTGCACTGCTTGACAAGGACATGAGTAATGAAAAAGATTATAGCATAGTAATTAATGATCATTTTTCAGATGTTCAAGAAATAATACTATTTATCTATATCTCTTGCTTAACTCAAACTATAGGCTATCATTAAGAATGTGCTTGTACTGCTTCAGATTAAATGTCCATTCAGCCTAGCATCCTGACACTGACAGACAAGCATAGCAACAAGATATACTCCTCCAGTTGCTAACAATTTGTGGTTCAGAGAAACAGTGAACAATTATTCCCTATTCATCCTCACTATGACACATGATTTTATAGGCATCTATCATACTGTATCTCAGGAGAATGCTCCTGGCTGACTAGCCTTGTCTGTTAAGCAAATCCTTTCCTTTCTGTTTCATACTTTTGATCATTGGGACAGGTTTCCCAGAGAGGTGGTTGATGCCCCATCCCTGGAAACATTCAAGGTCAGGTTGGACGGGGCTCTGAGCAGCCTGATCTAGTTGAAGGTGTCCCTGCTCGTTGCAGGGAGGTTGGACTAGTTAACCTTTAAAGGTCCCTTCCAACCCAAACCATTCTATGATTCTGTGATCATCCTGATCCTTCTCTGGACCTTCAGCTAGAGATTTTTTGTTTCCTTACCTATTATCAAGTCCTTTGCCTGGTTTTAATTGTTTTGTGCAATTTGGGATATTTTTTGTCCGGAGTATAATGTGCAAAATAGGGCATCCTACAAACTTGTTCATTTTCTTCCCCAGAGCTCCAAGTAGGTAACAGACTCTGGCATGGGGATTTGCAACTCTTTCTAATCATGTGTACCTGTCCACACTCCACATTCAAAAAGCATCCCATATTTTCATCTGGGATTTCTGGGAATAAAAATGTGCATGCACACTATGCAGAGTGCCCATCATGGCTGTTCACATACAGTTAAACCTTACAGCTGAACTAACTTAGGTGATCACCATCTGTCAGGAAACAAACTTGTCAGAAAACTAATTCTGTAAATGAAATGGGAGCAGTTTTTCATCGGATTAACAAACTGAATCAGCATATCATGTGGTGTAAGGCATGCTAGAGCAAGAGAGTTATGTGGTTGCAAGCATGGGAAGAAAGGGCAGGAGCAGTTTTCTGGGAAGCAATGAGCCACAAGGATATCCAGACTGCACCCAACCTGCACACTGACTCACTACGGGTGGACCGGATGCAGTCGCAGGAGGGTTGCAGAGTGGAGCTGGATGTGTGCTGCAACGTGGCACATTCTGGACAAGTTGGACTTACTGCACACTTGCACACCAACTGTATTGGGTGTCCATGCCCTGGTGTTGGCAGCAGGGGTGGCCTCTGTGAGAAAAGACCAGGGGCTGCCCATGTTGGACAGAGGCAGTTCCAGCCAGCTCCGAAACAGACCTACCAGAGGACACAGCTGAGCCTGCCAGCCAAGCTGGTGGCACCTCTGTGAAAACATATTTAAGAAAGGGTTAAAGACACTGTATAGCAGCTGTGAGAGAGAAGAGTGAGAAAATGTGAGAGAAACAGCCCTGGAGACACCAAGATCAGAGAAGAAGCGGGGGGAGGAGGTGCTCCAGGTGCCAGAGCAGACATTCCCCTGCAGCCCATGGAGAAAACCAAGGTGATGCAGGCTGTCCCCCTGCAGCCCATGGAAGATCATGGTGGAGCAGATATCCACATTGCAGCCCATGGAGGACCCCATGCCACAGCAGGTGGACGTGCCCTAAAGCAACCTGCAGCTCACGGAGAGCCCACGCAAGAGCAGGTTTCCTGGAAGGAGCTGTGGCCCATGGGGGACCCACGATGGAGCAGTCTGTTCCTGAAGGACTGTATTCCGTGGGAAGGGCCCTTGCTGGAGCAGCAGGAAGTGTGAGGAGGAAGAAGCGGCAGAGAGGAGCTGTTATGGACTGACTGCAACCTCCCATTCCCCATCCCCCTGCACTACCTGGGGGAGGAGGAGGTAGAAGAGTTGGGAATAACAGAGTGAAGTTGAGCCTGGGAAGGAGGTCTGGGGTGGGGGAAAGGTGTTTTCATTTTGTCTTTGTTTCTCACTATCCTACTCTTCTTTTTTTTTTTTTAATTGGCAATAAATTAAATTTATCTTCTCTGAGTAGAGTCTGTTTTGCACACGATGGTGACTGGCAAGTGACCTCCCTGTCTTTATCTCTACCCATGAATTTTTTCACCTTATTTTCTCCTCCTGTCCTGTTGAGGTGAGGAAGTGAGACAACAGCTGGGTGGGCGACTGGCAGCCAGCCAAGGTCAACCACCATACTCTGTAACACATGGAATATCTTAACTGCAACTGACTCATTGCACATGCAAAGTAGAAGTACAAAGTGCTTTTTTCTCAGGGCTGCCCAGTGTCTGGGAACCTCAGTCAGAGCAGTAACATCCAGTCACATTGTGACACATCTGGAAATCCTGGCAAAAATGTGGTGATGGCGTAAAAAGCACAGAAAAACCCAGAAAATTATTACAAGAAGTGATAGTTGGCCAGGCTGTACCAAACAATAAACAGGAAAATGTAAGAGTTGATTTATAAGAGAAGCTGATGCAAGATGTCATCCCTAGTCATGGACATGGGAACCACCAGCCCCGTGTACAGCATCTCTCTTCCCCCTCCTTACATTCACAGCCGCAGTCAGCCTCATCTGCTGGGGCACCCACCCCGCGACAACACTGCACAGGGTTCCCTGGGGAGACTGGGAATGGGCTGGCAGGTTTATAGGGACCTGTGTGCCCTGGTTAGAGATGGAAGCCCTGGGATGCAGTGTACCCATGTCACTGCATGTTAATGCAAGCCTCCCTCTGCCTGTGTTCAGAGTATACCAGACACAGTCCATGTGGCCCTGATAGCACGCAGTAGGAATGTTCGAGAAAGAGATGGTTTTTTGCACCTTACAGAGTTGTTTATTCAAGTGATAACTTTATTTTTTTATTTGCATTATATTGCATTATATTTGCATTGATATTTGCAGAAATCTTGGACTCGGTCCAAGTCATACTTGGCATTTTTCCAGCAGGAGGTACTGTTGTAGTAGTTTTACTTTCATTGCAGTAGTGGGTATGGTAGGGGCTTGCTAGTTGTAAGTCTTTGCTGTTTCCCTCTCTTTCTAGCTTTCTGTTTGTACAGCTGCAATCAGAACATTAAAGAGCTCCTTGAAAAGCTGCAGTTAGTTAGGTACTGACATTCTCTTCATGATTCTGCAGAGTTTGTTCTCAGGTTCAGCTCCTGCAGGACATATGTTTAAAAACATATGACGATACAACTACCACAAAGCATCATTCCAAACAGATGAATGAACGAATGATTAAGCTCTGTAAAACCACTGTGTTTAGGAGAAAAGAGCTAACAACAGGAATATGAAATTGCAGGTGCTGAATCTGCCTAGTTCAGGTCAAATGCCAACAAAGCTTACAGCCATCCAGAGATGCTGTCGTGCTCGCTGAAGTCAATTGGAAGATTCTCACACATTTCGGTATGAGCTGGATCAGAGTCAACCATTTCAAAGACGACAGGTAATTAACACACAGTGCAAAAGAATGAATTTGAAGCAAATTGTCTTGTACCATTCTTTAAAAAAAATACACTATGCTTTTGAAATTTGTAATGATTCCTTCTCCTTTTACTCATTTGAGCAGCTGAGCACAAAATAGTTACTGTAAGATTATTTGGATGGCTGATTGCTTCATTACTAACACTGAAAATCAGTACAACTCCGGCATGCTGAGGATCATGCCCTCTCTGGAAACATGCTTGAAATTAGCTTCCTCCCTCCTGATACAAACATTGAAAAAATTAAGATAGTAAAGCCAAGCATTCACAAGCCTGTAAGATGTCCCAGTTAGGGCTCTTCATGCTGTCTCAGTTTGTTCTTCCTCGTGCATAAGTGTTATGATATCATATTTAATTGTAAGTTAATTACAAGATAATCTAACTTCACAAAGGGAATGGGTGATGCACTGGGAGAAATCTGGAACTTGCAAGGGTAGAGACTGTAGGCTGCTTCCTTTAAAGACAGAAGTAGACATGCAGTGGGTAAGCCAGGGAAAAGCAGGATGGCAAGTGATGACCTTAAGACTAGTTGAGTGCTTTTTTGGGGGACCAAATCCTAACCTTCCCTCAGCTACAGACTGCTTCTGTGATTCTAGACAATTTAACATTTAGACATTTAACCTGTTGTCTTGGCCAATAAGTGATTCTCATACTTTGAAAATTTAGGGCCCTGATTTCTTTTTTAACAGTAGAATTTGGCATATATGCTGTATTGATAATTTTGGCTTTCATTTCTTTGCCTCTGCCTACAGAATGAGGATAATGATACCACATAATGTAACAGTCGCATTGTGGAGATAACTATAATAATGGTTTTGAATTACTTAGCTTATTCTATTAACAGCACTCCTGAAATCTCTGTAAAGAAAATGAGATTTCTTTTTAATCCAAATCACTGGATGAGGTGGGAAACTACTGAAAAATGGCAGAACAGTTTCAAACTGTTAAAGACAACCACAACATCTGTGCATCACAATGTCTGTGCATCAAAGGAGCAAATTAAAATTGCACAGAGATCCCCAATTCTGTCACCCTCTAGGTTTTCAATGTGTGAATTAAAAATCTTTTCTCTATTTTAACGCACCAATTTTGAACATAATTTTTAACATTTAACTTTCACTTCCAGTGTCCACTTAATCACTTGAATTTCTGGAAAAGTGGATAGTAATAATAAGATGCTATACTAAGAAGAGAAGAGTCACAAACGTTACAATAAGTTTGGAAGCTGTTTTCTGATACCAAGATGTAGATGTTAGTTATTATAATCTCTTTCCTTCCAATTTCTTTTGTCTGCTGCTCTTCTGTGATTCAGATTATTAATCTTCTACCTCCCTAATTCCTTCCTAGCTTCCAAAGGCCCTCAATGAACTTACACACAGCAGTATTCTGTTTTGCTGCATTACAGCAAAAGTCATACTTCACCTCCAGATCTGAGGATGTTTGGAGATTTAAAATGCAGCCAAGCTTTGGCAAGCATAGCAAATGATGCTTTCTCAACTCTAATGAACTTCTGTGTCAGATTCTTCTCTCATTTAGCTATGTTTCTCAACAAATTCAACCATAATGGGCTCTGAGCATCTAAAATTTAAAAAATAAGACACTGAAAAACAAGTATGACCATTAAAAATGTTGTATAATCGTAACAGTTAATACTAGCAGCCATGCATGAAGTCACAAGGGGCTGCACAAGAGGCTAAAGGAACTCCTCCTGTTAGGCTCCATAGTGGTAGAGGATGCAGGGTCCTGCTAAGTTTCCGTCCCCACAACATGCTGCAGGGGAGAATCCCTACCAAAATTCTGCACCTGCACACTTATTGATCTGCTGATATGCTTGCATCTATCTTCCCATCTGTCGTGTTGCACTAAAAGCATCTACCTGAAAGGCTTTACTCTGTAGGAGACAGGTAGTGAAGTTTTACACAAGCAACCTTTGCTTTGGGCTTCCTTTGGTACTGGTAACTCGTGAAACCGTAATGTTGTTCTAACAAAATGGGACTCAAAATATTCTTGACAAAACAACATTTTTATATAATACTGCTATTCCCTTCATCCTGAGCAGCTAGCCAAAACTGGTGGAGTTCTTGGCTACTCTACCTAGAATCAAAAGTGGTTGGCAGTGTGTTTCTTTGTTAATGATGTTCTCTTTATTTTCAAACATGTACCAAGCTCCATATCTTTGCACTGAGGAAGAGGAAAGGCATAAAAATAGATTATTCATTCATTTTGAGTTTTCCTTCAGTCTACACCCTCCCCTAAAAGCCCATCCATTTGTCTCCACCTGAGGTCATGCCCTAGAGCTAGGGTCAACATTTGGCCTCTGTCAACTTCACTGTTCCACCATACTCCTCCTTCTCTTGAACAACCTCAGCTCCACCAATCTGTCTTCTATTAATAGCACCCAGATGAAGCCCTTCTGCTTTATGCAGTCAAATTTTTCCATTCCAATAACTAAAACCGATGACAGACATCCTGGTTTTGACTGAGAGTTGACAGAGATGAATCTGGCACATCACATAAATTAGCATAAGCTATCTAAAAAGTTTCAAAATCTGATGTGTCAAGCTTGCATTTATCTTATGGTAAATGTAGAAATCATGGCACTAAAAATAAACTTTGCTAGGATGGAGATTTCACTTTTCTCAGTCATTAGATCACAAAGACACCTCGGCTCCCAAATAACTGATTACCCTTAGGTTGCAGTATCACAGAAGTAATCATTTTTAAAAGCCAGTCAAGTAAATAAAATTAGTTTTCCTGAGTAATTAGCCAAGCTGCTATGACTGAGATGAGTGATTCAATTAGAAATTGAATTATGCAGAGCTTGTTTATGCTGATACGAAAAAAAAAAAAGATTCAGTCCATCCTTGGAAGCCTGTGGCTTTTGTTGACATTCCTATCAAGGCAACTTCAAGAGTAAAGGCCTCCTCACAGGCAAATAAACAAATCTATTTCTGAGTAATTATTATCACTTCAGGTAGTGAATGTTGTAAGCCATGATGCTGCATGCTAAGTGACTGACTGCTAGAGACATGGAATTAGCCTTTAGAAATGCTCTACCTGAAGTGCTGTTTGTTTTTCAAATCAATTAAGGAGCAGTAATAAAGAGCAAGGTGAGGATTTTTTTTTCTGTAGATATCCAAGAAGGTGAAATGGTGTCAGAAGACATCCCCTTATATTCTACATGTGAAATGGTTACAGTGCCAGTATTTGTTATCCCTTGAGAAAATGGTCAGCTCCCTTCCAGCAGTGCAGAATGGAGCACCCCTTCTAGCGACCCTTCTGCAACCACAGGAGGATACATAACAGAAAGAAAAAAATGTCCTTTTCAAGCATAACAGTGCAAACACTTTCTTGGATGTTGCAAAATTTGGACAGATATTTGCACAGTTCACCTCATTTATTTTAGACTCCTAACTGAAGTGCCTAATTTGTTGCTTTACAGCCAGTGGTGACGGAGAGACACCTTTAGAGAGTGATTCAGTCAAGCCAACTGCAAGCACCTATCTCTATTCATTGATTACAGAAGGTTTGTTGGACAACTCAGTTAAGGGACCAAAGTTTTTTGGAACATGTTTATGATTTTCAGAGGTGTTGTAGGGCTGATGGAACTTCATATTGTGCACATAGCAGAGTGCTTGTAAGTACAGCCAGCCCACAGATAATCAGACCACACCTCTGCTTGTTATTATTTTCCATAGTAGTACATTTCCAGGGATATAGGACAGCCTATTCTTGGTCCTGAAGCAATTTTACAAACAAATCTTGTATTATAATATAAAAATAATCCGTAAACCAGATTGACTGTAACTATGCTATTCTATGCTATTTAATCCAGTCTCCTAGTGTTAAGTATTATTCTTCTAGATGACACAACTCTGTATGTGTTACGGTACTTTTGCATAGGAAGTCATACACACAGAAATTACAGATGCAGGTAGAATACTGAAACTTTGCTTTAAACTAAAGACAGAAACTGTTGTGTTAAATTAGTTATCTCAACTCTACTCCAGCATGACGCATTGTCGTGAGCATTTAGAAAGTGGCTTGATACTTTCTGACCATCTGTACAGGGCCAAATGTACCACTGGTACAAGAAGGTCCAACTCCATTTGCTTCATAAGCATTCCATTTATTTGCCTGCAAGATAGTAAATATAGCCAAGGAATTTCAAAAGCTACGAGACCACCAGCAGAGCAGAGCATGAACATGTATTATCTTATATCCCTATTATATATGACAACTTGACTATTTTCCATAATATGCTCATGACACTCCACAATATGTTTATAACTTACTGTGGATAAAAGTTGCCACTAAAAAGTCTTTGCCCGTAGGTGCTGTTCAATATAATCTTGGGTACCACAATACCTCCCTCTATTTTAAGGGAGAAATGGAAGTGCTGAGGTACTTCTGTGCAAATAGGGTCTTCTTTATTCTGAACTTTGTATTATTTTCCTCCTGTGGGCTGTGTGACGCAGAAACCTTTTGCACACTTGGAGATTTACTTGTTCACCATGGCTCTCTCGGCAAGACTAAAGCCTTAACCAGTGTAGTAACTAAGCAAATAATAAGAAATAGTAGGCAACACTGTAGTTACAGTGAGTCAATGCATGTACACAGAACATCACAGAACATCACATCAACCTTGGTGTGAAACAAGAAGAGCAGACCACAAGCTAAAACTTTCTGTGGTGTCTGTATATGGAGGAAAGAGAACACACAGGCTTATCCAAAGAGCAATGGCGAGATGGACAAATTAACCAGTGACTCACACAGGGCTGCCCCATGGCTGTGGCCATTATCAATGAACATACTGGAAGGGCAAGGGCAAGCAGAATTGATTGCCTGGTCCTTCCCAGCACATTGATGGACGTAAGTGTGTCCAATAAAAGCATCTCATCTGCCATCCAGTTTTGTGTCTCTTCTTGGGGAATCAAATTAGGCAACAAGCTGTCAAAAATCACGATGGCTCAGAAACAGTGCTAAGAAAATATGACTACATATAGAAACAGGAATAGATATGGTAATGCCATTTCAAAAGTGCAGTTAAACTCTGCTTCATTTTCTGAATCTGTTGCTCATCTGAATTGAGTAAGGCTCATGCTGACTGAAAGAGGTTGTAATACAGTCTGCTGAAATAAGTCCTGCAAAATAAGTTAGGTGGACTTCATCCAGCTCCCAGGAGAGACACGTTGTCCTCACAAAATCACCACTGCTCCTGCCATTAAGTGGCATCTGTGCTGGCAATTTCAACAGAAGAGCTAAAAGCACTGCCAGAAGACAGACAATGAAATCTTTACTGTTGCTTAGGGATTGTCATTTGGGACAGGCATGAGACAAACTCTCAGGAGCAGAGAGCAGTGAGCATCTGTGTGTACTGCCTGAGCGCCTGCAGCTCCCCCATAAGTCCAACTTATGGCCACTTATCTATCCTTATACAGCTTTCATCCCTCAATTACTTGAGCAGTGTGTGTGTGTGTGTGTATGATGCCTCATGGTTTGTGAAGTACCAAAGTGTTCCCTCCCTTTTTCTTTCAAACAGATAAAGAACGGAGGTGAACATGCTAAATGATTTACCAGCACGTATAAAAAAGTTATTCTCACTCCCACCACAGTCACTAGGCACAAAGCCAGTTTCTTGAGTCTTATTTCAGGAATGGTTGTCTTTCACCTGGGGTGAGCAGAGGTCTTCAACTTCCAGGCCTGTTGATGTGATACATTTTATAGGTTTGATATTTTGCATGTATTATTTTTTAAGAAAGTATAAGACAGAATATAAATTGCTTAGTATATTCTAGGCATGCAGGCAGGATCCCTCTTCTATTGCTTAAATATGACAATACCAAGTATGAAATACTGTCATTATTTGTGATCAGTGTTTTGTTCATCCATTTTTTATTCTTTTGAGATTTCATTCAAGATTACTACAGCCAGTTTAATCAGCCATTAAATTGGTATTTCTGCCCTTACTAGGCAAATTCAAGTGATCGCTAATTCAAGTGATTGAATATACTGAAGAGAAAATATTAAACTGCTGTCCTCAGAAATAACTAGAGATGGACTTGTGCAGGCTGTCTCTGAGAAGCAGCCTTTGGCAAGGTTACTCCTCAGCATCTTATAGTATTCCTTGTTCAAACTAGGTGTTACTAGGCCTTACTTACAATAAAAATTTAAATGCTCCCATACGATGCAGCAAAATATGGATAGAGAAGTGCAGTGTATAATAAATACATAATAAAAATGCTCTGTAGGTGCTTAGGCAATTTACTAGATTTACCGTATTTCTTATTCCTGTGAAAAAAAAATAGCACTTTAACACAGGAATTAGAGAAATAATTCTCAATTTGCCATGTTTCATCTACTTGTTAGGGTAAAATTCCTACAGACTTAGATCAGCACCAACTTTTAGCTCTCAAAAGCAAAATGACTCAGATGTTTCCTATTGTAAAATTATCATTGCAAAAAAAATTATACTGAGGTTGGGTACAAAGGTGCACAATGTTGCTATCTTTGTGAAGTTCACCTTGTCACCTGTTTGCTTTATTTTGACCACTGTGTTTCAAAAATAGTCTGCTTTAAAAATACAAGGAGTGTTTTACATACAATCCCAAAAAAACCCCCAGTTTGTGAATTAAATGCACTTATTCCGGTGAGTCTACAAGCCTTTGTTCCCACAGGAAAAATATGCATTCAAGTAAATATCAAAAAAGTCTCAAATCTTGTCCTGGAGCTAACAAATCATGTGACAACTTTATAATATTTCTTTTTATCCATGTCCTCATCTTTATTTTATGAGTATCAACCTTGTGTTCTCAAAAACAGGTTTCATTTTCACAGGTGCTCGTGAAGTACACAGTTGCCAGCAGTTAAATATTTCATAAGAAATGTCAAAGCTACAGTGTTAAATGCTGTAACCTGTTACCACCATATTAACATTCCTTTCTTCAAGAAAAAATTTCAAAAAAATTAATTAGATATCTTTGTTTTCTCAAGGCCTTAGCTTGAAGATCTTAAAGCTACAGTAGCATTTGAAGTAATTTATTTTTTAATCTGTAGTTTAAAGTGAAATTTGAGGCAGTTATCTCACACAAGGTCTGCGTTTACATCACAAAAATCATCAGAGCTAACAGCTTCAATTCAGCCCAGACCGGGGATCAGAACAGCTTACAAGCTCTACATCATGGCTGAAGTACTTTGGCAAAACAATGTGGAAAAACCTGTACCTGTACAGACTTTCATCCCTCAAGCCACTGCAGTTAGGGTCGAATTCATATTCCTTCATAGTTTGCTTTACAAGCTAACAGGGAAACTAATACGGTATTTACCGATGTTGCAATAGCTATGTCTTGCAACAGTGTTCTCTCCAAGTATAGGTGTGGTTGTGAGTACCCCTACTGAACTCAAAGGTCTCGGGCAGTAAAAAAGGGAGAAGTAAGAAGCAATAAGTGTATTAGCTTGTGATAAGACCCTCTACTATTGCTCAGCTTACTCAAAACTAGCTCCTCTACAAAATGGAAGTGACTACAGTGGAAATATACTGTACCATACATATGTGTATTACTTTTAATTTTTAGCAGCTACTGCAGCACTGTCTGTCTATCTTCTTTCAGCAATGAAGCCTAACTTTTTTGGTTTCGTTCGCTGAGTTCGTACCGGATTTACAGGCTCACATTTTGTTCCTTGCTTTGTGCTGCATGAGAGAGCTCCCAAAGCACTGGGAAAAAAAGATAGCACCGTGTCCTTAAAGGAAGCACAGTTCTACTTCTGAGAAAGTTTCCTACATACTTGTCAGTAAGTATGTATGGCTGATAGCCGCAGAGGTGTCTATTCATACACCACACATTTTCCTTTCTGATCCTATGGCAGATGTCCATCTTGGCCAGCCAGGTTGAGGGGGAGGTCATGCTGTACTACCACAGGTTTTAATGAAGAAACAATTCATGCACAGCCATGAATTCTGAATCCGTAATTGTGAAGTTTTACATAGGTGTCATGGTTTAACCCCAGCCGGCAACTAAGCACCACACAGCCGCTCGCTCACTCCCCCCCAGTGGGATGGGGGAGAGAATCGGAAGAGTAAAAGTGAGAAAACTCATGGGTTGAGATAAAGACAGTTTAAGAGGTAAAGCAAAAGCTGCGCACGCAAGCGAAGCAAAACAAGGAATTCATTCACTGCTTCCCATGGGCAGGCAGGTGTTCAGCCATCTCCAGGAAAGCAGGGCTCTGTCACACCTAACAGTGACTTGGGAAGACAAAACGCCATCACTCCAAACGTCCCCCCCTTCTTTCTTCTTCCCCCAGCTTTATATGCTGAGCAAGACATGATATGGTATGGAATATCCTTTTGTCAGCTGGAGTCAGCTGTCCTGGCTGTGTCCCCTCCCAGCTTCTTGTGCACCTGGCAGAGCATGGGAAGCTGAAAAAGTCCTTGACTAGTGTAAGCACTACTTAGCAGCAACTAAAACATCTCTGCATTATCAACACTGTTTTCAGCACAAATCCAAAACATAGCCCCATACCAGCTACTATGAAGAAAACTAACTCTATCCCAGCCAAAACCAGCACAAGGCTTTACCAAGTTATGAGGCTGAGATGAGAATGCTTCTTGTTTTCTGCCTTAGCTATGAGCACCCTGGCCCTCTGATTTCAAACTGTCTTGCAGCCTTGAGGAAAGGATCTGTGTTGTCTGAACCCAGTGATGCTACTGGTGTGTGTTGGACAGTATCTCACTCTGCTAGTGAGTCCAATGAAGTCAGAGAAAGACCGTCATCTTTTCAACCCTGCCTACTCTACCCCTGTAATCTTCTCTCAAACACAGTTCATACGTATTTGCATGGAGCCTGATGTATCCCAGATGCATTAGAGCTATTGTGCACACGCAGACTGAACCTTCAATGCGTGTGCTGCAAAATCAGTGTCCAAAATGTGTCTTACTTCTAGTGCATGTGCAAATCAGTTGCACAGTGGGCCCCACATCCTATAAACCTCTCATAATGTGCTTATACGCTATAGCACACATGAGAAGCGGCTGTATGTCCTGGATTTGTGGACATGCAGACGCTCAGACACTTAGGAATCCTTGACAAGTGACAAAAAAGCAGTAGTTCAGAAGGTGATTCATAAAAGCAGCAGCGTACTGCTAAAACGGGTGAAGCACGAGTGTGCACGCCTGGCAGAGCACCGCTGCAGACTAGTTTTCCAGTGTGGTCACGATGCCAGTTCAGTCATAAAGTCAGACCACAGTGTAATTGGGGAGTGATGACCATTTACATTACAAATAAACTGATTTAGGTTCTTAGATTATTTCAGAGCTTGGAAACTATTTAGACAGTGTATTAACTAAACTGTGAATAGAAAGTCTGAGGGAATATATTGGACTGGAAACCCATGTCAAAAATGATGAGCATAGATGTAACTAATCTTATACTGGTATCTCTGACTTCTCTGGGTGGGGTGGCATTCTCCACTCTGTGCCAAATGGACCTGTACCTAACTTTACTTGTATAAAATGCCTTTTCAGCTGTGTTTTTCTGACTGGCTGGGTACTCAGTGGAGCGAAGCAGAAGACTCGAGAAAGTTAACTCTTTCTCTCGCTCTTGCACCCAATATTTCTTTTTTGTCTCCTGGAGAAGCATTAGGTTATAAGACTGAAAAACCCTATCCAAGAGCAAGAATAGTCACCAATTGAGTTCCCAGGTACATACAGAGAAATGAGAACTGTCAAAGCAAGCCAAGAAAAATAGTAGCAGGAGCCCAAAGATACATAAGTTTCAGATTGAGTCAAAACCACCCATAGGTTTTGTGTAAATAAAAATTTTGATTTTCATTTTAAAATAGCCCATTAAATGTGAATATATTCCAATACAGTAGATGAAAGTGTATCCACAGAGGGAGTGAATCTGCTCACTTTGAAGTCAATGAGTGTAAAATTGGGGCCCCAGTATTTTGGAAAGAAAATCAAGGAATAAGATCATCCTTAAGGCAAGAAACTTGAGTATGGGTTAGCCTAAGAATGCTGTAACAGAGAGAAAGAGGAGCCTGAGATTTGAGATAGGCTCAGACACCAGCCTTTCATCTGCTGCCCAGTCACTCTGTGTTTTCCATCTATGGCATAGTAGTTGTTATCCCGTAACATAACTAGATGTTTGACTAAGCGGGAAATAAAGTTTAATCACTATATAACAGATAATTTGGTCTTTGATACAACTCTGCCAGCAACTCTTGCTCACATTTGTTAAAATTTCATTTCATGTGCCTCACACAGTCACGTCCATACAAGGTGTTGGCCAATATAGGCAACGGGAAGTTTGCCATGACTTCAAAGGAGTCAGGATTTCCCCCATATTCATCACATGGCAGTATATTTGGCATGATAGCAAAAAGAAGGATATTTAAAAACTCATTTATTATGTGCAAAGAGTATTAGGTAAGTAGTCAAAGGTGAATCCATCCAATGCCTTATCTGTACCAACACGTTTATCCTTATACAAGGCACACCCTTTTGCTTAGCTTACTTTCTAAAACACACATCTCAATTTTAGTCACGTGAGTGGTAAATTACCATTGCCTTACAGTCCCATAAGTGGGCAGATTAAGACTATCTGCTTGAAAACCTGCTCCACTGAAATCAATAGGAAAACTTTCACAGATGTTGCATAGCACCAGGATTTCATGATCCCTCAGAGGCGGTGTCTGAACATACTGTGTCTACCAGCCATGACTGTTGGCCAGAAGACAGTCAGACTTTCTATCACCTTCAGCAAATGTTTACTTTCTACAAATGTGGAAAGAGCCATTATACTTTTCTTTAGGAATCCGGAATTGGTATTTTCCTTAATAGATAAGTCAATCTAATGCTCCCTTTAGCTCACTATTTGACAGTGGTTAGTACTATATACTTGTGGGAAAAAGGTTAGGAAAAATAATGAGTACAACATAACAGGGTTTTTTCATGGTATGTCCTACCCTGATATCCTGTTTATTTGCAATAAAGAAACTTCCAGAGGTCTTGGTTTCAGCTAGACAACTGTGTTTAACATTAGTCAAATAGAATTTTAGAAAATCTAATTTTAATGGAATCATAGAAATGTCGGTTAGAAGGGACTTAGGGAGGTTGACTGGTCCATCCTCTCACTCAAAGCAGGACTATAGTCAACATTAAATCAAGTCAGCTAGATTTTGTCTAGTCAGGACGGGCAAACCTGCAAGGACAGAGATTCCAGAGTCTCTCTGGGTGACCAGTTTTTCTGCTGAGGCATTCTCCTAGAGATAAAGTTATTCCTAATGTCCAAACAGAACCTCCCAATTGCAGTTTTGTGGCTGTCACTCCTTGTCAAGCTATCTGCCACTACCGAGAAGAGTTTGGATCTGTTGTCTTTGTAACTGTCCTTCAAGCAGTTGTAGGCTGCTATCACATCACTGCTGAGATTCCTCTTCTCCAGAGTGAACAAGCTTAAATCCCATAAGCTCTGGTTTATGGGATAAGCTAAGCCTAACCAGCTAGCTGATAAGCTATGACTTATCAGTCAAGTGTCTCAGGCCCTTGACTGTGTTGTGGGTACTATCCAGTTCTTGACATACTTCTTCATTAGGTGACCCTTAACCTGCACACAACATCCCAGGGACAGCCTCACCAGTGCTGAATAAGGGGGATAAGAGCTCCCACTGATCTACTGACCAGTGTCCTCCTGATAGAGCCCAGTATGCAGTTTGTCTTATTCAGCACGAGAGCACAGTTACAGAAGCACAGAATAATTTAGACAGGTCTGCTCTAGGTCACCTGGTCCAACCTAATGCACGAAGCGGGGCTGGCTTCAAAGTTAGATTAAGATGCTCAGGGCCTTCTCCAACCAGGCTTTGAGTATTTCCACGGATGGAGATTCCACAGCCTCTGTTGGCAATCTCTCCCTCTGTGCTTAATCTATCTCACTGTGGGCTTCGTGTCTGTCTATCTGGTTGAAATCTTCCTCGCTGCACGTTTTCAATGTGGACTCCTGTCCACGTGCTGTGCAATTCTGGGGAGACTAGCTCTGTCTTATCTTTAAACCCTCCCTCCCTCATTAGACAGTTTAAAACAGCAATTGGATTACTCTCTTGGCTTTCTCTTCAGGCTGAACAAACTCCCTCAAGCTTTGTGCATCACGTGCTCCTACCCCCTCACCATGTTAGTGGCTCATATTCAGCTTAGCATCCACCGTGACCCTCACCACCAGCCCTTGTCATCAGTGCTGCTACTCAGCCAGTTAACTCTCAGTGGATGGGGAGATCCTGCTCCAGGTGCAGAACTTTGCACCTCCCCTCTTACAACTTTATGAGGTTTCTGTTGGCCCAATCATCAAGTTTCCAAAGGTCTTTCTGGACTGAAGCTCTACTATTTGGCAGGCCACGCATTACCCCAATTTAGCTGATTGTTAGTACTTTTCATTACATTTAGTAATTCTAATGGTATATTTTTCTGTATTTGTCATTGTGCATCATGAAAGGGATATTGGAGCTTTTCCCAAAACATTTTAGTGTGGGAATGCCAAACCACCATGAATAACATGAATAGCAAGTAGCCTTTTTGGAAAAATCTGGTTTGGCTTTTAAGTCACTACCATCTCCATAGCTGTTTTCTACTGTCCTCTTCTTGTAGATCCCCAAGCCAACAGCAGAACAACTACCTAGGTCATGTTGCCATGTTAGGCTAAGTTTGAGACAGAGGCAATGCCATCACATGGAAGTGGATAAGAAACAGTCACATACTCCCTCTGTGAGCTGAGCTGTAAGGGCAGTAATTCCCTTGATTGTAAGGCCAGCATGTGAAAAGTGAAAAGTGAACAGGCAGGGAAGGTGTTGTTTTCATTGGCTGAAGGCAGAACTGGATGATCACCTAAGGCATTTTATGTTAACTAAGACTCTTAACAGAATAAGCTGGACTGTGCAATAGCAAACCTGATAATATCGATATGTTGTGGGGTTCTGAGCAAACCAGTAACATTTCCATGTCAGTTTTTTGCCTCTAAAATGAAATATTACTTATTAATACTTCAAAGATATATTGGAAGAACTAATCAGTTAAGTACTGTGAAGAAAAGCATGAGTAATAGCAGCGGTATGTAACCACATCACCATGGGCACTACTGCCTTGTCTTATGTTCAGGTGTGACCTTTATCATTTATATGCCTATGTGTAGTCAGCCTGCCAGAGCCCCATTAATATCTGCATAATTTTACACAACAGCTTGTAAAAATAGATATGCACTTTCTTGCAGTATTAGGCTCTGACCAGGAATACAGACTCATTAGAGCAGCATGAAGAAATACAGACTTTTTTTTCCAGAAGATTTTAAGATTTCAAAATTTGGAATGAAAGCAAGGAGTGTTGAGTCTTTTCATGGCATGATGCCTCAGCTCTGGGGCAGCCTGTCAGCCTCACCCCCTGCATATCTGGGGAATCAGAATTGCCAAGAAGCCACAAGCTGGTGGGTCCTTCCTTCCCAGCTCTCAGCATTCTGTCAGCCCCAAAGTGAAGGAGTGCGAAAGCCCAAATCCCCTAGAAGCAGCCAGAAGGGCTGTTGAGAAGACAGACAGGCAAACTGGCAGGCTCAGTTGTCTTGGAAACCTGCCTGGATTCCATTGGAAATTGGTCAAAAATGGAAATTCTCTTGTGGAACATTTTGATTTCAATGAATGGCATATCCTGATGAGAAAATGTTTCATCAGAAATTTTGTAGCCAGATTGTTCACTGCTGGAAGTAGATAAAGCTATTTTATGGATTTTTTTTTTTTTTTTTTTTTTTTTNTTTTTTGCACTCCCACGTGATTTGGTAGGATCAGATTAATGAGCAAAGCACTCTGAACGTGCAATGGCATTTGGTTCTGAGGTTTTAATCCATGAACCCCTCCCTCTGGCTGAAATCTAAGTTGCAGCTCCATCATTCAGGCCTCAGTGAAATTGTATCAAGAGAAGCACACTGCTACCAAAAGATAATCAATTGCTCTCTACAGCTATATTTCTTACATGCCCATAAGTGCTCTTAAGTTCAGAGCAGCCCTTGCACAATTAACTGAACTAAAGGCCTGCCCCTGATTAAAGAGACACATTAATACCCTATCAGTCTTAAACAGGAAGGGAAAATTTCCTATGGAAACCCTGGTGTATGTTTCTGTAAACAGTTCATGTTCACTTAGACAGCTTGTAATAGTGCTACAAGAAACAAAATCTAATCCCCCAAAACCAGCTTCAAAAAGTGTCGGATTTTCTGGTTATTTCAATTTAAAAATGATAATATGTAAATAACAATCATTCTGTGACTATAAATGTGTTTTGTGGTTAGGTAGGCAGGTATTGCCTAATTGCTGGGAAATCAACGAAGATTCTATTAATGCAGGAGAAATGTTACTTCACTTACCATGAAGATCAAATGTCTTTCCTCAGACAAACTTCAGAGGCCCTATCACGCTAAAGAAGAATAGAATTATTTAGGTAAGTGACCTAACCAAGGTAACAGGTCGTGTAGATAGGAGAAAAGCAGTGGATGTCATATACCTTGATGTTAGTGGGGTTGTGGCTCTGCTTTTAATGAGATTTTCAGGAGCAGTATTGGCATACAAGATTCAGAGAAAACTGCTACAACATGGGTGCAACACTGACGGAAAAAAACTGCACTCGGCTGTATACTGCCAAAATCCCTTTGTGCTGTGCTATCCACACTAGTCTGTCCTGGTTCTAGTACAGAACACCAGTCCCATTAACACTCCAGATGATGGAGTATCTAATTGTTAAATAAACAGATAAAACCACCTGCAAAAGCCTGTGAGGACTTTAGAGACCAGGATTAACTTCAAGCAGATCTTGACACATAGCAGAAATGGTATAAAAATACAGGCTACAGTTTAGAGTTAGAAAAATCAGCTGTATAAATACAGGACTGGAAACTCTCTGCAGGGTAGCAGCTGTACAGAAGAGGATGTAGGGGTCATACACAGCCACAGCAGAACATCAGTCAACAAGATTGCTGGGGAAAAAATGGAAGAAAACATCATGTAAGAGTACTGTGTGCCATAGATAATTTTATGTTGGTAATGCCTAAATAGGATACTTGCGTTGAGGTCTGGGTACCGTGTTTCAAAGAAGTTGTAATCCAGAGAAGGAGACTGAAAGTCTGGAAAACATGATCTGTGAACAAGGATTAGAGGAAGTGTGACTGGTTTGTTTAGGGAAGGCTGAGACAAAACAGAAAAAAGGTCTTCAAACACATAAAAGGCTAATAGCAAAGGTAAAGGAAATGCACGGTTCTCTGTCATCCCTGTTGATAGAGGAAGAAATGAGCTTGCACTACAGCAAGGAAGGTTCAGGTTAGATATTAGGATCATAAGCATAGGTAGGCAATGGTATGGATCACTTATAGAAACTAGATTCTCCATCACCAGGCGGAGATAATACAAATATGATGCAACAGTTGTAAGGAAAGGTTTATGTATTACTGATTCTGATGGGAAGATGGATTAGGTGACCACTAAAGGTCCCTTTCAGCTTCTTCCTAATATTCTACGAAAACTATGTGTGACTTTATCTGATCCACCAGCAACAGTTTTGGCATTCTAAAAGGAAAGGATTTAGGGATAATTTAAACCAGCGTACTGGGAGAAACATCTTCAGTGAATTTTTAACAGAAATACAGTACTTTAAGACAAAAAGTACATCAAAAGGATGCTTTGTAACACAAATCTGTTACAGTAACACTTCTGTCTAGTGTAAATCAAGTGACTTTAGCTTCAATATGTCCTGTCTAGAAACTAACTGTGCAACAGCATAACAGACTCTCACTCCTCCAGTATTTTCCTTTCCTTTCATTTCATGCTGTTTCCATTTGCAGGATAAAAGACTTACTGCAAGTAATAACAGTCTAGAATTCAAGTCTTGCGTAGATTTTTTTTTTAAAAGTACTAAATAGATTTTCCTTTTGACAAGCTATATTGTTAAAATTAAAAAAGGAAAAAAAATCCAAGAGAAAGAAAAAAACACATTCAGGCAAATAGAAATGGTAAACAACAAAATTGATGTCTTATGTTTTGGGATTGTTGCTAGAAAGGGCTCTTAGTACTTTATTTAAGAAGTGCAAGCCATTTTGTGCACTTACACAGGCAGGCACATGTACAATCACACATCCTTTATAACTGGTGAAATTTCCTATGGAGACACAGGCTTGAAAGACAGGGCATGGACTTGATGGAGAAAGAAGTTCATGCTTGTTTGAAGAAGCTGGCTTTCCTCATGAAGGTGGGCCCCTCTGCATTTTTAGGGGGGGTGGATCTAGGAGATTTTGCTGTCTGGACAATCCACAAACTAGTATTTAAGTTGAGACATGAACACAAGCCTAACAAACTGGATGAACAGACCCAGCACAAGCAGAGTAGGAAACACCCCAGCACCAAAGGGTGCCTGCCTGGAATTACTTGCAAGCTGCATCTTCCTGTACCTCATGAGCTCTTTCTTTCCTACGCTGTTTGTACAGCACATTACTATGAAACAGAGCAAGCATTCTCCTGATGTCTTTCTTTGAACTAAAATTTAAGCTATCTGTAGTTGTATCATATGGGAATATAGGTTCTTAAAATTCACTGAAAGCCATATTCTTCGTTTGTCAGAAAATCTATGGTATTAGGCTTGTACAGTATTGAGCCGAGCAGTGTGAGAAACAGTTAAAAGTGCTGATGTATAAGGAGTGAGTGTCCTGCTGCAAACAGAAGGTGTCTGTTCTGACAAGGTATCTTGCTTAATGAGACTGTTGTTAAAAATCGGTTGCTTCTCACACCATACTACTTTGACTATTGAGGTAAGCCTCCTTCAAAGACATCTGAGTTTCAGTGGCCATGTCAACTCTGTGGTAGAAGGGAGTAATCAATGAGAAATATTCTTTTTCCTCCTAAACTGCTGAGCTCCGAAAACCACCACGTTTGTGACCAGATAAACAGAAACACCCCGCTGCATTTGTTTTACTGCTCAGCAAGGCTGAGCCTCTGCCTCAGCTGGACTGTGAAGAGCTTTTGAGACAGGTTAGCTGCAGGCAAAGCCAGAGTCTGACTGCAATTCACTATGAGTGTTACTGTGCTACTTTGAGACTCTCAGCAATAGCAGTGAGAACCATAGAGGCATAATACCGGTGGGAAGATGACAAGTGAACAGTATCAGAGGGCATATGGGTTAACTGAGGAGCTGACACCTTCCAAGTCATTCCAGAAGTTCTCACAGTTCTGGTTCTTTTCCCCACAACTGCAAAGTAAAGCCATCTAACCTTAGTGTCCACACTGCCACAGCTTCAGTATTTTAGTCTCAGAATACTGTATCTCCTGGTCCTTGAAGAGATCGTTTTTGCAGTGTGATCGTATGGTTGGCGAGCCATAAGCTCTGCTGCATCACCAGGTATCTGCTCCTGGACTTTCCACAGTTGCCAGGGATCCTTTTCATTAGAGCTGAGCTGCTTGTACTAGATGGGCAACGATGCAGCCTAGTCTGGTCTCTGGTTAAATGCCTTTGACCTAAAACCAGCTGCATTTGCATCTGTTCCACACAAAGTGTGTTTGCTGTCTAAGTTCTCTTTTTCACTTTCAAAGTCAGTCAGACGCCCCCATTACCAGTTCTGTAACGCTCTGTGGTTAGAGCTACAATCCCCCCTTCAGGGTTGTGCCTATCAATCTACAGCTAAAGATGCAATTTCTTTTCTGTGGTCTAGCCAAGCATGACAGTAGGGATGGAGTGATCACCAATGTCTCTGCACTTTTTATCCTACTCACCACTTGAGGCCTAGAAGAATGGGGTCTGTTCATTCCGTGCTGGTGACAACTGTGTGAGCTGGCAGAAGCCATAATTATACAGGCTGCTTTCTATTTCTCGATACATAGGATTTAATGGTTTTTATTACAGTAGCACCTAAGGGCCCAACCAAGTACAGGCTCCACCCTCCAGGTATTTCCTGAGCTGCCCTGTCTTTTTGCCCCATGACCCTGAGAGTTTCTTCACAAGATGGTATTCTTTTCTTTCCACTAGAAAAGCACAGACATGACAACTACTGACAATGGTGTATACGTTGGTAAGACAGGAAAAGTTATCTTGATTAAGCTCTAAGATGTGGGCGGACATGGAGAGAGTGTCCATCAATTCCTCTCTCATCATTTGAGTTGCGTTGTGAAAAACAGAGCGCATTGCTCATTGTGGTGGTTTGACCCCGGCTGGACACCGGGTGCCACCCAGCCGCTCTGTCACTGCCCTCCTTAGCAGGGCAGGGGGAGAGAATGAGGTGGAAAGAAACCTCCTGGGTCAGGACAAAGGCAGTTTAATAAAACAAAGACCACGTGCGGAAACAAAAGTGGGGGGGGGAGAGAGAGAGAGCAAAGCAGTTGCACCAGCTAAGCCTGACCCTGCAACAACACCAGGGAGAACTGGCAAGTGATAGAAGGGGCAGACTCCCTGCCGTGGGGAAGGTCCCCATCGGCTGACCTCACCTGCCGGCAAAGGGCACTTCCTTCTTGCTGGGGCTTGTATCTCAGATATTGAAGAAAGACTGTTGAGACTTGTGGGGCCTTAGACTGTTATCCTCTGCTGCTCTTCCACATGGGCAGCAATGATAGTGCCGGGAAAGCTAGGAACATATCAGGCATAACTATACGGCTCTGGTGGTGAGGGTCAAGGACACAGGGGCCCAGGTGGTTTTCTGCTTGACCCTGCCAAAGAAAGGAAAGGAAGGGCTTGAGGAGGAGTGGACAGATACTGCAGATTACCAGCTGGCTCATGCAGCTGGCATCAATAACAGGGATTTGGTTTTTATGATTATAGGGCCCTATCTGAGGGGTCAACAACTGCTAGGAAGAAACAGGATCCACCTGACAAAGCAGGGCAAAAGCAACTCTGCCAAATGGCTGGCCAACATGGCGAGGAGACCTTTAAACTAGGAATGACAAGGGAGGGAGATGATGACCTACAATCAGGTAAGGGAGTGGTGGACCAGTTTGGCAAGGAAATGGTGCAGGGTGACGTGTAATCAACAGAACAGGGTGAAAGAAGTCGACTTAAGCAAATGCACATCAATAAGGAAATGCCAACAGTATGGCATTAGGGGGAAAGCTCTCATACCTTTTCTGGGAAATCAGCACAACTGGGTGCCCATCTGAAGTGCCTGTACATTAACGCACACAGCATGGAGAACCAACAGGAGGAATTAGAGCTCTGAATGCAGTTGCAGGGCTACAATAGCTCATTGGGATCACAGTGATGTTGTGGGATAGCTCACACAATGGGGGTGGTACAATGGATGGATACAGGTGATTTAGCAAGGATGGGCTGGGAGGGAGGGGAGGAATTGTCCTTTTTGTGAGAGAGCAGCAGGGATGCATGGAACTCTGTCTTGGGAAAGGTATGAGCTGGTTGAGAGCTTATGCATCAGGAACAATATCTTGCTGAAATGAAGCATTAATAAACTCAGAAGCAAGCTTTATATGCTTCCTATGAGGAAGAGTTGTAGTTGGAGGAGTTTCATTGTGCAGAAAAGAAGAGCTCTCGTGCTACTGTAAGGTGTTCAGAGCGGTGCTCGTGACCTTTCACAGTGCAACTCATAAACAATACCATCTCAGGGCATCTACAGTTTCCAGCTGGTGATGCTTGTCCTTTATCTGAATGGGTACAATCTCAGTTGGAAGTGTTCCTCAGATGCTCCTCATCTAACACCAGAGCACTGATTTTCAGGACTTCCACAGCTCTTTGGGAGACTGCTTAGATTCAGATCTCCACATCCACAGATTGGAGGTTTCGAAAAAGATTGCCATTTTGCTCTTTATCACTGTGCACAGATTTTGTCTGGGTCTCCAGCTCCTTACACATTGCTTATAAGACCACAAGCCAGCAATATTTCACTGCATCTGCAGTAATACCTATGTACCAGATCTTAAGGCAAATATTTATGCATCTGATATGGCAAAAGAAAATTACCACCTTCCACTTCTTCTGTCTAAATGACAGAATATCTTGTCCTCATTGGCACCAAATTGTCTGATTTCACAAAAAACCCCATTATATTACATGAGGAATTAATAGGACATCATATACAAGGAACAGCCCTTGTAACATTTAACGTACTTTAACAAACAAGATAAGAAAGCTTCCTCTAACCTATCCTGCATATATAATTTACATAAGGCTTTGGTCTCTACTGTTGTCAGTCTGTAAGAGATAAACAATACTAGATGCACTCACAGGGAGGAAAATGAAATAAGAAACCCTGTGGTCAAAATGCGACATTATTTTAGCAATTGCAAGTATACTGACTCCAGTGGAATTTTACTCACATACATACAGATTTCCTTCTATAATCATATGCACTTAACTTGAAATAAAAATAGACCTAAATAAAGGAAAATAAAAGCCCCACCCAAATCTGAAAGTTTGGGAATGCTTGGACCTGGAGTTTATTTTGACATTACAGAAAAAGGAGATATCTGTGAAATATTGATCAGGATGAGTGCATCAGTGACAAGAAAGGTTTGGAGGTGTTGAAATCCATCCTCCGGACTTGGATTTTTTGATTACTTCCATATCCATCCTTTCTATCCAATGTTACTCAGACTTCTCGTATCAGAGACCTGATAGGATCTTCCTACCTGCTCGAGGGTAGGAACGCTCTGCAGAGGGACCTGGATAGGCTGGATCGATGGGCCGAGGCCAACTGTATGAGGTTTAACAAGGCCAAGTGCCGGGTCCTGCACTTGGGTCACAACAACCCCATGCAACGGTACAGGCTTGGGGAAGAGTGGCTGGAAAGGTGCCCGGCGGAAAAGGACCTGGGGGTGCTGGTCGACAGCCAGCTGAACATGAGCCGGCAGTGTGCCCAGGTGGCCAAGGCCAATGGCATCCTGGCTTGCATCAGGAATAGTGTGGCCAACAGGAGTAGGGAAGTGATTGTGTCCCTGTACTCGGCACTGGTGAGGCCCCACCTCGAATACTGTGTTCAGTTTTGGGCCCCTCACCACAAGAAGGACACTGAGGTGCTGGAAGGGCAGAGAAGGGCAACGAAGCTGGTGAAGGGTCTGGAGAACAAGTCTTCTTGAGGAGTGGCTGAGGGAACTGGGGTGGTTTAGTTTGGAGAAGAGGAGGCTGAGGGGAGACCTTCTCGCTCTCTACAACTACCTGCAAGGAGGTTGTAGTGAAGCGGGTGTTGGACTCTTCTCCCAAGAAACTAGCGATAGGACGAGAGGGAATGGCCTCAAGTTGTGTCAGGGGAGGTTTAGATTGGACATCAGGAAAAATTTCTTTACCGAAAGAGTGGTTAGGCATTGGAACAGGCTGCCCAGAGAGGTGGTGGAGTTGTCAACCCTGGAGGCGTTCAAAAAACATGTAGATGTGGCACTTCAGAACCTGGTTTAGGAGTCATGGTGGTGTTGGCTTGACGGTTGGACTTGATGATCTTAGAGGTCTTTTCCAACCTTAATGACTCTATGATTCTATGATTCTATATTTTGGGTGCTTGCAAGTTAACTTCTGATAGCAACAGGGCAAGAAATCAAAGAAATGAGAAGGTATCTATTTTAAATACCCACCACATCATAGGGCAAACACTAAATAATACATTCTCTTTCAGATACACATCCATACTGTTTATACAAAACTTGATGACACCAGCCAGGAAGATAACAAAATGCTGTTTTAAGGAAGACTTTTCCATACATGTTCTTGCCTGTTTGGAAGAGGCAGGAGAGGAGAGAGGAGTGGGCTTCATGTTGTGCTTGTACATTTTAGTTTCTATTTAGAGTTAAGTGACTCACAACCTGGTGAAAATCACATTTTCCTATTGCTTCAAGGCAAACTGCCTGCAGCATTCTCTAAGTAACTTTTTTTTTTTTTCCTTTCCTTTTTTTTTTTCTGTATAACATTTAAAAGATGGCTTAGGCTTTGCATCTTATTTAAAACAGCACTGTAATACTGATCCTATCAAATGCAAAGACAAGCGTTTCCTATGATTGTGCTACTGTGTTGAGAAAAGTAACTTTTATGCCACTCATTTCCCAAGCTTCGGAGAGCTGGGTCTCTGCCAGCAGGCTGAGGCTGGCTCATTGAAAACTCCACAGAAAGATCAGCGAAGGCAGAAGTATTAGTTTATAGCATACAAACGTGAAGTTTAGACTTTACAGAAAAAAGTACTTTTAAAAAGCCACCAGAAATTGCTTTGATACCAGAACTGAGAATCAAGACTGATGACTGATTAGCAGAACATCTATTGCCAGAGGCAATAATCAACAGCCTAAAGATAAAGCACTTGAAAGGGTTTGCTTCTGTATTTTACCTTGTTTTCATTTATCCCCGTTAGCCTTAGGATGCTAAATAAGGCATGTATCACATTTAGCTTTCCTGTAATTACATGAAAAAAATGTTTCAATTTTCTTAAAAAAAAATAAACATAGTGCAGTGCTATAATTTCGCTTAGTAAAAATTAGTCATTATGAGAGAGACAAGAAAGCAAGTTCAGGTCAAATGCTAGAGACACTGGCGAAGAAACTTGCCAAAGATGCAAGTAAAGCCAACAAAGCCATCTTTGTTCAGGCCCAATGTGCCGAAATTCTTAAGATACCTTGGTTTCTGATGTTTGCAAAATAAATAGTTGCAGCATGTTTTTCATAGAGTTTAACAGTTTAATGATAAAAGCAAGCTGTTTTATTGTTTTAAATAAATATAAGCATTTTGGATTTAAAAATTGTAAATTTAGAACATATTACGTCATGATGAAACATTTAGAACATATGTGGCTATGAAACACATTCTGCTTCATACTGAATTTCTTACTCTAAAGAAGCAAAAATGGTCAATTCATCACAGAGCATAATAAAAAGGAATATAAACTCTTCCAGGTACGGATGTTATTTGTACTTCTTACGGAAGACCTCCACTTAACGGCCATAGCCATTTCATTATAAGGCAAATTCCAAAAAAGAAAATTAGAAAAAAGGAAAAATGATATGGCAAATTAGAAAAAGAAAAGGGAAAAGAGGAACTCGGAGACTTCTTGAGACACAGTGGGGCCTGACATACGCCCTCGTCTTTGGGCTCCTGCCAGCTGCCACGTTTCCAGGGAACTGTGACTCTCCACCCTGCGTGCGCTGTGGCACCTTTTCAGCCAGGTAAATAATCAACGTGATTTAATTGTGGCCATTCTCAAGTTTTATTTCTGTCTTTGACTTTGATACAGATGTATTTTGAGGTGTTGGTTATTGTGCAGATAGTATTATTTGTCCTTCTAATAATTTGATACTGCTACTTATCTAATCTTTTAAAAATGTTTGTTTCTATTGCAAACATTTGCTTATCAAAGGAGCCAGCCTCCTTTAGCACACTGACCTTAGTAGTCTCTTAGGTAGACGGTGTCTCCTAATTAGTAATCAGTGGAACGTGGTACGATTTCATACATTAACCACTGAAATAACTGTCAAACTAAGATATATCTAGATCATCATTTAGAAGTAAAAGCTGTAAAGTCTTCCTTCTCTTGAGTAATGCTCCCACTGGGTATTTCTTTGCTCATTTTGAGATTGCAGTATGCCTGAAACTTCAATGTGTTCTGAGAACCTGCTAAAGAAATTACTTGACGTTCAAATAACCGTCCCCTACCAAGGAGCTGTTGGTATCAAAGTATGTCATTTTATACCCATTAAAAGAAAGATCTGTTGACCAGACGTGGTTAAAATAAGACGCGGAAACTTCCTTTTGTCTACCTGACTTTGATGACATGTGATACGCCCTACATTTTAGCTGGCGGCTTTGTTCTCTGCTAAGAGAAGTGCCACGCTGATATTGTAAAAATGCCCTCTGTGTGGTTTGACAATAGTGGCATTGACCGAATCTGGCTTTCCATAGCCAGCCCAGCAATAGCCCCGCTGAGGGAGTTAGACCAACAGAAATCTTCTTCCACACGGTAAAATGGTTAGAGTCCTGCCGGCCGACCGCCCTACCTACCCGGCCCACGGCGGGGTTAGAGGAAGGCCAGTGCCACAAAAAAAAAAAAGGAAAAGAAACTGCAGCCGCAGAGCACAGCCAAGAATACAGAAGTGTAAGGGATTACCTTTTCCTCTTGCGTGATAACACAGATCAGCTCTGATCAACACGTTTTTTAAAAAAAAGGTCTTTTTTTTTTTAAAGCAGAACATGGCTTTTCTGTTCGGTAACAGAAGATAACTTCTGGTGTGGTTGGGGG
>WAAD01006700.1:354329-376089 GCA_013389945.1 Fregata magnificens
GCGCCGGGGGCGGGGGGGAGGCGGAGGCGGCACCCTGCGGTGGCGGCTCCTGGCGCAGCTGGACGCCCCGGTCCAGTTAAATAAGTGTTTGCAGAGTAGGCAGCCTCTTGCTGCTGAAGCAAGACTTGGCGCGGTGGTGAGGGAGGACCAAGCGGCGAGCTTGGGACGCAGGCATGGCGGGACCAAGCGGCGAGCTTGGATAAGCAAGGACGCAGCGAGGAACGGTGCTGCTTCTCGATGTTTTTGTTCTCCTTCGCTGTTGAGCAGCGGATCACGGATGTTGTTGGCAGGTGGGTTTTAAGGCTGAGCTCCTGTTCCACTAAAACACTAAGTACGCCGTTACAGAGAACAGTCGCGAGCTGATAAGGAAGGAGAATGTGCTGTGCATCCAGGTTTGCAGAGAGATACCTGCCGAAGCAGTCTGTGTTCCTCTGGTTTCTAGCCTCCGAGTTGCTGAAGTAGGAAAAAAAAATACAGTAATTCTACACATTTTTTCCTTTTTGGTAGGTAAGTGCTACCATATCTTAAGTTATGTTTTTGCCTGAGCTGCTGAGGGGCTTTGTAACTCACCTGATTTCTTGATCTTTACATTTTTTCACATTTAAAAGAGGTTAAATGATAACGTGATAACTCCAGACTTTTGTAGAGTTCTCTGCATATACTGGGTATTCTTTGTAATATTATGTGTGCCCCGTAATGCCATGCAGGCTTAGAGCCCGTGGTGGTTCCTTGCTGGTGAACCTAGCTGACCGGTCCTCTTCTTTTAACAAAGTATTTATTTAATACTAATAGGAGAATCATTTAGGAAAAAAAAACCACGACAGAAATGGCAGGGTAATGACTGTGCACAGCAGNGAAGAAATCTTTTTAATCTGTTGGTTTGGGTAGTTGTCTGTGTGGCAAAACAAGTTTTGTAACTTGCTTTAAGCTTGCGGGTAGGCTCTTCACAAGCTAATAGCTTGGTATTGTTGTGTAATAACATCTAATCACTTCAGGATGGAGGAGGCACCTGGCTTGTTGCAGGCCATTGCTTCCATCTCTTTCCAACAGTCCTGACCATTTCACCTAGTAAGAGTGCAGTAGAAAGAGTTTTGAGAATTTAATGGAACTTTGGCAAGCTAATATTTAAAAAGTGAACTGTTACCACTGAATGTTTAGTTTCTGGTTTTGTTCAGAATATTAGCATAATATATGGGAAAGGGATTTTTTCCTATAAGATTACAGGATGGATCAGTACTATATAAGTTGCAAAAAATACCAATTTGCTTACAGATTATTTCATAGCCTAAAGATTAGGTGTCCATAAGATGAATGTGCAGCAGACACAGAGAACTTGTTCCTTAAGATTTAAATTGTTCAAAGAGAAGTTGTCATCCAAATAGAACTTGGGTTCTGTTTTTTAAACCTACAGTCCCAGTCAGAGGGTTGACATGTGAGTGTAAGGGCTGCAAGTCTTACCACTTATATTGGCGATGAGTATCTCCATGAGCCCTAATGTAAGTGATATGTATATGTTCAGTTTTGAGTTTTTCACTAAAATCTGTTGAGAAGGTTTAGAATTTAAGGCATAATTATTGTAAACCTGCGTGTTTTCTCTGCCAGTGGCCAGCTGCACAACCCCGTGACAATCGTTTTGCTGTCAACAGCACTGGAATTATTGTAACTGTTTCACAGTTTAGAAGGATCCCTCTGGGAAGTCTCACATTGATCTGAAACCAAGACTCCCCATAAATTCTCAGGATTACTTCAGGAAAAATGTAATCTGCAGTAGCATCAGAAATCTTTCAATGAGACTTCATGAGATGGCTGAGCAAATCTAACAGTCTGCTGCTGCTGTGCTTTGCCTCCCTACACTCCTAAAAGTTGTCTGGTAATCTGGCAGAAATTGTATTGATTCTCTTTTACTAGGTTAGCTTTCCTTAGTGAGCAAAATCATGTGGCCTGGGCTGGAGAAATTGTGAGTGGGGCTGGAGCAACCTGGCAGGTGAGCTCACCTACCTCATAAATTTTCATGCTTCCTGGTGCTTTTCAGGCTTGAGACCCTGCGACAACACAAAAGCCCGGTGATGAGGAAATAACTTTAAACTGGTATTGCTGCTTGAAACCTCACAGAATTTTCAACTCAGATGGATGTTAAAGCATCTGTAACCTATAAATAGGTGCTCCTGGCTTCCTACTTCATTGTCGAAAATCCTGTGTCTGATCATGAATCCAAGCATAGCCTCCTCATGCTTTTCTTAATGGTATACGCGCCCTGAGAGGACTTTAGGATTTTTTTTTTCTTACAAGAAAAAAAATATTTTTCTGGATAATTTGTAGTTCTAATTCTGCCCTTTAATTTGTTTGCATCTGCCTGCATCTTGATGTTATCCACAAATTTAAAAAGCTTATTCCTGTTCAGTAGTCCAGGTCAGTGATGACAATATTAAATAATATTTTACCCAGGCTTCCTGAAATCCAGTCACACTTAAGTTTTCGCAGGGAGTTACCAATAGTTACTCTTTTGGAATTGTTCAACTATTTTTGCTCCCCATATACAGTACCATATTTCTACGATACAAAAATAGTTTATATCTTCATTTGCAGACAGAGCTGCAACTTAGCTTTTTCCAGCTCTTGTTGGAGCTCAGTGCCAAGAGGATATGGAAGAGACTGTGGGAGAGGGCAGCAGCTTTGGAAGACTATCAGGACGGAGGGAGCTGCTGGAGTAAACTCTGCCCTGCATTTAATGTGCACTGCTGTTGAGTCAGTTTTAATGGCAGAAAGTTGCACAATGTATTTATATGTACAAAAGCATAGTAGTTCTCATGAGAGTCCAGTTAAAATCTTAATTAACATCAAAATAGGTGACACTTACAGTCTTCCCTCTATTCATAAGACTTGCTTTCTTCTTGTGACTGGCTGACTTCCTTCCCTTCTCCCACCCTCTCTCCAGTTTTCTTTTTTTTCTGAGGAGAAAGTAACCATCTCCTAGTAGCAAGGACTTTTTTTCTTGATCTGTTTTAGTATCACCAGTTAGTTGAGTCATCATTTCACAAACATTTAAGCTGGTATAAGGTAGTACTACCGCTAGAAAGCTGCTGACCTGCTCCCACACACTTACTTCTCCTTTTGGATCAGCCCAGATATTCTTGCAAGTACCAGGTGAGGTGGTTAAGGGAACTGCCGTGGCTGTTTGCTTGCTGGTCAGCTGAACGTCAGTGACACCTGAACGGTTTTGGAATGGCATTTGAGTCAATTCAGGCAGAAGTTTATTACAGGAGTTTCTGTAATAACTAGTGAATTTCTCTTACAACAGCATGATCCAGAGGGGCATGGCATCAGGAGTTGTTACAGTATACAGCGATTGCATATCTGTGTCTTCATGTCAGCTGTGTATAGAGTCTCAGTGGTAAGCTCACTGTGGTAAGCACCCTTCTGTCACTGAGGGATGCTGTTCCTCAAATTAGTTTACGTGTACTTAATGTGGTAAATTTCTCCATAGGTGACATGCAGTAACTTGCTGTCCCACATAACTTGAATTTTTCCCACCTATGATGGTCCTTAGATTTTCAAATCTCGAAGGATAGGAGATGGCTGTGTTGGATTTTAGTTAGTGGGGTGTGTACGAATTGTTAACCAAATATTAAAGTATACAAAGTATATATATACCTGAAAAAATAAAAAGAATACATTGCCCCTAGAATTTTTTTGTGCTGTGAAATTAATTCTTCTCGGATATGGCTTATGTGTTTCGTACTGGCTGCTGGAAGGTTGCACCTAGCCAGGAGGTAGGTTATGGATCTTTGTTCTAATCCCTTCAGGCTCAGAAACCAGTCCAGAAACTGCAATTTTTGTTGCTGTCTCTTTGTGTCTTCAGTTGGAAGAAGTGAGTCACTCTAGAGCTGTTAAAGATCATAAGACTGACTGACTGACTTCCTCTCCGTTTTTGAGCATCTCCCACCTCATCACTCACAAATGATGGTCTGTCCATTACTAAGATGGACCAATAGCAATGACTTGCCTGTACCACAGGAGCACTGCGATTCTGAGTGCATCATGCAGCATGGAGGTTATTAGTCACCACCAGCAGTCTCATATCTGCAATATGATCCCACTCTGCAGTGTCCTGTAGGCCTAGCATGGCCCCTCTGCGTCTTGGGCCTTTTGTGCTGCTGCTACCCCTTCTCCCCCAAGCTGACCCATGATGCTTTCTCTGCAGGGTGCTTCCCTCAGCCAGTGGCACTCTATCCTGCAAAAGGCCAAAGCCAAGTGCTGCCTCACATGGGAGACGAGTGGATGAGAAGGCACTCCGTGGTGGAGCAGGGGTTTCTGTATCCCTTGGAGCAAGAGGAGGGAGAGATACCAACAGTGGTCTGAGCTGCGGTTGTCACCTGGGAGTACTTTACCCAGAGGCACGTCCCAGCCTCCAGGTGAGATCAGCTTGCTACTGAGCAAAGGTTAAAACTCCGCTCCAAAATGCAGCCTCAGATCATGCTAAGCTTTTGTTAAAGAAGCTTAAATGCTTGGTAGTATGGTATTTTTTTTTGGCAGCAGCATGTGGTGATGTCACTTGCTACTATAAGTACCCTTGGTCCTCTCTGCATTGCAAGGTATATGTGCGCTCCGTGCCTTGCTGTGTCTGTGGTCTTGGTGTGCAGCTCTGTGATGAGGTTGATATAGGGGTCTGTGCAGTAAATGAATCTCACTCATAAGATGATGATCTCATGCTGACATCTTAAAACTACTCTCTAGAGTCTGGTTGTGCTTGGAGAAGAATAGTGTGGAGGAGCAGATTGTTCTTCCTGCAGTAAACTTGGACCTATAGAGGAAGTATTTGTAATGCTGCTTTCCTGTTCTGCTTGCTTGCTTGATAACTTTGTTTAAAATGGGCCCCAGTGTGAAGTGCCACGCTGCAACCATAGCCTCAGGTAAATTTCTGCCGTGGTCTTGTGTGGTTATATCAAGTCATAGTAATTATATGTATGTTAATTGTTCTTCAGACCCATAACCTTTTTGTATGGTAGTTCTGTTGAGAATTGCTGTATGGGACAGAATAAGATGCATGGTAGTGATGTATTATTCTGATAACAGGCTTGGTATTTTTGTATTGATACAAAGATGTGAAAGCTGTTGTATATTTGAAATGTCTGCTGGATTCTGGCAACACCTTGTTTCGAGTGAGACCTGGTGATCTTGCAGATAAATGCGTTGCAAAGCTTTATTTACTCCTTCCTGTTGTGGAAAGACTGAACAGACTTTGCTGTCCTATGAAATCGAGGTGGTAATTTGTTTCTAAAAAAACCATGCAAAACAAATTGGTGGTTTTGAACAGGTGATAATTGCAGCAGTGCTTCAGTTACGAAATAGTTTTTTCATCATTTGACAGAAGAAAATGTTAAACCTCCCTCTTAAATCTGTATTGTCAGATTTATGTACTTCTCTGGTGAAGTTGGAAAGCAAGGGGGTGAATGAGGTTCAGCAATTTGTCCTTGAGGATTTTATCTATCTGAATTTCTCTATGTGATCTTATGCAACCCTATGAAATACAGAGCTAAGATTCTCTTTAGTAGGTATGTCAGCAGCAATGGTACAGTTTACTTTATCACATATAAATAGTATGGATTTTCGGGACAATAAATTAAATCCTGTTTTTAAATATATGGACCAGTAAATTTTGTGTAATATTTGGGAGGAGTCTTCAAAGTATGGATTGGGTGCTTATGAGGTTTGGGGGTGTTTTGTTTTGTTTTAATTGCGAAAGGAATGTGTATTGAGTTTCATTCACAGTGGGAAGAACGCCTTAGTACTTTTATCTCAGGCTTCCCAGGATTCAGAAGAATTTTTCTGTGTTTGAGACTGACTAGTTTGTGTGTTGCCTAAGGTGAAAGTACTGGATTCATGCCACTAGCAAAAGCTTGCATGGTCAGTGATTTGACAAGTCATTTGCAAAACGTTTGTTTTGCGCATCAGGTATCAAAACACTCTGGCATAATGCTTCTTCTCATGTATATTTCCTTTCTTAGAAGTGAAACCACATAGCAGTATTTGCAACATAGGACATGCAATGGTAGCTGAATTACCTATTTTTCATTTTGGAATAAGTTTGGGTTTCATTTGCTAAATTTATCTGGGTTTCATTTGCAGTTGATAGAAGTAAAATAAAATCTTTTTTTAACAAGCAAACACTTTGGGTCCAATTCAGTGTTGTCAGAATACCAACCTGAATCTTACATGTATATGGAAGAATACAATTCAGGTGGTATCATTTTTATAAGAAGTTAATAATTATACTTCATGGTAGTATTTGTCTCAAGGGAGAAAAAAATACATCTCCAGGAGTCTGTAAGTTGTTCTGTGTGGACAAACCTTTTGCCTGTGTGGAGTTCTGCCATAACCACAAGGAATTCGTATGGATGTAGGAGTGCCTGTAGGGAACTGCTTGGGTCACAGCCATCAGAATACACAAATGTTGCATGATTATGCAATAAAACTGAACTACAGTACTGACTTTTTTAAAGATGTAATTCTTTTCTATGTGTGCCCTTCACCAGTTTCAAATTAAATGAATTTTGTAAACATGGTGGAAAAACTATGCGTAGTCTAGCAGAAGGGTAAGCAATCATCTGGGTAAGGAAATGCATCTTGTATTTGAATAAGATTATCATATTAGAAGCCTAGATTCCTACACAAATTTAGACTTGGAATGATTTTGACTATCTCAGCTGTTTGGTCCGTGGCATGTAATTCAGGTTGGCACAACCACTGGTTTAAAACCAGAGCTCACATAAGTATAGCTAATGCTGTCCCCGACATCTCTAATTCACTGTGTAATTTTGAGTAGAAAACCACCACCACTCTGAACTGCTTGAAAACAACAGACTGAAATATCTATTAACAGAGGCTGGATTAAACAAAATGTTGTATCACTGCTTGCATTTTACCAGGTATGAAAAGGTAAAATTGCTTTTTTTTTTTAAGCTGTTCTCTGATAGGGAAAAAATGCATCTGCTAATCATTGAGGAAGGCAGTTTGTGCTGCAAAAAATAAACACCATCCTAATCTACTCATGACTCAGAAATAAAAATAAAAGCACAAGCCTTGGTGGTTTTTTTTCTTTCTCTCTCCTTTGGTACTAAGTAATTTTGAATGCTTGTCTAATTCTAGTACAGGGTATTTGGTATGCTGTTCATATTAAAAAGATAGAAAATACAGATGAAAACAGGTGTAACATTACTTGACCATTTTTGAAAGTATACAAACTTTTAAATCCTTTTTTTGGGGAAAAATTTCCCTGTGAATTTAATTCAAAGCATCTCAGGCTGATACAGATTTAGTATTACATATCTGGGTACAGATTTGCATATAATAGTGTAGAAATATGGGGTTAATATTGAAGGAGACACTAACTCGCTCCTTGTAGACTACCTAGGTTAAGAAAACCTGTCTCTTGTATTTTTCCAGACTTTTATGGTAGTTTACAGCCTGCTTTTATATTTCTTGTTTATCCTTGTAGCTGGAAAGTTGTTTTTCTTCAACATTATATCTACAAATAGATAAGCAGCAACCAGTGGATACTGAGAACAGTCCATCTCAGCATCTCTTAAAACAGTTTTTAAATTACGCCTTGGAGGTAAGGGACAAAGGTGTCCATTCCTTACTTCTCTCTTTGCTTTCACAATTCCTTGCAAAGCAAACCTGATTGTTTTAGCCCTTAGTTGTTTTATTTAGGTCATGTAATTGTTATCTAGATTCTTCCATTTGGGAATTATGCTTTAAGGTAGACTTAGAAAAAACTACATATGGGTCTCAGTTAAAAGTCTAGATAGCACGTAGAGCAGAGTGTTTGTTTAGGCAGAGCAGAATAATTGCTTTTTTTTTCACACACAGCAATCCTATTGGTACAGTTCACAATGAGCGGTTACATTTTTGCAGCAGTACCATGTTGTTGACCCCAATATTGGAGAGCTGCTATAATCTCTCAGATCCTTTTCTTCATTACTGCTGCCTGTTTTGCTGCACTTGACGTCCATTTTGAAGTATATTACTTTGTATTTTATTAATTGTTGTTGATTTTGGGACCTTTTTCTAATCAACTAAGGTCAGAATTCAAAATTATCTCGACCTTCTAAATTCTTGCCTCTCATCTTTGCTTGTTTTTGTGTGCCCGTTTCATAAGTATAATCTATGTGCGCTATCAAATTGCTAATGGCAATACTATTATCCTGGGAATGAAGTGGACTAATCTGCATGTTTCATTATTATCCATAAAAACATTTATTACAATCATATTTGAAAAACTGTTATAAACAGCAGTATGTTGCAAGTGGCCAAAGCTTTTGCGTGCAGTAAGTAGGGCAGAAGCTGTGCCCAAGTGACGTGTGCCCTACCTTGCGTGTCCCATGGCACCGTCTCTGGGCAAGACTGTTGAGCAAGGCTGATAAAGAATAGACCGAATTGAATTGCGTTCAGGTCGGGACTGAAATCTGGACTTCCTTCAGTGTTGCGTCAGTGTGGCACTATTAATAAGAACTGTTTGTGTATTTTATCAATTACTTTACTTACCTCAGTACAACTTCCTCTTGCACCTTGATTCTAGAAAGAAAACTTGCTTGATCACCATCATATCTAATACATGAACACAGAAAGAACTCAATCTTGGTGTGTTAGAAACTTGATATCATCTGATAAAACATGATGATGATTTGCTTGGCAGGGCTATAAGCTTGTAGTTTTCCTAAATGAAGTTATAATATAAGCTCCCTGTGTGAAGTACCTGCCAGGGTTCCCTCAAGAGACACAGGTCACTTTTAAAAGCAAGTATCTGCTGCTCTGCTGGTTGGAGCTAGTTTTAGTATGTATCAAAATGCATGCAGTAGCTATGTGGATGTACGTACTAAATTTCAGATTTGTGTTGAGTCTGTCATCCCCACACAAGTTAATCAGCAAGTGGAGCAGAGTGGGGGAAAGCCCTTTTCTCTCTTCCTTTTTTTTTTTTTTTTTTAATTGTAAGCTCCTGTTTTCTGTTTTTCCTCTACTTTTGTTATGTTGCCCTATGTATAGCATTGTGGGCTGTCACATGTTGCTTGGAATGGCTTTGGCACTGGAAATCGCAGCATCTGGAAGTTGCCCCTGCCTTCAGACAAAATACAATGCACAAGGATGGGTGGAGTAGAAAAAAGCAACCAGTAACCTCAGCTCCCAACTGTCCTTCCACATATCCACTCCCTAGTAGTTTGCATCCAGAATAAATAACTTTTCTGCATGAATAGACATGCAACTCCATGCAGGGAACTGGACAACGACATGCCAGCATTCAAAAAAGATTTATAACCTGTAACTTCTTGTATTCTCTGATTCAGTGAGCTGTCTACCTTTTCCTTCCTGTTCTTGAGGGATTGAGCAACCCATGCGCTGGGCTGTGCCTGAAAGAGCAATTTCTGAACTTGCTCATATGGCAGCACCAGCTTCCTGCCTGCCTGCTGGTTTTCTCTTACTTTTGTCATTGAGTCCATCATGTTCTGCCAGTTCAGAGAGAACTTTCTACATGAGTTTAATGAATCACTCCCTCCTCCTTTGTTTTCTACTGTTCAATATTTCACAGCTTTACATACTGGAATTTCACCGTTTTGCTGGACCAGTGTGGCTGGCTGGCTGAGCTCGGCTGAAGGTTACATCGTTGAAGCCTTGTAAGAACAATATCTACCAGCTACTGACAAGAGGCCTGACTCTACCAGCCTGTGGACCATAACCTCTTTGTAGTTTTGTGCTCTTTATTCAGGATGTGGATGTGGCTTACTGTAGTTGAGAGGTCCCTGGTCTGAATGTCTTGCAACTGGTTATTCTGAATGCTGGCTGCTGTGAGTTGGCGGTGACAGGCAGTGGGGTTCAGAAAGCTCTTCGACAAATGTGGTTGCTGCTGAGAGAAGACGTGTCCACACCTTTAGCACTGAGTGAGATCATAGGAAAAGGAGAGCATGCTCGTCCAGCCTCCTGAACAGTTGCACAAGATTCCTTTGATGAATAGGAATATCGAAGTTTAATAGAATAGCTGAAATTCACAGTGATGTTCATCTTGTGAATGAATGTGTGTGCCACATGCAGATATTTGACTGTGCTGATAGTAACTAGAATTTGTTCTGACTTAAAACACCTTTACTGCTGTCCATGATAGATGCAAGCCTGCAATTTGCCCCACCTCTCCTTCCAATAGGCTACCCTGGGGAATAACAACTTCCTTTCTCTTGACGTAGAGGAAAACCAGCACCTGAAGGTACCGGTTTTAGGTTGTTCTGTGGATAGCTTCTTGTTTCAAGGCACTTGATGCTGTGTGTGAGGGATTTTTTTGGTTTCTTTTCACTGCCCAAGTTTTAGACCTTGACTGATAAACCTCTTAACTTCTGCACTAAGAAAACAATCTGAAGAAAACGAAAATCCATGTTTCACAGTCATACAATATAATGCTTCCCAAAACCAGCTGTTTTGCTTTGTGACTTGTAGATGTTGATCGCTTCTGTTGCCTGTTTTGTGGTACTTGTGCGCTCCTTGGCCTCTGTGTCTGTGTAGGGTTCTGCTGTACTCATCAGGGGACTGCCTATAGACCCTCCTATAGGCTGCACTTCCTGCCTCAGTCTCTGACTAATAAGTGATAAATGTGAGCCTTGTTGTACTGCCTGACAGAGATACATTATGCTAATGGCGTAATAAAGTGATTATTTATGTTACTGGACATTAATAAGTCAAGATGATACTTAAGTTGTAATTCTGCTGCCCCTGCTTGATGGAATCTTATGTCAAAGAGGAGAAAAATAGTGTTTGGGGGTTTTTTTTAGCCTATTCCTAAAGCAATCAAAGGAATGTTGTTGCTACTGGTTTTGTGCATGTGAGTCTGAGCAAGCTCAGTTGTGGTCCTGTGTTCTTTCTTCATTTTTAAATGATCCTAAAATACGCTCTGTTAGAAATTCCACATGAATTTTTATATCACTTCTGTAATTCCAATTATGAGATCTAATAGTAAGGATGTGGAGTAATGGTCTATAAGCATTCATAAGAGCTCATGGGCTGTCCTATTTTATTCCTGTTCTGTCTTGAATTAAAAATATTCTAAGATAATACTGTATAGGAAAAGGACTTGGCATTCATAAATTATTCGCTTGCAGCTGGAAAATGCTGTGCAATGTTTATCTGTACTGTGGCATTCCTGTATTTATTCTGTAGATCCAAATCCACAATTTTTTCGTATGGAATCTCTAAATCACTTTTAAAATTCCTTTCAAGTTGAGGCATAACATACTCATTTTTACTTTTTCTAAATCAAAAACATTTTGCACTTACACAACAGATAAGATGCATTTTTTTATTTGGTGATTGCACCAAATAATGATCACTGAGACGGGTGGATGGGCGTGTTGGGATAAAGGCATTCTGCAGTCAAGGTTGGATCATGTGATCGTTTCACTTAGTTTTTGCTTTTTGGTTTTGTTCATGTTCTTGCTTTCATGCTTTGAGTTAATTATGTGGTTTTGTTTACAGTAAAACAGAAATAGGAACTTTTTTTTCAGTGCTGACTTAAAACAAGCTTGTAGTTGTTCAAACTGCAGACGGTATTTATTTTAATGTTGATACATGTCTGGGGGTGGGGAGGGGAGAGAAAGGAGCTTGGAATAATTCTGTTCACAGACTTTGAAATAAAATGAGTTTATTTGCCCTGGCAGATTCTTCTTGCCTTTTTATAAGACAGATAAATACTAGCCTTTCACTGAAAGAAGATATTATATATGGATATGATATATGTGGCTATAAATATAATGGGTATATTATGTCCATAATATGCTATGAGATTTCCCATGTAGTACAACCTTAGCATTCAAAAACATTTGTCTGCTTTTCCATCTTTGTTGATACTTATTTTCAAATTCTTACGGAGTAGGAATAAATATTTCTATACTTGTATTTGGCTTTTCTTGTTTATTTCTCTGGAGCATTTTCTTGGAAATTTTAAGCAATAGAGCACAGTGACTGTGTCTCTGGCAAAGAGGATCTGAACACAAATCACCGAGCTTACAGATACCGAGTTAAGTGAAGGCAAAAGGTTGTTTGTGTAATATCAATTTTTCCTCCCTAGCGTAGACCATGAGAACTATGTGGGGGTTTTGGTGATCTCCAAATGATTTGCATTTCCAGACTTCTAATAACGCTAGTTTTTCAAATAATTTCTAAAGATAAACTTTTTGATGGTTTTGGTGCCATGGCGTAGGGCTGCAGAGTGTCAGGGATGCTGTAGCTTTTGTGATGGGGGTGTAGGATGGCTACTTGGATTAGAATGATAGTTTATTACGTTTTCAAATTTGGCCTTAGTGTAGATTATCCAGCAAGATCCCTGAATGCCAATCGTTTTTCTTTTTGCCATATTAAATCTAAGTAGTTATGCAGCAAAATGCAAATTCAGAAATAGTTTAGTGGGGTTTTTTAAATCCATAAGGGAAGTACAGTTTACAGACTGTTATTTGGCTGAATGTCTCATGTAGTTTTGAAAGTAACTGAAGACTCTTTCTTACTTATGATGATAAGAATAGAAATGAGATAGCACAGTTCAGGTAGCATACTGTTTTCAAGCAAATTCTAATTTCAGTTCATTTAAAAAAATTTTTTTTACATGCTTAATCTACTTAAATGTGGTAAAACAAATTACCATGTTTCTAATAGATATGTAGTATTTCATTAGTAAAGTTTACAATGTTTGCCATATGTGATTTGCATAGATAACATGTCAGTGCTGGGGTTGCCAAGTGGCTGTACGTTGTTGTCATCTTTGCTCTGTGCTTCTTGAATCGGGAGTAGGGGGAAATTCAAGACAGAAGATCGTACAATCATAGAATCATTAAGGTTGGAAAAGACCTGTAAGACCATCAAGTCCAACGGTCAACCCAACACCACCCTGCCTCCTAAACCATGTCCCAAAGTGCCACGTCTACGCGTTTTTTGAACACCTCCAGGGATGGTGACTCCACCACCTCTCTGGGCAGCTTGTCCCAATGCTTGACCACTCTTTCAGGAAAGAAATTTTTCCTAATATCCAATCTAAACCTCCCCTGATGCAACCTGAGACCACTTCCTTTCGTCCTATCGCTAGTTACTTGGAAGAAGAGACAAACACCCACCTCACTCCAACCTCCTTTCAGGTAGTTGTAGACAGCTGTAGAGATGTCCACACTCAATGCAGCGTGGGCCCACTGTGGCTGAGCATGACCATGGCGCAGAGCCAGCAGCAGCTGTGGCTCTGCAGGCAGAGGGCAAGAGATCTTGTACAGCCCAGAGACAAGGGGCTGCTTGAGGAAGAGGTGGCAGCCTTTGAGCAGAGTTTGTGTATGTTGTGGTGGGTTTTGACTTTACGTAGTGGCAAGCTCTTTTCAAGAAGAAAATTTTGGCTGCTTACATGGTGTTTGCTCTTAGGCAATCGTTTTCAGTTTATTCTGAAATAGTCTCAGTTCTAAGGTTGGTGCTTCTGTCACCATTGACCATCATGTGAATCTTCTGGATGCTGCTGTGAGGGACAAATGTGTTATTACATTTCTGTAATGCATAGACTAAAGTATTAAAATAACCTTCTTTCAGTACCATTGAATGCAATTTAAGCAGTATCCTAAAGGCCAAAATGCTTAAATGTTTTCTCTCCAAAGCATAGTTTGCTATGTTATGTTGCCAAATAACAACTTGCATCCCAAAGTTGCTAGGACTTTGAAGCAATGCAGATGGAGTTGTTGACTTTTACCACATAGCTTTAGGAAATCAAAAACTTCTTAGATACAGCAGTGATAAATACTTACGTCACAGATTGAAGGGTTGAAAGTTGAATGGAATTTGTAGTGGATTTGATGAAATTAAATTAATGGTTTTTCAGAACACTTGTTTCGTGGAGTAACAAATGAAAGCAATACGTCAGAAATCCATCTTGCATCTTCTTTCCTTTACTGTGAGCATTAAGAATTAGGTATTCAGGACAATCACCATTAATGTTATTGGCTAGAAAATCTATGGGGTTTTTTTACTGTTAACTCATCACAAAAGTGCTTATTTGGCTGTAATTACAATGATGTACTTTTCTTTTTTTCCCTAGGTGGCTATTTTTAATGCAGTAGTGTCATTAGCTGGCTGAAGACTAAACATGAGAATAGCAGGTAAGTATGCTCAGTAAAATCAGACTTTTGTCACTTGTGAAACAAGTACCATAGACAGCATTAACAAGTTGTGACAATAAGGTTTTGAAATAAACTTAACTGGTATAACAGGCATTGCAGTTCCATTTAATTGATGTTAATAAAACTTGTTTTGGAATTTGGGATGGTCTAAGAGCAAGCAGCTGCTTAAAATGTTTCAGCTGATCTGCAGTGACTGGTTAAGGTGCCATGACTTAACATACTTTGGCTGCTAATTCTGTAAGATGATGAAGAAATGAGGAAATGGGCAGTTGATGTCTTAAGCGATTTTTTTGTTTTCCCCTGCCTCACACCCCAGCCAAAAGTGCTATGCACTATTACAATATAGTGTCTGAAACTTTCTGAATGGTTACTGGGAGTTTGAAAGCTATAAAAGCCTTTTCATAGAGGTAAGTTACTGTAGTACAGCGTTTGAGAAACTGATTTCATTTGATAGAAGGTGTAGTGGTTGTAAAAATAAGATCTTTGGCAATATAACACTACAAGAAAATATTATTTTAGACATTTCCTTGCAGTAGAATAGCCTGTGTGGCCATTGAACAGTTTTGAGTTTCTGATGCATTGCACTTTTATCAATAGTTGTAGTGTTATGTTGCAGAAGGAGCAACTGTTGGCCCTTGTAGGAGAGAATGACACCTTTTCCAAGAGAGTTGCACATTAATCTTCTTAATGCATGAAATTAGTCCTGATTTTTGTCACTACTTCTAAAGTTGTTTTATTAACCTCAATATGTATAACTGGGAGCAACCTGCTAAAGTAAATCTGATAAAGAACTGGAAAATGCTGCATTTTTTTGGAAGGTGGCTAAATTACCTGGAAAATGACTTTTCCAAACCTCTTTTTTTCTTCCATGTAACTACTTTTGTTGCTAAAACCCACAGACAAAGAAGATACAACAGTTCCTATAGAATGCTTAACCTGTAGCAAACAGGCTGGTTTTAGTTCAAGTGCTAAAAGAATTTTCTAGATTTCTTACCTTTCCCTTAGAGGGAGCACTCACAGTTCAGTTGAAAGGCTCAGGATAGAGAGTGGAGGGGATGGTTAGTGCTCAGGCTGAGTTCTCGTTCATCTCGCCTAGTAGCTACTGAAACAACATGCTCTCCAAGTGTCACTTGCTAGATGATACATTCCAGGATCTGGTACCATCTTTTCTTTTTAAGCAGCGTTGCTTTAAAAAATCTTTTCTCTGCTTCTTAACGTATGTTCAGATCATCTGTTTTCTCTAGTGCTTACATGTGGTTCACTTCCCTTCAAGTGCAATAATCTTTGGAGTTCCAGCATAATATTTTTAAATTAAGTTTGCATCTGTGTTTTCTTACATAGTATGTATGTGCACATGCACATGAAAAGGGAAAGTGGGAGAGGAAGACCAACCTACAAGAAAACAAAGTTCTGTCTCTTTCTTCATCTTTCTTTTCTTTTTCTATCCCCTTATCTTTTTTTAGCCTTCTGGAAGGATTGATTAACATCTCTCATCCTTCTGAAGGCTGAGTAATCTGTGTATTTTAAGGTTTTCTGAACAGCCCATCACAGCAGCAGTCTGAGATCTACAGGAGCACATAAGTTTGGGGGTTTTTTTGAAGGATTTATTTGGCTGGCAATATGAGAAACAGAAGCATGCTGTAAGGTTCCTTCTTCTAAACAGTTTGGCGTGCTGTGGTGAGACAGGAAGGCAGGATGTTGATCAGATGCCTCCTCACCTGACTTCTACTCTCAGTCAGTTAGTATTTTACAATAAGCTAAGAGTGGAGTATTCTGCAAAAATCTACTGAAAATTATGCTAAAAAATGGTGGGGTTCATGGCAGTACCACATACATCCAAGTTTCCATTTCAGATGTAAATTGCTGTGGTTGTGTGCTTCCAGCTCTTCTCCCAGGAGGTAGTTTGACTGCTCAGCACTGGAGAAAGTTAGGCTTGTAAAACTTCAAGCTACCTGAGGCTTCAATGTATTTAAAAGAGGGAGGGGAGAGGTACTGCTTTTTATTACTTTTTAAATTAGCTCTTTTGAGTCTTCAAACTCGCTTTTTGAAGGTCAGTAATTCAAATTTGTTGAAAAGGAGGTGAGGAGGCTTTTTTTTGTTTGGGGTTTTTGTGGGGTTTTTTTTGTTTTTGGTTTTTTGATGTAATGCTCAGACCTGACTGACCAGAGTGACCAAGCTACAGTATATGAACAGATCCCTAATCACTTGGCCATACATTAAAATAGAGGTAGCTCAATTTGAGGGCGTGTGTGTGTGTGTGTGTCAGAAGAGGAGGAGTATTTGTGAACAGTGAGGAAACAGGTACACGTGGCTAAGAACAGGGAAGTGGGGGGCGGGAATTTCCCCTTTGGACAGCAGCCAGTTAGATCAGCTTAGTCCATTTTGTTAAGCTGGATTTTCATGGAGAAGTCTGTGGTTTCTCCTGGCTGCTGGGCGGAGTTGATGTACTGTGGTGTCAGACAAGCATGATGCTGGAGAAAGCTGAGAGCAGGGTACGTATTTGGTATAGTAACCTGATAGACTGCCTCAGTTGCATCCTATGTTATAGTGTCCATTTCTTGCAGGTTACTTCTGTTAGTGAGTCCACAAATGATGATCCTGTTTCTGAGTTCCCCTTAATGTAATCTGATACATATTTCTCATATAACTAATTTTGGTAAACTTAATGTTATCATTTACAGATAATTTTTTTGAAACTTTTCTCTGCTTCTGAATAGGTGCTGCAAAGTTGGTAGTAGTCGTAGCAATATTTTTATTGACATTTTATGTCATATCTCAAGTGTTTGAAATAAAAATGGATGCAAACTTAGGACACATATTTGGTAAGTGATGACTTTGTTTTTTCTCTGGACATCTATTAATATTTACTTGAGCCATAATTAAGAATATCATATTAATTTTGCTTTAAGTTTGACTTAGGCTCTTACACTTCAGAATTCTGTATTTATTTTTAATGTGTGTACTTGTTATTTTTTTATATATATTATACATATATAATACGTAATGTGTCTATTAAGTTATTTTCTGTATGAAATATTTAACCTACTCTCTTAATCAGTTTGATTCTTTTGCCTGCCAAGTATGCATAATTTTACCTGCTTTTTCTGTTTACTGATACTTACAGTCTTAGTCTGGAGTTGTAAACTAGGCGACTTGAATGATGTTTCTGGAAATCTGCACTCTGCCTTTCTGTTGCTTAAGCAATTCAAAATTTATGTTTTGGGTGGGCTTTTTTGCTTGCACAGGTACACTACCATGTACATTTGAACGTGCAGTAATCAAAACATTTCAGATGTGCCCAGGTTCTACACAGAAAAGGATTAGCAGCTGAGGTGACTTAAAATTCAGAGTCTGTTTTGAACCAACTTTATCTTTAAAGGGGCTTTTCATTACAAAAAACCAATTTTAGGTACATGGGTAGGGTTCATGTTATTTAACTCCAGAGTGTTTCTAATACTTGTTGAAGAGACAGAGGTGTCATTAAGTATTACAGATGTATTGTAGATATGTGCATGATGAGGTCACTTGTCTCTTCCTATCCCAAGAAAGAGTGTCATGAATGGCTGGGTTCAAATACACCTGAGTTCCAGGCTTCCAGTGTTAGGTGAAAGGAACCCCATCCTGGTGAAGCTGTAAGAAGAGAATTCATTTCACTTTAGTGCCCACACCTCCACAAATCCCTGGTGGTTTTGTATCTCCATGGATATTTGTGTTAATGGGAGAGTCATAAATTAAGGCAGTGCATCTAAATGTGGTTTCCTGATCACTTTCATTCTTCTACCGTGTAAAGGTTAATGTTTTATATTAGAACATAATGTTCAGATGTATTTGATACTTCATTTCAATCAACCTGTTTTTATTGGGGTACAGAAAGGTTTTAAATTTATAAGATATTTTATAGTAGATGACACTTTAATAGTAACAGCTTGTAAAACTTTCTTTTTGCATTTTAGCTAGATCAGCACTGGATGCAGCTGCACGCTGTGAGTATTCATATGCATGTGTAACTGCTTTTGCTAATAACAGAAAGACTGTTGAATTTTCATAGTTAAGAAAGTCTTAATTGCACTTTAAATGCAATCAGAAACTATTTTTCCTCTTTTTCTGATTTTCCTAATATTCTGGTAAAGTCTGTTTTTTGCCAACACTTCACTTGTAGTTTTGTCTTGTGGCTTTTGATGACAGTGCCAGAGCAAGCAGCAGGGTGAGAACAAGAAGTAGAATAATGAGGTACTGCAGGAACCTAGGTTATTTTAAGCTGCTGTGAAACGGCAGATGAGATACCGTTGTCTTTTGCTCTTTTCCTTGAATTCCTTCAGAAAACCAACTGATATTTCTCTGTTAGCCTACCTGTGGTGTTGCCTCTAAAATTCTGTTTTATTTCCTTTTGAAAGCTACAAAACCTCCAAGATACAAATGTGGGATCTCTAAAGCTTGTCCTGAAAAGCATTTTGCATTCAAAATGGCAAGTGGAGCAGCGAATGTAGTTGGACCTAAAATTTGTGTAGAAGATAATGTGTAAGTATTTTTACCTGTTGTCTCTAAGTATTGCTTTCAGATGCTGTCTTGGAGCACTTTGCACACAAAATCAGTAGTTTAAATGATTCTTCATAGGTTTTGTTTTGCCAATGGTTTGACCATGTGAAAAAATTGTATTGCATTATAACAATCTCTGATGAAGCACACTTAATGCTCTGCAGTAAACGCAGAAATGTATGCTATTTGGATACATGCAAAATAGCTTACACTTTATTTCAGGTTTACAGACATAAGGATTAGTTAGACTTTGTCAAGTCAGATGCAAACTTGCCTCCAAGTAACTTGTTCTTGTGCCTCTAATAGTAATTCAGTGAATGATTGTATTTTTAAGTAAAGTGGAAAAAAAAAAAAGATACTTCTAACTGAATGTCATCAGCTAAAATGATGCTGTGGAATTGTCTTTTGCAAGTCATCGTTTAAACTATCTATTTCCATAGTACCAATGTCAGAACATATTTTCCACTTTTCTTTAAAGGATGACTTCAAAAGGGAAAAATAGTATTTTAATGATCAGTAGTTATTTAATTGTGCTGATGGTGGCTAAAGTTAATAAACTTAAAATAATTGTGAAATGAGGAAAGGAACTGCTTGAAACACAGTTTGGTTTTGAGTTTGTTCTGTATTTCTAACACAGTATTATCAATAATACTGTGCCTAGAGTATTTAACTGAATACCTTTCAGTAATCCCCTTAATGGGAATATTAATATTTATTTTTAGACTCTTTGTTTCTTTGCTCTTAGGTTGTTCCTGCTCATTGTCACCCAGAGTGTGCAGCTTCATATAACATAATCTATCCACTCAATAGTGCATGTCACATGTCAGGAAAGATATGATGTTGGCGTTGTCGGGAGGAGATTTTTTTAATATCAGTCACACTTACAAGCCTTTGCCTTCCATTTGCATTTAAACTACTCCAGTTTAGCTGTTTCTCAGCCCACGCTATGTTAGTACAGAGTGGTTCAGATAGCTAATGAATTCTAGAGCAAATGGCAACTTCACTGTGAACACCATAACCCCATGTAACACAGTAAATAGGGTAGTTAATCTATAAGAGAATAAAAAGTATTGGTTTACATTTTCCATCACTTTACTCTGTAAAGTAACTGTAAGATCAGTCTTATATGATCTTAAAGAGAAGACTGTATTTTTAGCACTAACTCTAGCAATTAAGATGTAGCGAAGTTGAAATGGGAGCTTTTCTCCCTGACAACTAAACATGTGCCGCTTCTTTGCTTTCCATTATTAGTAGAAACATGAGCACCATTCAAATTTCAAGCCGTTCTTCTGTGACGCTGACTTAGCTCAAGCTTGCTTGCTTGCGGAGGAGTGCATTTGCAGCGGAGCATCATGGTGTAGTTGGGGAGCACGTGCAAAGTGGGCATGAGCTCACTGTTGGCATGTACTAGCTAAAAGCTGCTAGGTTCTGCTTTCCATTCTTATCATTGATTCGCTTTGTGACCTTGGACAGTCTTATCTAATCTGTCTGCTCGGTATTTTTGTTGGTGTTACAAAACGTGCTACCTACACGTTCTGGTTGCTAGAAAGCATAATATCTGTGAAGACTTAGGGTGATTCACTGATTAAAAGTTGTGGGAGTGCAAGTAATACTTTAACTTCAGGATTGTAGGGTGTTTTGTTTTTAAAGTGTCTCACTGGTTAACTAAGAAGACATTGTTGTTCCTGTCAACCCCACAAAACCCTCTACTGGATATTTCACTGAACAAAGTGATGAAAAGAAACTAGTTGCTGGCAAGAAATCCTCTATTCTTTTAATACTAGTGCGTACCTTAGTGTACAGCTATTGGAGTCTTAAGTCCAGTTTCCTTTGGCAAAAAGTTTTCTGAATTCCTTCTGAGGAGGACTTGTAATGTCTATTTAAATGTTCACCAGAAAATTTGATTAATTTTATATTATGTCCTGCTTTGCTCATAAAATGATTTCTCTTTCAAAAGCTCCCATAACTTGTGATTGTAAATTGTTGGAAGAATTCTAAAACTGATGAACAGCTGCCCTCCTGTGAGAAAACTGTCACATTACAGCCTGTAGTTTTGTGACTTAGTGCACAAGCTATCTCAAGTGTGTAAAGTAGTATCTCAGAGCTCTGAAGGAACTTATTTCCTCTTCAGTAGCTCTTTTTTAGTGATATTTTGTGAACTCACTTCCGCAAAATGCTTTTTTTTTCTTATTACTTTGTAGTCTTCATACTTCCAAGATGAGGAAGCAGGGACAAGTTTTCATTAATTTGTCAATGATATTTACAACGTAGGTTTTTTGCTGTGTATTAAACATAAGGATGTCACTTGGTTTATGAGAGAACTAAAGGTGCTGATATAATTCAGAATGCATTTAACTTCTCAATTTTTCTTTTTAATTATATAGATATTTTGATGTGAAATAAGAATTCTGCTGTATAGAAGTTCAGTTATAGCTTTGTTCTCCTATATTGGAAGGACATAATCCAAATTAGAAAAAACATACTGTAGTCATCATCAAAATATTAAATATTGTAGTTGCTACTTCATAGGCTTTTTTAGAAGGGGCGATATTGCTATACTTTTTTACCAGCAACTACTCCATGCAGTTTTACTTCTTCTATTCAGAAGCCAATTGCATGATTGTGCTGCAGTAGAATGTTGCACTACATTCTTTTAATAACTAGTAATTCTTGTATTGATATTTGCAGGATTTTTTGTTGTCTGAAATCCATTATAACTTTTGTTACGTATGTGTGGATTTTCAGAGTCCGGTCACCCCAGTATTGGATATTTTTTGACTGCTATTTATTTACAGAGAATTTTGTAGTTAAAATAAAAGGAAGTTCTTATTCTTTTTGGTAAATTAAATGTCCACTAAATATTATATGAGCAAAGGAATGTGTTCAGAACTTCACTGCCTTTTTTTGTTTATGTTTTCAGTCTTGATTTGCCATATGTTTTTATTGTTTAGAACGGATGCTCAGACATGACACGAAAATCGTGTGATCAGAGAAGAAATGATCCTCCTCCTGCCTTCGGAGGGCAGACTTTGGCCTGTTCAGGACAC
>WAAD01006701.1:0-13580 GCA_013389945.1 Fregata magnificens
CCGCCGGCTCGGGCTGCGGCTCCGGCTCCGGCTCCGGGCTCTGGCTGCTCTGCGCCGGCAGGAAGCGCTCGGTCGGCTTTGATCTGCCGTTTATCTGCGACACGGGGCTCCCCGAGACCTGTTCAAAGGAGGCGCTTGCCCGGAGGCGGCTGCCTGGGGAGTGCCAGCGGCCTCGTGGGCTCGGTGACGGGGTGAGGACGGGACCCCCGTGCCAGCCGTGTGGGACAGGCTGGCCAGGACCCCCATCAGGCCATGGCGCTGTGAGGACATCAACCGTGAGCTCCTGCTGGAGGGCAGACCTGTGCATGCAGGGTGGTGGCGATGGCATCGCCATCGTTGGGGCAACGTCACCATCCTTGGGGTGGTGTCGCTGTTGGAGGGGACAAAACATGCTCCTGCTCACACACCCTTCGTGGTGCCTAGCCAGGGGGCTGTTGGGGTGTGTGACTGTAGGACTTTATCCCCAGCACCCCATGCCTGCATGCAGCAAGATAGAGAGGGGCAGCTCAGAGCGGGGACGGAGCCAGCTGGAGGGTGGCCCCCAGGGACCGGCAGACAGCCCTCCCGCCCAGCGCCTGCCCAGACAGGAGCAACGGCCGTCGCCTCTGGCACACTGGGCAAGCTCAGCTGCTCCCGCCACCCTAGAAAACACCCTGGGAAAAGCATCCGGTACCTTCTTGGGACGGTTTGGTGCCGCCTGACCTGGAAGAAGGGAAAAAGCAGCCTGGAGTTTGCTAGGATGAGGCAGGGAGCAGCTTGGGAGCGATTTCTACTCATGCAACCAAAAGCAAAACCAGCCTGGTGTTTTATATGGTGGGGACAACCAGCGGGGCAGTGTGCAAGGGGCAGGGGACACACATGTGTGAGCATGCCATGGACTTGGGTGGCTTGAACACACGTGCAGGATTGCAAGTTCACATCCATCCAAAATACATGTATTTAGGACTATGTCCTCAGAGGTGCATCCACAGACGCGCCCACTGGCATGGGATGTGCAAAAATGAGTGCGTGCATTTGTGAACGTGTTTATGCACCATCACACATGTAAAAGCACCTCGGCCGTGCATTTGTGAGCAAGTCAGTGTGCATGCTTACCTGTTGTATGCATGAGCTCGTGCATGGGCAGGTATTTGTGGGGTGTGAGTATGTTTGTGACGCCTTGTGCACGCAAGTGTCTGTGCCAATGCGTGACTGCTAACACACCTCCCGTGATGCCCCACATTGGAGCCACAGCCAGGCTTGTTCCTTGCCTGCTCCCTGGCCCAGCATCTGCAGAACATTGGTTCACCAACTGCACGCCTGCCAAGACCAAACAGAGCCCTCCCAACCCCAAGCAGCAGCTTCCCACCCACAGCATCCATAGCAGCATGCCCCTAACTGGCTCCAGCCGCACCTCCAGGCCACCCCCTCCAGCCTCCAGCTCCTATTTCAACACCATTCCCAGGGATGGGGCAGACCGGGTGCTCAGAGGAACGATGCTGCATTGCTGAATGGTTGCAAGACACACGACTGGGAGGGTGTTGACAAGTTTTGTTTTGGCTCCAGCCACTTGTGAAGGGATGTATCGCTGGTGGGGTGCAAGTGAAGTGCTCTGGAGATGGGACAACTGCTGTAAAGCATCCCCTTGCTCACGTGCCCTCCCAGGCAGCCTTGGATGGTGGCGGGTGAGGCCATGGCTGGATCCTTTGGACGTGCAGGAGGATGTTGCCTCTGGTTTTGATGGGCTCTGGGCAAGCCCCAGGGCAGCAGGGTGCTACCCCTGCCCTGGGGGCTTGCTGCGGGTGGTGATGGTGGTGGAAGCACCAGGGAAGCAGGTGGAAGCACCAGAAGGAGGGCTGGCCCTGCTCCCTTCCCCGGGGCTTGGCCATCTCCCCAGCTAAACCTCTGGGGTCGGACAGTCTGGCGTTCTCTGCTGTGAATGCAGGGTGAACAGGGCACGTGGGCAGCCACACTCTCTCAGCCGCTCTCCAGGCTATGACACTTGGCAGCCCAGCATATTTTGGAGCCACTCACACCCCCAAGCCCGGCTCAGGGTCCCACATCAGGGAGGACCACGGCTCAACAGCACCTCACGCAAAGACCCACCACCTCTGCCTGCTGTCAACCTGCTCATTGCATATGATGCAACCCAGGATCTCTGCCATGGCTTTCCCAAACTCCCTTGGGCGAGTCCCCAACCCTGTCCCAGCCCGGTCAGCAAGTCACCTCCTCCCCTTGTTTCCAGCGTCCCTTAAGCAATGTGACACCAGCAGAAAGCTGCCTTTCATTTTGCACACTGCACGCACCAAGGAGCACAGTACCACTGCGGCTTTGCTGGCCTCTTCACCACAAGCCCTTTCCTGCAGGACCCATTCCCACCTTGGCACGGCTGGCTTAAGCTCATGCCATGTGGGATTTACCGGAGTGATGGGCAGGGAGCGAAGCCTCCAGCCCCACCACGTGCTGCCAGCCAGGCCTGGCCCCAGCACATCAAAGTGCCGGGGCAGTTTTAACCCCGCTCCAGACACTCCCTCCCATTTCCTGCTGGATTCCCGACTCACTCCCTGCTCCCGCATCAGCAAAACAGAGTGTAAAAATAGAGGCTGGGCTTCACCAAAACACAATAGTAAATTGTTCCCCGGAAAGGTCACCGGGGCAGCTGAGAATAGTTCTGAGAGCAGGGGAAAAGGAATGTCTACCGGGGGGACAAGTTTGAAAGTGCCTGCCGGACCCCCCATGGGACGTTTCCTGCATCCCCATCAGTGGTGTGGGTACCCCCTCCTGAGCCCTCGGGGTCTCAGAGCATCTCCATCTTCACCCATCCACGCCCAGCCCCCCTCAAGCCAGGCACCCTCCTGGCTGCCCCAGCACCCCATCACCAATTTTTGGGTGGAAACAGGAAAAAAAAAAAACCAGGGAGCAAGAAACAAGGTGAAAGGAGAGGCAGGAGGACCAGAGAGAAAGAAAAGGGCTGGGAGGAGAAAGGGGATCCCCCTCGCTGCTCATCTCCTCGCCGCGTGTGACAGTGCGGTGTCCCCTGGGCACCGCTGGCTGGCTGCAGCCTTTGTGCGGCAGTGGGAACATCGGGGACGAGCCCCAGGACAAGGAGCGTATCGAGCAATCCCAGAGAGCCATAAATTACTCCCTCCTGTTGTCGCTGGCCTGTAATAGCAAAGAGGCGAAGCTTTCTCATCGTCTGCTGGGGTGGGAACGTTTGGGTCCTGTTGTTCCTGTGAGCATATTTAATTCAAAAATGTGGGAATGCCCTTAACGAAGCAGGTCCTTACTCTTGGCTTTGGTAGTGTTCCCAGGCAGGGCTGCCAGTGCAGGCTGCCCTTGACATGGCTTTGCCAGAAAGGCAGTAATTAAAACCAGATAATGAGGCTTGAAAATAAAAGCTGCCAAAATTTTGGGTGACTGGTTTTTTGTGTTTCTTGTTTCATTGTCTTGGCTGTACACATCCCTCCCACCTTCTCTTTTTTTTTTTAATTCAATTTTATCTCAGTGCCACTTCCCCTCCGTTCTTGCTCCCCGGTGTCATCCATGCAATGCTAAGGGCGATTTTTCTGCCGCCAGGAACCCGAATGTCACCAGGTTCCTGTGACACGATAGAAATGTGGGCTAACAAAATCCGTCTAAATGCACCTGCTTCAAGTTTGTGAAGAAACCCATATTTGCCAGAAAATTTCCCACAGTAGGAGACAGACCAGAACCCTCATCACCTTGTGATGCCACCAGTGATGCCAAAAGGGGTGAGAAATGAACCCCAGCCCCGTCCCAGCCAAGGGCATCGCCACCTATGACACACAGGCTATTGATCTCCCCCTGCGTTGATCACATCTGTGCAGTGAAACCAGGACCCTAACGTGCTTTTCCCAAATTTCTCCTCTGTTTTGTATAAATGGAGAAGAAAATGGGTTGCTGGGGTTTTTTTCCCCCATGTATTTGAATCCACAGAGCAGTGCTCATCACCACTTGCAAAGCAGTGCGGTTGTAAAAAAAACCTACCATTTGATGGGAAATGAATGAAATTTTCCATCAGAAGGCAAGAGTGGGAAGGGCTTTCAAAAATTACTTTAAAAAAAAAAAAAGGAAACAAAAAGGCAGAAGCTGCCTGCTGTCTTCTGTGACACTTGTATCCTGGTGGCAGAGCAGCGGCAAGGCCCGGAGGGTGCTGGGAGGAGGATGCTCCCCAACATGGGGCCACCAGCCACCCAGCTGCGGACACGTCCCTAGAGCCTGTCCCATTGCGGCAGCTCCCAGGGTCTCCCCGTCACCGGGGTCCATTAGGAGTGATGCCCATTGGTCACCCCGCTGCAGAGTGGGTGGCATCGGCACCCTCCCAGCCCTTTCTATAGACTGTAGACCTATATATTAAATATATATGTGCAGGGAGTGGTCTGAAACCTTCACCTTGAGGATGTTCTTCCCTTTGCTGGTGGCAAAGGCCGCGTGGCCATGAAGGACGTTTTAATTTAAGAAGGAAAAAAAGCAGAAGGGGGAGGTGGAAGGAGAATTGACCTGGTGATGGAAGGAGGGCAGGAGAGGGCTGGGAGGTGGGAGGGAGAGATAAACGGTGGGTGAGCTATCAGCTCTCACCGGGCTGGCAGCAGGACGGGGGCCGGGGGTTAAACCAGCTGTGCAGCCGTGACAGCTCAACCCTAGATAAACACCCAGCAGCCACATGCTGCCCCTCGCCTTGTCCCAGCACCCAGGATGGAAACCAGCCTGGCCCCGGCTGCGGGAGCTTTGCTCAGCTTGGCTGGGGGGGCTCCCCTTGTCTCTAGCATGGGGCTGTGTATGCACAGGGCTCCCTACATCCCCTAAGTTGGAGCCTGGGGGGGGCCCTCCCCTTTCACCAGGGGGAAATGTCACCAAGAAACTTTAAAAGCAAGCATTGGCTGCAGGGCTGGGGGGGTCAGGGGTTTTTAGCAGCTAAGTATTTGGGTGGATGCTTTTAAAAAGCGAGGGATGCTCTAAAAGACCGTGTTTAAGTAGGTAATGGCTCTGAAAATAATAGAAATTAAAGACAAGAAAATACCTGCGGTGCCATTCCTGTTCACCCGCTCCATGCTATGGGTATGGTGTTGGTGACTGTCAGCAGCATGGTGCTGTAGTTATATATATANAACACTCCCTAACAAATGTTACCAGCTCAATCATTTTTTAAAGTTTTTGTGCACATGGCTGTGATAACAACTTCTTTTTTTAAAAAAAAAAAAAAAAAAAAAAAAGGAGGAATTACTGTCATTGCCTATTAAATCATGGCCAAACACTGCTGGGGTGTGAAGGGAAGCAGCATTGCCCCCGGTAGCCCCCTCCCCACACCGTCCCCCTCCCTGAAAGAGGGGAAAAGACCGTCGGAGCCTTTGGGGGACCTGCAAATAATGTGCTAGGGGTAACACAGCAGCAGCTGGTAACGCTCGCCTGTGGCAGGGGGATTGCTTCACCGCCCGTCTTCCTTCCTGCCGGCCCCGTGCGCTCTTCCTCCCACTTGCTGTCTCTGCAAAAGCCCAGCCCAGGCTGGACGGCATGAGCCAAGCAAGAAAAAAATTAGCAGATCCTTTTGCAAGGTTTTTGCTGCCTTTTTATGACTTTTGATGGCTGGGGATGGGCCATCCTGGCATCTTTACCCTGCACTGCCCAGGAATGAAATACCAAAGTAGTGACAGATCCAAGCAACAAGGTGGGACAGAGGCAGACAGCAAGTGGAGGCTGCTTTGTAAAACTTTATTTAGAAATATTCTTGATATATTCATTATATATATATATTTATATATACACACACATTACAACAAATGTGTTTTCTAAATAGCACATCCACAGTGGGTTGAGACTCAGGGTACCAGGTCTGGTTACTTCGTTTCTGCAGAAAAAATGCAGAAATCCAAGGGGAGGGTGGCAGAGAAAGGGACGGGGCTGAAAAACCCAAAAATCGTAAGGCGGGAATTCACTCACACGGTACGACATTGCCCCAAAATACTGTTTCCAACAGAAACGGAGGGCGATGGTCCACACAGCGAGAGATGAAGCAGGCAGGAGGAGAGGTGGGCAGAGGAAATGTACCATTCAAATCACAATTAAAGTACAACTGTACATACCCCGGGAGACCTACGGCGTGCTCTGCTAAGGGCTACGAGCAGGCGCACATGTGCGTGGGGGTGTTGGGGGGTGCCACCAAGATTGTACCATGGTCCCAACTGTTCAGCTACCAAAAAGATTAAAAAAATAATAATAAACTTAGGGGGAATGAGGAATTTCTAAGTGTCAGTGATTTTTTTCTTGCAATAGTTTAATAAAAAGGGTGTAAAACCCCCACCCACCCCGGGGTTATTTCGAACGCTGAAAACCAAGAACGGCTTTACCTGTGTGACAGCATCCCCCTCCCCTCCTGGAGAGCCCCCACCTGCCAGCCCCTGCCGCCCACCTCTCCTACCCCTGGCGCCAGGAGCAGCCCAAACCTCTTCCTCAGCATCACACCATCACCCGCCGGCACCTCTCCCCTGGTCCAGCCCTGCGGGTAACCCCCTTTGCTAAAAACCCCCATGCACGGGCGATCCAGACCCGGGAAGGAGATTTCCTCTTTTGTCCCCATTTAAGATGGGGGAGGTTGGTGGTTTCGGAGGATTTGGGGTCTATGCTGGAAACCCTTGCTTGGGCTGGGATCCCTTCCCAGGCAACTAATTCCGCCTAACATGCCAACCCACACGCCAGGCTCCCACCTATTATTTACAAAGAGGCGTTAAAACCAAGCGGGGATGGAAATGACGGGGCTCTGAATTAAGCCTGGACAGGCTTGCAGACACCCGCCCAAATCCTCTGTGTTTCCTTGTACCTCAGCACCCTTGAAAAGGAACAAGTGCAGTGGAAGATGTCCCCACTCAAAGGACTTTTTCCCTTCCAAAGGATGTTTGCGGGTGTTTTGGGGTTTTTTTACTGTAGCACGATAGAGATTTCTGTGCCTTGACATCTCTGCAGATGGAGAGGATGGGCTTGGGACAATCGCTCCATCAGGCATCAGGGGGTGGGTGAGAGATGGACCTGATGCAGCAGTGATGGCATGATGCAGTCCCCAGCTCCCAGCCACTGCAGCAGCAGCCTCCTGCTCCCCACTCCTTGTTTCCCAAATGCCCTCCCCGAGGGGGCAGCAGGGATCAGAGGATCAGCTCAGTCACAGACATCAATTTTGCAGCAATCCAAGCACTCGGGAATAGAGGCTAATCCCACCACTGCTTTTAGTGCTTCCCCCCAAGATTTGGAGAGGCTGTGGCCTCCTACCAGCCTTGGGCAGGTGAGGACCCTCCTAACGCCAGAATAAATCCAGTGCTGTAGTCCAGCCTGCAGGCATTGGCACAGCTCAACCACCACCATTTTCACACAATGAAACCAAAAAATTCAAAGCATACCATTAAAACCCTTTTATAACCCTATGTACACACACACTGTTGATGCATCATCGACTCCTTTTGCCTTTTTGTTGCTTTTCGAATTTAAAAATCCCCCAGTCCAAGGGGATGCTTCACTAGCAATTTTTTTTTTTGCTTACCAATTCTGAAATTCATTTTCCTTGAGAGAAGCTCTGGCCCTACAGAAACCACTGGGAAAGCTCTAGGAGAACACAACAGCCTTGGAGCTCACCCGCTGAGCGTTACCAGCAGAAAAATCAGGAACTGGGAGGGCGGCAGAAAATACCTATGTACCTTTTCATTCAGTGGATACTGCATGACAGCGTTAAACAGAAGTAATCCCACGTCATAAATACAACAACCCCAAACAATCCAAAGTTAGGTAGAAGGGAAAGGAAGAAGGGGGGGGGAGGGGCGGGGAGGGGAGAGAAAAAGAAAAAGTCATAATCCTTTTAATAGTTCTTTTGCTGAGGGTATTTTTTCACCTCTTTAAAAAGATACAGTCAAAAACTCTCAGACAACAGGAACACATGGCCCCAGCTCCGGCTCAGACCAGTTGTATATGCCACAGGCTGGAGAAATGCTGCAGCACTGGCAGGTTTCAGCAGTCTCCAGTGCCACATGGAGCTGGAAAGCGTCGGTGGCCTCCACCGGCAGTGAAAGAGGAGTTTCATGTCTCAGCCAGGCGACTGTTTAAAAAGCGACGGTCGTCAAATGGTCTGAAAACCCTCTAAATGCTGGAGAGGTGCTGGCTGCATCTCCTGCCCCTCCACAGAGTCACATCATGAGCAGTATGTACAATGAAGATGACTTCAATGCTTTTCTTCTTTGTACGATCACGTACCTAAATGCCAAACGTCCATCTGGTTTGGTCTCGTCTTCGGCCAACGCACCGGCCGCTCCATCCCAGGCTGGGGAGAACGGGGAGCCCGAGCCCCCGAGGAAAGGCAGAGTCACAAATCCCAAGGGCACAGGTTCCAGCACCTGCACACTTGGGTCTCGCCTCCCCGCTTGGTGCTTCGGGAGCAATGTGGAAGGTCATCACCGCTGCGCGTTGCCTTCTACGGGGAGAATGGCATGGTGCAGGCTCCGCGTGTGCTTTGAATCTAGTGTTTCGTGCTCTTCCGTGAAGCTGTCCGGGCTTGCCGCTCCATCTAAAGAGCTCCCACAGCTAGAGTTAGGAGACAACATGTCCTGCAGGAGGTCTTCCTGGACTATCCCAGAGTCTTTGTTCACTTTGCCCCTTTGGTTTCCTTCTTCCTCCTGGTCATTGAGCAGCTTGGCCAGGAAGTTGATGTATTTCATAGCCAGGCGCAAAATCTCATTCTTGCTCAGTTTTTTGTCGGGCGGGTGGGTGGGGATGAGCTTGCGAAGCTCTGCAAAGGCTCCGTTGACATTCTGCTGTCTCCACCTCTCCCGGCTATTGGTAAAAATGCGACGAACCACTTTCGTATGAGGACCTGCAATTGCAACCATGCAGAATTAGGAGCAGCGTGTAACAGGTCATTTATTACTTTGCTGAATAGGTCAACATTTCCCAAATTAACCAATTTATTTTATGCTTGACATCAGCAAGGCAGTGAAACAGGAGTTTCCAGCTAACTGGAAGCTAACCTGATGAGCTGAGGTAGGTGTCACTTCTGTTCAATCCAGTGGAAGGGAAAAATGGAGTTGCATCTTTTTAGATGTCTCCTGAGATGCCTATATTTACTCTCCAAGGAGGAAGGCTTAGGCCATAACACATGTGCAGAAGGCTGCTATATTTTTAGGGTATCTCAGCAACAAAGGTCCTATTAAAAGGTTAGGTTGCAAAATGGTTTTATTTTCTATCCCAAAAGTGTCTTAAGGACGTACCATTGGGATAGGAAGAAATAACCTTGAGCAAGCTTATTGTTATTTTGTTATTATTGTTAAGCTTTGACAACTAAGATCCAGAGATCTTCCCTGATGTAGGCGGGATCCAGAGCTGATAGAGACCATAGGATTGCCACCAGCCCTCTGGGTGGTTTGTATGAAATGAGGTGGCAGGACTCACCCCATAGCAATGAGGACAGGTAGCAATGTGACCCACAAAGTGAAAGAGGTGTCCTTGCTGGAAGGGTGATCACGGGCAGAGGATAAAACAGTTTCACAGCTGACCTGAGGACTGCCTGCACATCATGGCAAAAACTCCCTGTCTGACAGTAGTTGGACAAGGGACTCTAAATTTCTAGAGGTGTCCATTTGGCTCAGTTACACATGGACTCCAATTAAATCCCTGTAATTTTACAGCTGTATTCCTGACTGGGCACGTTACACAGGATGGACGCGCAAAACACGTCAATTCTCCTTTCAGATCATCAGGGTAACTCCTGTCGGCACAAGTGAGACATTATCTTGGCACTAGGCGAGACCCAAAAGCATGTCTACCCAAAAGTACTGTGCTACAGGAGTCGCAACACTGTAAATCAGAACTGCAGGTCCTTGGGTCCGTGGAAACCAGTTCATGTAAGGAGACACCACCATAAGATGCTTTTATTATTACATCCTTTCCATCCTCACCTCCAGGCGACACTAACAGTGGAAGGACACAGCAATCTCATGAAACTATGGGAGAATGATCACGGCAGAAACACCCATAGGATGGGAAGGATCACATACAATGAAAATCATCACAAAGTATGAAGCAAAGACTTGCAGATAACGCAATGGTGAGTCGTACCCCAAAGGACAGGCTGTGGATATTCCCATCCGCACCATCTCTTCCCTGTAGCCCCACTTTGAGACACTTGCCTAACTACTACCTCCTGGGCATGCTGAGCAGTTTAAGCTGGCAGCTCTGGCATCACCCAGTGAAACCAGCATCCGAAGGAGCATTTAAACATCATTATTCATATATAGCAAAACTCTTGGCTGCTTTGAGTGTGGCAGAGCAGCCGAACAGATGTGGTTTTTAAGGCATCCTAGTCAGGCTGCACCTTGACAGATCCCACCTGCCATGATGCGAGAAGAGGAATCCCATGCTCCAGCTGATTAAACACCATCACGCTTTCCCCCCTTCAGAGGAAACTGAGCCCCTTCGGGCCAGCACATCACACGAAAATTCTCCCCACTGCAGGGTTTGCATGGGGACACACTCCCAAGCAGCCACATTAAAGCTACCAGATTCTCCAGCATGCGAGCAGCCATACAACTCACTTCTCCTCGCAGCGTGCTTAGGAGCAGGCAGTCCCCCAAAATCGCAAAGAGCCCCTGGGATAAGCTGGGGGATGTCAGAACGAGAAGCTCATCTCCGACCTCTAAGATCCTGGTCTGATGCCAGGATAATAAATGAATAAAGCCAATTATCCACTCCCAAACAGCACGTAAATGCCCTTTGTATGAACTAACGTGCAAGAGCTCATGGAAAGGGAAGGTTTCTTGTCCCTGATGTGTACAGCCCGCTGTGCCACGGGGTCGTGGGGAAGGTGGGGGTGACTAAGGGGACCTCAACAACACAGGGCTGCCCTGCACTGTTAATAGGGCGGTGGAGAATGTGCTACAACCTGCTACAATAATACAACAGCTTCAACACTTAAATGCTCTTTCCAGACAAGACAAAGCAACCAGCCTTGAATCCAGAAGGAGGTGCAGCTTAAAACCTTTTTGCTCCCATAAGGGTAGGAGAAAAAAACCCTTTGATACTGGTTATTTAAAAACAACAACAAAAAAAATCTCAAGAGACTTCCAGTCTTCACAGGCTTCAAACATGAGTCTCTATTCACTGAAAGTTGCTGACTAAAAGGCATCTATTCATAAAATTTTGAAATCCGAAAAAAGACCTGTTCATTTTCATCCAGGGGCACCCAAACCAAGCTCCGGTATATAACACAAATTCTGACACCACTCAGGTTTTTGATTCCTGCATCGACTGAATCAAACATATCTTTTAGAAAGAGATCAGGTTTTGGCCAAAACGTGTCAAACAATGGAGAAATTTTAAATGCCCCATAGCTGTGTTACAATAGAAGATAATAATTTCTCCTAAAGAAACTTGCCTCATAATTAATTCAAGCAGTCGGATGAGAATTTTTGCCTGGATTTTGTTCCGATTGATTGACTGATGCTTTTTTTAATTGTAATTAGAGGTCTGAGGAAAGCTAGTAAAAAGATGAGCTTCCGAAGTTACAGAATATCCTTGCAGATACTTTTTTACATTTTTATCTGCATTTATATCTATTTTTTTAAGAAGATATTCAATGCACCAAACTTTCCCAAAAATGGATAAAGAAATAGTTGCAAAAAGCCCACCACTCGTTTCCTTTCAGAGGAAACCAAACACCAAGCGCCCAGCAAGACTCTCCTGCCCTTCCGCACCTCCCAAGGGCTGAGGACCTGCAGGAGCGATGAGCCGGTGTGCCGCGGATGTCACCCGGCATCAGAGCATCAGAGCAATGAGCAAAGCCCAGCAGACAGCACAGATGCCTCAGCATGGGATGCACGTTCTTACAAATTGCTCCTGTTTAGACAGCATCATCTGGTACCTATTTCCCCCCCCCCCAAAATTCTGAGCCTAGTCTTGGAAGTTCACGTGAGCCGGAACCTGCAGGATTGGGCCCAATCTCTACACCTGCATTACTTGGCAAGCACATATCCAAAAACTTGATTACAGCCAAATATCTCTGTAATCCTTAATATCTAATTTAATAGCAAGTCGAAAGCTTTAGTCAGACACCGTGATTTGGTGGACTTTCACTGTCGCCACTAAGCCTCTGAATCAAAACCCAGACAAAAAGACCTTCTTGTGCCGGGGGCTGAGACAACCCCTGCCCCACGGGGCTGCGGTCTGAAAGGACCAGGCAGACGGAGGACGGCAGGGAGCGGGGAGAGAGGGACTGATGAACGCAGATAATGCCCTGAGCCCATCTTCTTGTACCGTACTATTTTAGAGTGATATGGATGATGATTTGATCTGATTTTAGATTAGCCGGGTAGAAGGAAAGGGACGACTAGCTAGAAAGATGGAAAATTAATTGTCTGGCAATTGAAATACAGCGTTTACAGTTGCTAAAGAGAAAACGCATTTCGATGGATCTCATTTGTACGGGCTGTTCACTCTGCAGAAAAACCTGTCAGCCTTCCATGTGCAAATTGTTCTTGCAAATACCCCTTCGCGTGGGCAGCGCTGCCGCCCGCACGCAGCCTCCCGCAACCCACGCCGGCTGCCTGGCAGCGGGATCCTGCCCTGCCTTCTCGCTGCCTGCCTTTCTTTGAAATGATCCTGCCGATCCGACAGCGATCCCCGCACCTGGGAGCTCTGCTCGGACACCAGACTGTCACCCTCCACATCTGCTCCCAGGCTCTGCCACAAGACCAGACACGGGATATTCCTCCACGACAGACTGCAGCACGGTGCCGATATATGCTGAATCAAGCTGTAGACAAGCTGGCAAAGGGACCAGCCACAATCCCGCTGTGACCCTGCAGACCTTAGCACAGGCTTAGCCCTTTGCTTCTAGGCAGTTTGAAGGCAGGTGGGATCTTTCTGCCCAAGGCGGTGGTCTGCGTTAGAAATGTCTCCTGGCTGAAAGGGTTTGCAAACACAGGGGGTTACTGCAACGGCCCTGATCCAGCCTCTGCACTTCAACAAGGACATGAATTTAGTGGCTTCCTTCGGATTTAATCTCTAAGCAATTTGCAGAACAGGGATGTAATTAACCATAGGCTGAACTGCTTTGCTGCGTGGAAGCAAATCCAGCGAGCACGCTGCTGGTCATTAGTCGGGACAGATCTGGGCTCTGCTGTACAGAGCCTTACCGGGGGCAGCTACCCTGCCACCACGGGCATCCTATTCGCCTTTTACGATTTGGGGTTTTAATCCCGGCATGGGCCACCGTGCAGCAACTTGCCCCCTTCAGCAGGTGGGGAACCCCCCAAGAGCCAGCGCCGGGCGAAACGCTCTCACCGTCGGTGATCTCCATCTCGTAGGGAGAGGGTCTCCTCTTCACCCGGTTGCTGCCGTACATGGAGAAGGAGTCCGGTTCGCCGAAAAACCCGCTGCAAACGAAAGGCGGAGAGGCCGTGAGGACACGCCGGCATCCCCCCGGCACGGCACGGCCCCCGCGGGGGGGGAAGCGCCCGGGGCCGGTGGGAAGCCGAGCAGCTCCGTGACTTCGGAGGGAGCTCACGGCTCACGAAGCCGAGCCCGGGGTCGTGCGGCGACAGGACACGCGGCCG
>WAAD01006701.1:18423-33632 GCA_013389945.1 Fregata magnificens
CCCCGGGCGCGGCTGGGGTCGGGTCCCGGCAGGCAGGAGCCCGCACGATGCCGGCAGCGTGCGTGGGGCGGCGAGGCAGGGACGGTCACGACGCGCTGGAGAGCCCGCCGTGCCTCCCGCCAGGAAACACGACCATTTTCAAGCCGGCTCCTCTAACCAACAGGAAGCGTTAAAGATAGAACAGCCGGGGCTGGGTGGGGGAGATTAGGAAGCCGAGCATCTTCTGTGCACCGAGAGCCGCTGCGGGACCATTCCCACCCGCGCCTGCCCCCGCTGGGGTGGGAGCCGTGGCCGGCGTCAACCCACCTCTGCCGCAGAGCTGCCCCTCGCTGGGCAACCCCACCCCGAGCATAACGGGGACCCTGGTGTGGCAGGTAACGGGCCCCTTTCCCCGCCACTGCCCGGCCACGGGTGGGCTTCCCGGTCCTGCCGAGTAACCCAGAGCTCACCCCCTCTCCACACCTTCACAAGGCGAAGAGGTAGCGAGCCCCGCGGTAGGGAGCACCAAAACTAGACAGAATAAAGAGGTCGGTGATGCTCCGAGCAGGCCCAAGACCTTTTGAGCAAGCACTATAAATACCTTCCTTTAATTATAACAAAGGAGAACTAGAAATGACAGAAGCAAAAAAGAAAACCCAAGAATAAAGCCTTAAATGGTGCTGCCCCTCCACACGTGTCATTGCCTGAACATGCGATCGAGCCAGCACTTGAGTTCGGTCCCCATTGCTCAGGGTTAACAAAGCCAGACCTAGCTTTCCATCTATTTTTGACTCCAAGCTGCAGTAGACGTTTCAGGAAAAAAAGCCAGGCATCTTGAAATTGCTCAGCACTGCACTGTGAAAGGAAAAGCCGGTTTAGGGAAGGGTGTTTTTTTGTTCTTTTGGTCAAGTAAATTAATGTTTCACTTGCTCAGAAGTTGCTGTCCAGGATTATATGATTTGTGTAACTTAATATAACACCACACCCTTGTCCTGAGCCATGTACAAGTAGCTTGGCTTTTGTTTTCAAATTGTTTCTAGCCCTCCAGCATTTGAAGAAAGTCTTTAAAATATTAACCGATACAACTGTCATTTTCCTGTGTTTCCAGACATTTTACAATAGGAAACAAAGAACAAAACCCTACAACAATAGCTCAGAGGTATGAATTGCCTCATTCATCTCACTGGAATGTTCAAAAACATTAACTATTTTTTGACTGATTCAGCAGAAAATGTGCTGCCAGATAATAAGCTTGTGCCTGATCCAGGGGAGATTCAGGGACTGAGAAAGGTTTTATTTTTCAGCACAGCAAAGCAGCACCTTTCCTGAAAGGAAGCAAAATATTCTTGTTGATGGAAGAGGCTGCGTGAGAGGAGAGAAATTCTGACACCGCTTGAAGGGAGCCGCTGCCTTCCTCTCTCTCTCCGTACGGGCTCTGAAATAGCCAATGGCTCATTTCACCCCCAATTCTTAATCCGCAAAGGCCCACAAGGGTGGTAGGTGCTGGAAAAGACTCTCATGTCATTGTAATAAATTAATTAGCAATTAGTGCCCACTCAAACACGACCTAACTCTGCCGTCCTTTGGATTTGAATGGGAAAGGCCCGGGACTTCAGTGGGAGGTGTTTTAATCTCTAGTTTAACACTCTTGGAGCAGGAAAGGCAAGGTCAGCACCCTAGGCTGAACTTCTGTTGAGACAATGCCATCACTAAAACAAAGTTTGTTCAAACTCCTGTTAAAGCATGTTGATGCGCTATGGCCAGTGAGAAAACAGATGGCTTGACCGTCATTCTGCTCTGTCCTCCCATCAGGAATGGTGGGAATGGGAATGAACTGCCGCTTCCAGCACCGCTGCCTCATTTCCAAGACCAAGAGGTCAGGACAGAGGCGTGTTACAACACAGCCACGCTCCCTAAGCCGTGTCCTCAGACGTACTCACCGAAGGCAGGCAAAGCTCTCACAGCCAGCACCAGGCACCTGGGGTTTCTAGCACCAGCGGGTTACTACGTAACTGACAACACATAGTAACCACAAAAACACCTACTACACCTAAAAATTGAACGGAAGTCAAAGTCTTAACAGAAATGGAATCATTAAACAACTGAATTCCTCAACTTGTGGAATATTATCACCACAGGGTGATGGAAAAGGGCTGTTTCATTAATGGACTGTACTGCTTTATGACAGAATATTTGTATGTTAATACAGAACAAAGTAAAATCAATTCTTTTTGCTTACCCCACCAGCCAGTATCAGAATTCTTGAAGAGTTCAGTAGCAAGTGACATCCTGTTAGCCATTCTAAACAATGACTGGGAAGTGGCAAATGTCTTAAAGGCTACATCAGACAACTGAAGATTTTTTTTTTTTTTTAATGGAGTCTTTGACATTTATGAGCAATATGTACTTCTTAAATAAATAGAAAACATTCATTCAGGAAAAAAAAAATCACAAAGGTTTTAAAAGTGCTAGTTTTTCCAATTTCCTTCCAAGATTTCATGATACAGAGAGTTATATGTGCCATTTTGGCTGAATTCAAAATAATTTTATGCAAAGTAAACCCACAGTTATACTTCCCTTTCTACCAGACACAACCCCCGACACAGTAATCCAACCATTTCAGCGAATTTCTAGAAATTAGTGCTTTAGCTCTGTTACCCCTGCTCTGCCACACACAATATCGATGGCTTACAGTTGGCACAAACACGTAAAAGTCAGTGTTTTAAAAGTCAACGGAAGAGAATTTAAATAAGCATCGTTGTTAAAAGCATATTAAGAGTACATCTTGGGCTCAAGCTGGTTCACCTTTTAGATACTTTAAAATCACGCCTAATTGTAAACAAAAGTGCACACATACTTCAATGCTGCTCAGCACTGACTCAGCCAGGCATTTAGAGGCAGCTGTCCCCGACCTGGGCTGAAAACTCAGTTCTGCAAGTTTTATGTTGCTACGACAGAGGGACCTCTTCAAAGATAGCTTAATCCTTGGTTTCATGTAGTGTTTTACAGAGGGGTCCCTCTCAGATTTGAAACAGTGGTTGCCAGCCATCTTGGGGGGTGTTCAGAACAACTTTGGCAACTGCCTGAGTTGTTTCACATCAAGAATGGTGCCAACAGAATTCATGCTGTTCGACTGGTTTAATGTTTCAAGGGCTGGAGTATGCAGATTTCCAGCAAAGACCCGAATATCTCCTTCATCTTTCCTGCCAGGTTGTTCAGTGAATTCAACTCTCCCAGGAAACAATTTGGGTTTTGATTTTAAATCCTTTAAAATCTGAACTGAGTTTTCATCTGCTTGATCCGCTCTGGGACGAGAAATTTCATTTGTAATATTTCTTAATACAGGGCTGTTTAATTCTGGTGGAGAAGCATTAGTAGTCAACACTCTGCTGTGACTTTTTAGATGAATGGGAAGTCTTCCATCAATTCTTTTGGATAATTCAGTCCAGTGGTTGAAGCCATCCAACACAGGGGTACAGTTTTTGTCCAGCATGCTTTCGCTTTCGACAGTGCCAGAATTGCCATCTTGAACCTGGAGTTCCTCTTCGTCTTCACTACTGTCATTGCCCTGTATCAGCCCGTATCGCTTCATGTACTTCTTGGTTGCAAAAGACATATTGTTTGGTGAAATTAAGCTAAGACCCACCATGCTCTTGTCCATATTTGTATGCAACAGGTCTTGGAAAGAGAAATCGGCAGGAGGATTTTGGCCTGAGCGACTGAAAGAAAGCCGAGATAACTGATTTTCACTGAGATACTTGAGTGCTATAGCGTTTGCTTCCATGCTCAGATCAACAACATTAGGAGTTAATCCACACATGCTAACGTTGGCAAATGACATATAATTTAGTCCAGGAACCACCGCTTCAGGGTTTATGCACGCCAAGATGCTGAAATAAAGCATCAGAAGTCAGATTAGTGTTACAGGAAAAGTACACATTTACAATATAATCTGGTAAGTTCATTTTGCTTGCTGTACTGGTTTCTCCTTCCTTCTGAACACCACAGCTTGATCAGGCTGCTCAGTGCCGAGATCATACATTCTGCAAATATCAAAAAGCAGCTCTCCAGCTACTCACACCGACAGTATCCAAATACTGTGTTAGAATTGATGATATTCCCTTCTGATTCAATACTAACCACAACCCTCGTATGAAGAAGAGCCTGCCTCTAGCAGGTTTCAGAGTTGGTTTTGTTTTTAAAGCAGGTTTGAGCTCCTGGTCTATTCTCACCAGTGAATGTGACATTATATGCCTCTGGCCCTAAGACTCCAGATGCTGCCATCCAACCTGAAGTTTATATCTAGATAGAAGATACAAGCCCAATGACAGAGAGCAAGAACATCTCCTCTTTGCCAATGCATGCCAATTCCAGGATTTTTACAGGAACTCTGACATAGTAACCGTTTCCAGAAGCCTACAAGGTTCTAGTTAGGTGTTTATTTTAAAGACTGAAAGCACAAGCTCTGGTACGCTGGTAGCGGTTATAAACCAGTGCATTTAGTACATGCATCATATACCAGTCCATAAACCCAAACTCCTTGTGTTGAGAGTTAAGAGTCTTCCTATTTCACTGAGCACAGATTCTGAAGTTTGCTTAGGGAGAGCAAACTCTTGGCTCAGATGAACAACCACTAATTATACTATGCAATTGCACTGTTGTTTCCTTCTCTATTGAGCTATAGACCATTTCTCAGAATTGTTTATCAGTCATGGAAGTGGCAGAAGGAAGAATCCCACCCCGCTCCCCAAGTTTGAAGAAAAAAACTCAAGAATTCCAGTTTTGTCTTATGGGTTCACTTATTAGCATAGTTTTTGACATTAAAAGAACACTGACAGACTCTCCAGCCAGGAAGGTAGCCTAGAAATTCCAGAAAAATACCTGATGAAATTCAACTGAAAAGGAAAGAAAAGAGCTTAGAAACTGTATGACTGGAAACAGCTTTTGATACATAGCTGAAGAGAAGATTAATTAGGAGATGGTTAGACTTTTTTGTTTACCTAACAGTTATATACTAGTATCAAGAAGACAATAAGGATGAAAGTACCAGGCAGTCAGCCTGCACCTAAGCAGCTATGTAAGTAAATTCCTGTGCCTCAAACACCTTCTTCAGAAATTACTTCTGCTCCTTCTTCTGTTTCATCAAGGCTGTTTCCCTCCCCAGCCACTGCAGCCTCCCTGTTTCAAGTCAAAGCCCTCAAAATAACAAGCGATTAGGACAGAACCAGTTTTGATTATATATCAAAGCCACAGTAACAATTTCACTTATACTGGTGAAGTGCAAGACAAGGGTTAAGAAGCAGTGACAAAATATATAGCTGCTTAACATTCAGCTTCCCAAGTCCAGTGTTTCTCTGGAATACTTTGACATAGCCCAAAGGATTGAAATTACTCAAGCAGCTTTGTTATTATTCTAGGGAATTGTGTGCTACTGTATGCACAATATTTTAAGAATCACCAGATGCTCTAACAGCTAGAGCTACTCGTGTTATATTTAAATAATCTGAGTTTTGCTAGCAGAGCTCTTAAACCTATCTGAAATACCCATAGCATGAGCCAGCATTTCATCTTTGCAGGAAATGTGGATCAAGTTGCCAAACAAATCCCCAGTGGCAGTGAACACAATCCCTTCTCTTTGCTCATTGAGCCAATCTTCATTTTTGGTTGCATCTACAAATTACTACTCAAAACAACCAGTATTTTACCTGGCATTCTCCACTTTGTGTGTCTTTTTCTTCATTTTGCCAGGCGAGTCAATTGTCACTCCCAGACTTTTCAGCTGTTTGAGTGTAGCACTAATCACACTCTCTTTATCCACCACTCCCGTGCCAGTCTCTGAAGCCATTTCTGTTGTATCATCAATATTCTGATACTTAAGACCACCATCATTAACAAATCCTGCTTTAACAGGCAAGTGATCTTGCTCTTCTGAGGACCTTAAGAGGTGGTTTACTTGGCCCTACAGAAAAAGGGAGTAGAGGGGAGACCAAATAGACAAAAACATCATGACATGCAGGAGCTGTCAAAACACAAAATCCTGGTTTATTCTTATGCAACTTAAAATACAACTAGATGGGTTAACAGCTTATTCTGACAAAGAAGCCAAATTCAGATTCAGTTCAGATGCAATCACATAAACTCACAGCAGTGTAGTCAAACACTGGAATATCTTACATTTCACGCTTACTGTAAGCATCATACTGATACTCTTCAAGACTAAAGTATCTGCCCTTTAAGGGACTTGAAGGTAAAAAGCCATGCCATTTTAAAGGGCACTAACTGGGGAAGTTATCAACTGACTTTATCTTTTAACTAAAGAATTATTATTTATTAGGCAGCAGACAGTACCCCATGTATGCACGGAAGAGTGAAGTACAGAAAAACCACTTAAACCTTCAAAAAAAAAAAAAAAAAAAAAAGAAGAACCACAAACTTGGAACTGCTCTGGAGAGCAGAACATGTGAACTTGAAAACTGCATGCAATTTTCATTCATGCCAATACCACATCAAAACTTCAGCAGTGTTCTGTTTTGACCGTTGCATTCAGTGCAGAATATAAAATTTAAATGAGTTACCAGTAAGTCCTGGTAAAGCTTCTGATCCTCTGATGGATGCCGAGGCAGCAACGAGGCGGGTGGCTCTGAGTTCTGCTCACTTGTTACCGCCACATGGTTGCTGGCTCCCTCTGTTGGTTCTTTCTGTAAAGACACACTAATACTTTCTTCCAAGGATGAACTGTGAACAAGGGCTTGGGAAACATTTCCATTTCTGAAAGAGAGCACCGAGACAGCTAGATATTTCCTTGAAACAGAAAGCACAAGTATCACTACGGGTACCTTATCTTTTCACGAACACCAGAAGAGGAGAAAAATCGAGTACTGGAAACAGATCCTAACATTTCTCTGTTTGTCTTCTGCGGGAGGCTTTGCTCCTTTCTGCAGTCATTTTCTTCCAAAAGTCATTTGAGGATTGAGGAAATACACCCTGCAATGTGAAACTACAACAGCCTGATAGTTTTTCAAAAGATGATTTGAAAATGGCAATGGCTTCTCTGGACTAGTCAAAACTCCGTGACACTCTATGACTTAACCTTAAAGCACATGAAATTAAAGTTATTAACAATTTGGAGTTTGTCTTATGGTTTCAGCATTTTTATGGACACGTAAAAGCCTTTAGGAGTAACGTATCTTCCAAATGTTCTGAAACATAGCTTGTTTGAAAAGCCATTTTTACCAAGGTGAGTAACTGATAATGAGATTCCTGTGGTAGTTTAAAAACACTTTAAAAACTTCTCAGAGACACTGTTACAAGTACACACATACACAATGCACACTCAGTATCATGAACTGAGAACAAACACCTAGTTGAAATATTTCTTAATAGCAGATGTGAAAGAGGAACCATAATCTATCCTGAAGTTTCCAGATAAAAAGGGTAAATATCCTAGAATGAGTTACAATGCGATGCTCTGCATCCCCTTTGGCTAGCTGATGTGCGCATCGCATAAACCTTTTGAGACCAGACATATCAATAGTACTATCATCCCAAGGAGATCCTTAAGCGACCCTCCTCCCCCTTCCTGTTCCTCAGGAGACAAGTGTAAGATAAGGGAATTTCAGAACTCAACTGATCAATTGCCTGTGTTGAAAGCGATAAGATTTAAATCATGTGACATACTAGATAGTCAATGTAGGTTATCAGTTACTGTTACACTAGCAATTATTCATCACTCCCCAAAATGTTCCCTTCCTCCTCAGAGAAATCTGGGTGATGCTCTACATTCTTACTATAAGATACTTATACAGCTATTTTACAGGTTTATGAATCCAAGTTGAAGAGAACCTTAAGATGGCATCTCTCTAAAATACAATGTCCAAAAGACTGATTTGAATCAGTAACATTTATGGTAGCAGTATATGTTTGCAGATAATACTTTAATTAAGCAATAACTGAAATATTCATAGTCCCTGATTATCATCATCTTTCCCATTATTATTATTTTAGAAACCTAATTTAACTGGAAGGGTATTCCCCCTCCTTTGGCTTTTTATACTTACAGAATATTAGATCATTAAAAGTGCTAAATTGTTGAGCTATTCCCTGTGTAAAAATAATATCCATTTAGATAATTGAAAATGTTTTTGAAATCACTTCCCAAATTAGTCTGAGATTAGTCATTGCACTATAAAGACTCTGAGCTTAAAAATAATTAAATTAACAGCAATGAAGTTGGTACCTGCATTCACTACACACAAAGTAATTAGCTGTAAAACAGAGAAATTCGGGAACAGTCATATAATCATAAACCCTTCATCCTAAGTCCCTCAGAACTGAAAGGGTTCTGAATGCCGACAGGGAAAAGCCACTCTAGGAAAAAAAACTGACTACAGCAGTGTCCCCTTTCCCCCTCAGGATTTAAGGTAAGAAAGGGAATGCTGCCAGTACTGTACATGCTTTTCCCAATTAAAGGCTTTTGCCATCAGCTGCTGCTGATAGGTAGGCTAGCTAAACGTGCATGACTGATAAATGCAGACTCTAAAGGCAACTGTATTTTGGTGAGCTGTACAATTCGAAGCATAATTAAAAAACAAGGAAGGGAAAGAACACAACAACTGAAGTCAGGTGACTATTTGTAATTCCTGAAAAAAACAATTATGAAAGTAGTAACTTAGGAAAGGCAGTTTAGCTTATTATGTGAACACAAGATATTTCTGGTTACTTACTGGAGAGTGTTCTGATTAGCTCCTTCTTCCACAAGATGAATACTGTCTACAAAGCTGGGCATGTCAACCACCTTTAGGGAAGAAGCAATACTTGTATTACTTGCATCTTGTTCAGCATTAATTGAAATACTTATGTCTTCCTTGGAAATCTCTTCATCCTCTTTTTTTCCTTGTGGTATGGAGTCATCTTGTTTTTCTGAGGCTGTATTCCAAAATAAGCTAGCACCTAGAAGAGATTTAGAGAGTTACCCGTTTAAGGAAAGTCATTATTATCTTCTGAGACCCTTTGGCTTTGTAAAGCTAGAGGAATCATTTCCTCACATTCAGTTTTTTTTTCACCATTTTAAAAGTGATTTAGGGTTTAGAACAGCTAAGAGTTGCCAAAACATCATTCAAGTCCTAGTTTCTTCCAAAGCATACTTGATGAAAATAAATGGTTGTATTAAAGCACGTTAATGCATTGACCTTCAGCCAGTTTGAAAATTTCCTCCAGACTAACCACAATATTTCCATGGATTTAACAGGAACCAATACATTAATATGTAACTTTACAGACACAGCTGCATAACATGCTAGAACTAAAGCGAATACAGTCTCCTCTCCATGCATGTAAATGCATGACTTAAAAAAACCATCAATAATATATTTAATAGAACACCAGATAGGATAGAAGCTATTACTTTTAAAAAGTGTATTAATTCAAAAAAGATGTAGATTTTTTCCTTCAATAAGGCACAATTTAAAATAGAAGACCTTGCTAAAGCTGTTGGAAAAATAATTATGCCAGTGATGGTAATCCCTGCCATTGCAGCCCAGAGACAAAAGTAGCTCCAGCCTAAACTTGCAAATAATACCTAGAGAACTTAGCTGGTGTTTGTACCTAGGTGCATGTTTGCATACGTTCAGCATTTCTGCAAAACATTCCCTCCGTGCCCAAACAAATCACAGAAACATCCAGAAAAAGTGATGCCAGTCTATTTTTAAAGAATAAGGTGTTACCTGTGCTCACAGCAATGCTCACGCTTTTCCTCATGTGCGAACCCGGTGAGGACTGTGTTTCCATAGAAACAAGGTCCCCTTGCTTCTCAGGCTGCACAGCATGGCTAGCTGCAGCTGGTTCAGAGGAACAAGCCTGACGAGCCTGTGCTTCCAACAAGCGTTGGATCTGTAACGGTTATCAGAAAGTTATAATTTGTATAACAAAATATAAAGCATAATAGGCAAAAGTGAATTACTAAGTTGGGCTCCTCTAAGGTCTGGATTCAAATCCAGGCTGCATTGCCACAGAAGTCTGATAACCTTCCATTCTCAGCAGTGCATGCAGCGTAAATCACAACATCAATTTTGATGTTGGCAGAGCTAGTCAAGGAGAGGTTTTAAGCACGCTGGCAGAACTACACCAAGACAACTTGAGTAAAGCCTATTTGCACCACACTCATTGGAAGTATTCTGTCCCTTTCATTCATACACAAAGCCTATTACTGACTTACCAGCCAGGCATTTATATGCCAACTGTCCCTACACCATGCTAAAGCAACTTTGTATTAATTACAAAACTAAGCACTTAAATGATAAAATCAAGGTTGCCCAGGCAATCTTCACTCCAGTATTTGCATCCACCCTGTTCACCAATTAGTTCACAGCTCCGTGGAGAAATATCGTAACAGTGAAGGCTACATTTATACAGTAAGGAGGGGTTTCCCTCCCTCATGCACAACCCATGCTTTGAGAGCATGATTTTACATACAGAAACTATATCTAAAGCATATTTCAGTTACAATTTTCTAGTTTTAGCAGGAAAAATATGTATTGTGAGCAATTGTACCAACTTTCCTATTCCTATCATTCATCACCAGCTGCAAAATGTAAACTCTGGCTCTTCAGCCCCAAATCATACCCTGCAAAGTACAGGACCAGCAGTGTAACTCAAGAGGCCGATATTTTGAAGGAATGTAACCTGGTATCGAAACAGAACTTAGGGAGAACAGCAAAGCCCAATTTTTCAGCCCAGCAACAAACACCTGATGAATCCTGCTTGTCTGCTGCACATAGACAACTGAAGTTTTCTAAGCAACAGCCTCAATAGCTCAGGAAGCTGCGGGCTTGAAGGTGGGCAAAGCAACACATGAGAACATTCTGTGCTTCACCTGTACGCTTACAGTAACTCCAAAGTCAATAGGCCATGCAGTAATTTTTTTTACTTAGACAAGCATATATATAGGCAAGCATTTATATAGAAGGCATATCGTTTTGCATTATAAAACAGTGTGCTAAAAGGGAAACCTTCATGTTCTGGAAATATGATTAAAAATAAACGCCAAATCTAATGAGGAGTCAAATAGTTTTCATTTGTTTTAAGGGACACCAATTAGCAGAGCTAATCAGGACCCTCCTGCACTCCCAAACTGGACCTGGTATGACAGGCTCTCTTGTTCCCACAAGGATAGACAACAGTTAATTTAATTCCTTTGGCGAGGGAACTATCAAAGCATAATCACTAAGACAGCAGAGGAGAAAGCTGCCACTTCCACAAACCTGAGCTTGAAGTAATTTGAGTTGTCTATCTTGTTCTGTAAGAACCCGGTACGCATCTGGAGATAATCCCATCATTCCGTTATCTGATCCCGCTTTAGAAGCGGGCATGTGCAGGCATGGTGAGTGGGCTGCACAAAACTGCGGACTAGAGGGGCTTGCACTTGAAGGCAGTCTTACTCCAGGCAATAAGCTATTGTCGAGAGAACAGTTCCCCATTTTCCCATGATATCCCATGCTTATAGGGCTGCTTGTGGCATACCCTGGATTGCAGCAAATATTTGGACAAATGATATTTTGATGGAGCACTGTACATGGATTCCGTTGAGCCATCTCCGACTGGATTTCCACTCCATGTTTGGGGTTCGTTTTACCAATTCCTTGCCATGAGTTTATTGGATTATATTGGATGGAAGCAGGAAACTGACAGTTGCATGCACTGGCTGGACAGCAAGGTGGCACTTGAACTGGCACCTGCAGTTCTGGTGGTCTCCTGCAGCTCTGTGGTGAAAAAGCAGAAGTGTAGAGGACTGGCTGTGTAACAGCAGGAAGCTGCTTGGAACTAGATATTGATGTTTGTGTAATTGGATGCTCTCCCTGCTGTGCAACTCCATCGGGATTTAACACAAGTCCTTCTGATGGCTTTCTGAGGTGATGCACAGATGTATCTGGGGAAGGCCCGCTACAAGGGGTTGAAGGAGAAGAAGATCCAGAACTTCTTCTTGATTGAGGGCAAGCTTTTTTACAGTGCAACTGTTGCTGTAGTAGAACTTGCTTTCCTCTAGAAGGCCTTGAAGTTGGAATTTTCTGGTTTAAATGGTTTGGTAATTGCCTCAAAGAGGGATCTCCCATGTTAGCAGTAAAGTTTTGCTTGTCTTCAGATTGCTGGGTGGGGTAATATGTAGATCCCAAGCACCATTTCTTTTTAATAGGCTGATGTAGCGCTGAGGGTAGACTTTTAGCATTTGAAGTCCCCATAGGCTTAGACGATTGTCCTGATTCTATGAAACTCCCATCCAAAACAAGTGACAGTTCAGGAACTGAAGGAAAAATCCTGGTAACCTGAAGGGAAAATTACACAAGCAAGTTTAAGATAATTTTAAAATATTATCTTTCAGCCCTTCACATGCAGAATTTCATCAAGGAAAATGTTTTCATTTAAAATCAGTATATGACCATTATCAGCTCCAAACCAACTACACATTGAATTCTAAAGATTGGAGAATCCAGATACAGAAAAAGTAGCAAGATCTCTAGCATCATTCTTAGAAGACAAAATTGCTTTCATAAGGCATAATATCCATGTCTACCAAATGAATGCTCCATGTCATCCTGGAGTGTGTTTCAGAGTATGGGTCCCTTCAAGAAGTGGACTACATGTTCCCTCTTACTATTCTTAGACTTAGTATGTAGGTGCAACAGAACATATTTTATAATCCACAACTGTCACATCCTTCTAGACCTATGCTGTATGAGGGTTGCTATTTCATTATATTTGTATATGCTTCAGTAAAAAAGGACAGACCAGCAGATCTTTATTTCATTTACCCAGAAATACACAAGAAAGAGTTTGCTGCTTCTATCTTTGCCTCAGACACCATGGTTCTTCCATTTAATGGTAACAAGATTCCCAAAGTAGAACCTACTATCTCTGTTCCCAAATCCTAGCATATAAAGGAATTAAAGAGTCTATAATCCTGGAAAAAATGCAGGTTAACTAGAACAGAAGTTGGGACTCTTGGTCCATTTCTTCAGTTCTGTTTTCCCCTGCTAGCACTTTGAGACAGAAGCTTTATAGTCTCCGGTCCCCTTACAGTGAGTTTTGCTGCTCTAAGTGTCACATCTGAGATGCCTAGAACAATTATTTAGTTACCTGTTGACTCACTGGGTGAGGACTTGGAATTGGTCTGGGGGATAAATCCTCATCTTCTACACCAGAGTCGTGATCGCTTGCTGACAACTTGCTGGGTGAACAGCCTTGGGGAGGACTAAAACCAACATAAATCAAACTAAAAACGTTTGCTCGTCAGATTTGGCAGTAGTAACATGAATCTTCATGTTTTTCACTGTGCCATCTGCCCTGCAATATCAGCATCATTTTTTCAAGCAGCAATTGCTATACATCTCCTCCCTGGTTAGCTAGGGAGTTCACACAGCAAACAGTTCTAAGACCAAACAGTGAAAATACAAATGCTGCTTTTGGGCAAAAAGATAGTAACCCTCCCTCCCCACACCCTCAGACATACACACCTTTTAAGTGACATTCTAACAGCAAAGCACTGATTTATATTAGAAAGATAGGGAGTGCTACAGTAAAGACCGTAACATTGTTTAAAGGAAAACAAAGGCCATCTTATACATAAAAATTTGATGGATAAGTCAGGTTCTTAAAAATCTCTAAGTTTCAACCTATCCAGGTCTCGCAGCTCTGAAAAGTCGGAAGGAAAAAGGAATTTTTACCAACTTCAGTAGATTTCAATTAGAGATTTGCTTCAAAGGACAGATCTCACAGAAAGCTTAATACAGTGAACTAAGCTCCATCAGTAAGGAAGCCTTTTTAGAAACATCCACTGCATAAATTACGACCACCAGTATCCAGAGTAGAACTACGAGTAGTTTCTCTTGGAATGTGGTCAGCTTGACTGTCTTACTTGAAGAATATTAACTCTAGGAATAAACAAAAGCAGACACACAGATTTTAATGCAAGAAGATCACTGTATGCACAGCTAAACTGACACCTGGCACAGCAGAGGTCAAAAAAACTCATCCAATAAATATTTAATTTTTGCACATAAATGACATCTGAAAGATTTACCTTCAGATGGGAAGTTTCTTGCAAACTTGGCTGAAGAACTCAGTTTCTGCATTTTGGTTTTCTGCACTCAACTCGAACTGAATAGGGCTCTTGTCTGAAGGCTCAACATTCTGGAATGAAATTTTCTGTATTTGTGAAGCATAAAACTTTCAACTTTTAATCACTGAGGTACTACTCCCAAAGGAATAGTTTTGAGGACATTTATATCTGATTATTTGCTGCTTGTCCCCTACTTTCAATTCTCAATTCTTTCACCACTACAAGGAGGCAAGCGACTTCCCTTCCTGTTTAACACTGTTCCCCCTGCTACTCTGTAAAGTAGTTGGCCTAATTATAGCCGTGAGCAGATGCTTCCTTGCTGTAACTGCTTAGATACTCTTCCACAAGCCTTCACCACTAGAGGAAACAGCAACTGTTCCTATACTGTTTCACACGCCACAGCTGGGCAAGTCCTGGAGACAACAGAAGTGAGCCTCTGTTAAGAGGCTTGTCATCTTCAGAAAGCTAAGCTGTACCTAGGCTAAAGGTGGAAGGCAGCCCCGAACAGGGAAATTTAATTGGAAAGAGAACAGAGTAAACAGCACAGGACACACATTACACTAGCTGCTTCTCTGTCAGAGCATAGGAGCATTTATTGAGCAGATTAACAATTCAACTTCAGGTTCTGTACAAGCCTAGGAAAACACATAAGGAACTGAGATTTCCTAGAATTTCCTCAAACCTTATTAGATATCTCCCAGACATTGTATCATCAAATTCTTTCAAAGAGTTACTTTGCACAAAGATAAAATTGTTCCTGCTTTGTTACTGTAGCGCAGCAAGAGATCTGCAGATTAGTAACCACTGAATTCCCTTTTGCATTCGACTTCAAGCAAAGCAAAGTACCGAGCTTTGCTCTCCAGAAAGCACCGATGTGCATCACCCATAGCTGTTGTTAGATGTGTCCAGCATGCACACAGCATACCAGATTGACAAATGCTATAGGAAATCAGAATCTCTGTTCATAAAGCCAAAAGCTCACTAGTAACAAGGAACACTAACCAAGTCCAACACAGCATACGATATTTTAAGACAGATTCTTAATGCTACTAGAAAAGTGAGCTGTTGCTGACTTTGGAGGTCATCTCTCAATTTGAGAGACAAGCTGAATTTACAGTAA
>WAAD01006706.1:282-29202 GCA_013389945.1 Fregata magnificens
AAATGTAATTAGTATTTACTTGTAATTAGGCACATATGTCAGCAGTAATGGCTCCAAGTCTGATTACTTTTAGTGAAGAGTTGTGATTATGTGTGGCTACCTACTGTTATTTTCTAATGTGATGCATGAGGAATGCCCATAAAGGAATGTTATCTATAAGCTTACTCCTTCCTGCCCTTTATGCAGGCATAAAGAAAAACTATAGACAAAGCACACAAATGAAGACTGATTGCATTGACAAGGAAAGAGCAATTTAAGATATTCCAATATGTTAAAATTGTCTCATAATCAACTAACAATTTCTTCACACATTATTTATTGATGAGATTTTTTTTTCCTCAGGATGACAATATTTGTAAAACAAAAAAGATTGTAAAAGTTTTTTTTTTTTCACAGGTAAGATTGATGGGGTCAATAACAAAAAAATTCTGAAGATATTTATCTTTTTTTTAATGAATACTTCAAATTTTATTCTTATTTACTCAAAAGTCAAGACAAACACTATTTAACTTGAAGCATGTGAATGCTCCCTTTGATGTGAGTGCATGAAGTTAATCACATGCTCTATTGGATTAGATCATGAATATATATTGACTTCACTGGGTTTCCAAGAAAGAAAAGAAGTTGCAGTCAAAGCCAAGTAGTATAGCTTTATACTTGTGTATGAGTTCTTTGTGGCAATGTATAAAAAACTGAGTGGAAGGTATATTAACCTGGCATATTGCAGTGATGAAATGAGAAGAAAGAAGTGACATGGGGTTAATGACATGTTCAAGAACATATATACCTATTCTGTGGTCTTGCCAACTGCAAGCAGACCTGTAACATCACAGGATCATTAAGAAAACATTAAAATGGGGTTAACCAAATATTTATATATGAAGTCACTGAATGTCAGTGATTTTCTGTTTCTAGATCCAGTGCTATATATTAAATAAGTTTCAAATTCCTTTACCTTTGTTCTTGGACTTTAATATCAATCCTCAACAAACCAGTTCCATCAGTTAAGAGTAATACCTGCCTTTAAGTAAGATTTAAGGTTAGAAGGTATTTAGGAGCTTATCATTTTCTCATTTCTCATTGTTAGAAACACATGCAACTTCCTGACTCATGGTCAGGTTTATAGCGATCTCATCATAACAATACCTTTGTCTTATCTGAATCCAGCCAAGAGAAAGGGCTTTCTAAAAACAACCCTACTATTGGATAAAGACAATGTTTATATGAAAGCCAATGTTTATATGAAAATGAAAATACAGGAATTTTTTTTCATATTTCTACTTGCTCACTGTCTTTGAAATTTCTCAGGCAATTTTAAAAATGATTTTTTGTAGTATAAATCATCTCCTGTGCCTGTAGTTAAAAAGAAATATGTAGCTCAAGATTAATATTTTCAGATTTAACAGTTGATAACATGGTAGTAGAGCTGCGGAAATTAAACTTGCAGCATGGAAGACCAAATCCATGGTCTTCACTTATAGAAGACACCAAACAAAGAACAGGTTAGATCTCTTAATGTGGTCTGGAGAGTATTATACTCTATCTCTACTGACTGCAATGATGAAAACAAAATTAAAAAATAGGTTGTATAAGATTATCCAGAAAGGTATCTCAGATAAAGTGCAAATATATGCATGTTGTTCCAACAGAGGAAGAAGGAAGAATTTTTTTTTTTCTAAACAGTTTAAATTCTTTCTTTCTTTTATGGTTTTGATCTTCAAATACAGTTTCTATGTTTTTATTTTCTTGTAGAAGCAGTAGAGGTGTTTGTGTGTACTCCTTCTTTGTGTCATCATGAGGGAACTGACAGATGAAAGGCCNTATTGTCATTTAATGCTTCCCTCAGACTAAAAAAACCTGCAGTCTCATGTATAATAACTTGTAGCCATTGGTAAATGGTCATCGCAATGTTTCTTTGCAGTCTGCCCTTCTGACAGCCCTGTAAAATACACTGTTGAGGCTAGAGAAGTAAAAATTCAAACACTGGATAGATCACTGGCCTAAGAGTGCATATGCTAAGCAAAAAGAAGAAAAGTCATAATCCCAATGATGAAGACATTCTTATGGAACATGCACATTGCAGATAATTATAGATTCGTTTGAAAAAAGCCACGGTGAGTACATACAGAGTCTAGCTTTTTCCAATAAATAGAACTAATTGAATAGAAAGCAATAGCTTTCATATAGTTTTTAGTAAACCATCCTGTAGAATTTGTCATGAGCTGCTTTCAAAGCTTAAATAAGTCTCTGGAAAGACTATAACTCCTTACTAATTTCTGTAACTTCTAAAGAGATTTCCTATAAAAGTGTACTACATTTTTGTTAAGTTGTGCCTGATTTGTCTGTAAAGATGTGCTCCAGAGTACAGACATTTATGATATTGTAGTCTAGATGGAGAAATTACAGGAGAGGTAAAAAACACAAAAACATAAGAAACTGGACCAGCTTTTAAAACTCTAATCTTTGTTTGTCATCAAGTAGTCAAAAATTAGCACCTGAAATGTTATATGGACAGACTTTCCATAGTGCCTAACTTCAGCAGATCCCCAATCAAGAGATGAGATGAAAGGTTTCTAAAGCAGAAAATTGTATAAACAGAAGTAGAAAGTTTGTAGCAGCCTTTATTGACTACTGTCCTTCAAATACATAGCCTGGCCACTTGGGAGAGTGGAGTGACCAAGCTAACAAGGACTGATCAGAGTGATTTCCATGCCATACCTGAAAATGAAAATTCTGGTTCTGTGCAACCACTCTTACAAAAAGTTAGTGGTCAGCTCTTAGTCTCCAGAATAGAGTGAGTTTTGGTTTGAGATATGGATCTCTTAAACTGTCAATATAGTTCATGAACCTACTAACCATATTTGCTTTAACTATTGGTTTTTATTTTTGTTTTGTAAATACATAGTGACACTCTGTCTGTATTTTACTGTCTTTCCTATCCTCTGCTGGAAGTCTTTAAAAAAATCAGCCAGCAGGAATTTATGTTCTCTCTTCCATAGGAAATGGGCTTCAGTGACAAATTCATTAACTAGACACAAACCTCATATTTGTAAATGTTTTTTTTTCTGGAATCAATTCATTAATTATGCTGACTTTATGCTATAGCATGTTGAGAAAGAAAGNAAAAAGTGCACCATGTTTGCTTTGGTGTATTATCTTTCAGACTCTTTAATGTTTAGTGTGGTCATTTATTTAAAGGCACCTTTTATATTGGAATTCATATTGGAGTTTCATTTCATATGGTTGACATGCAGTACTGTGCATGTTTAAAATTGTCATAGAATATTTCAGATTCAAAGATGATATTACATGTCTGTTCTTTTATATACTACTCTGAGTTCCTCTTTAAAAGTCTTAGTTCACTACGGACCAGGTTTTTAAAGACGGCTTCAAGTTTCTAATGACATAATTTTGCACATGGAAGTAACAACATCTACATTTTCCACCTTCACAAACCTATCCCTTGTTTTCCAAAAGTCATATGATAAAACATACTAGTAAACTCAAACATAAAAAACCCGCATTATAATTGAAGTTGTAAAAGTGGAGGTCAGCTTGAGGTAAAATAGCAACATTAAGATATATGCTATTAAAACTCAGAACTGAGAAATCATTTATTCAAAGTCAAAATACACCGAAGAGTTTAAAGAGGAAGATTATACCACATTCCTCTATCTGGGGAGGGAAGAAAAGAGGTCAAATTTTGTTATAATCAGGACAAATGATTTTATAAATTTAATTCAAATTCTTATAGATCTTTTCATTAACTCTAGCTCTTACCTTCAGATTAAAGAGCATAGCAGTCTTCTTTTTTCAGTCTTGAAAAGCTTGGGCCAGCATCTGTTAGAAGTTTTCAGAGCTAATTGAACTATGTTGAATTACAACAGTTGAGTCTTTTGCCTTTTTTTATTTAGTTAAGTATTATTGCTGAGATTATTACTAGTTTTATTTAGAAGAGTACAGTTGTGTTGGCAATAACTTGAGCTAAAAAGAATCTCAGATCCTTGGGATTTGTTATGACACTGTGATTCTACTTGGGGCTAACTATGGATTTAAATATTTTTATACATTTGGTCTGTGGTGGCTGGTCCCATGATTCAGAAGGAAACTTAATATTGTAAGCATTGCAGACTTTCATCTGTCCTCTGTATTTAATTTATTCCAAAGAATTTGTGCTGATTATTCCGTTACTCACTCACTGACTATTTAGCTCACTTTTATTCAATGGTAAACCAGTTTTTACAACCACAAAACAAAACAAGTAAGCCAGGGAGATGAGAAATAAGAGAGCATGAAGTGGTTTGGGGGAATAAAAGCCTTCGCTTGAGGTGAGGCCTGAAAAGTGGGCATTTACCCACCTGTCTGAACCCTGAGACAGAGCACCAGTTCTTGCGGCACAGGGACCAGGCATCATGTCAGAAACCATACAAACCTCCTTGTGTCCACACATTGCTTCCTCCTTTTCTTCACCCTCCTTTCTTGCTCCTGTAACCCAGAATTCACTCTTCTTCCACTCCCCCTGAACCAGAATCCCTCCCCATTTCAGAAAATCCTATCTATGCTGCTGAGAAAGGTATTACCAATAAACACCTACACCCCCAACCACACCCCTCACAATGCCAAACTTACCTCTTTTAGAAGTTACCCCTTCTAGCCATTTCCTTCTTCATGAAGTCATTTTCCACTTTTTTTCCCCTATTTAAGCTGCTTCTCTTCTTTTTTAGAAATATTTCCATCAAACCTACCTTATTTATATAATCTCGTTTACAGTAGGAAGCACCTTTTATATAATTCTACTAACACTCCGCAATTGTCATATTTCTCTCATATGATTTAAGACATCTGTCATGCTGTGCTATATTATTCTTATTTCCATGGTTTCCTTTTCTGGGTCTCAATAATTCTTGATCTATCCCTCTATCAACCTCTTATAAAAGGTTAGCATAAACGTTATGAAATTACCTGTGGATATGTTTATATTGTGGTTCCCCTACATACTTCTGAAACACTTTAGCAGCATTTATGATAGTATCAGCTACCCATTGTCCAGACTGGTCATCCAGAAGTATGCCTAGCACTTTCCTAATTAATAAATAAATAGTTAGACAGAAATTCTTTCTGTCTAGGCAGTATCAACACTTCAAATGCTGGTTTCAACCCTAAAGCCAAAGTGTTTCCCAGAATAAGGACAATATGTTGAGCCATACCACTGCCACCATGGGCAGGAGTCTGTGTTGCTCTTTCCTCAGTCACACATCTGTCTTAAGGCCTGCCATTTCTTTTGTTTCTTCCTTCAGACTCTCCAGACTTCTGTTTTGGGTTGTATTACTCTCTCATATTACTCTCCCTGACATAAGGTTGCTTCTTTTCCTGGAGAAACACAAATTGTCCATGAGATATTGTGACTTTGAAATTGGTTTTGTAATAATAATATTGCATTGCATAGAATAATAGTCTTATAAACACTGTCCCTTGAGGATCAAGTACAGTCCATATCAGTACAAAATAAAAGCACTCTGCTCCCCTTCTTTCTATACCATACAGTCTGGGTAGCAGGAGGCAGGCTGCCACATACAATGTAGACAGACAAATGATTGACAATGCTCAGAATCCACAGCACATTTTTAAGCTGATCACCTCAAACACTAGAGCAAAGCAATATATTTTTCTTTTTTTTTTTTTTTCTTCTTGCAGTCCTCTCCCACAGGGTATTTTGGAGGTAGTAACGGAGGCTTTCAGTAAAATCAACGAACGGGAATTTCTGTTCAGACTGTGGCTACTTACAAGCTTCTCCGAATAGTAAAGCGGTTAGCAGGGTTAGGATGGAAAATTAGAATAGAGAGCAAAGGGACACCGGCTGCTAACTGAGAAAAGTGCAAGAAACTGGAACTGGCACTTAATTATCTTTGAGACCTCTACTGCTCTGTCAAATCTGGCTAAAATCAATAGACTTAAAAGCTACAGGAACAGAGAAGAGACATACACATGCACAGACAAATGCACACACGGACCTTGCTCCCATAGTGAACATTGCTACAAAGCCAATTTGGCTTTGTATGTTCCATGCTGCTCAAAGGGACAGCACACACAGCAATGAGTGACCACATCTGTGTGAAGCAGTAAGGTTGCTCACTTGGGTTGCACTGAGGCATACCTCATTTGTAGTCTGGACACTGCACAACTGCTTTGCGGTGCTTCCAGAAACACATACAGTCACAAAGAGGTTAAGGAAACAAAATCAAAGGTTATTCCATCCAAATGTTCCCCTTTTCACTGGGCTGCTCAGGAGGAAATATGGCTCCATAAGGCACACCTATTTCCCCAGTACTCTGTAGGCCGGAACAGATGAACAATACCAATCTCTACTTGAATCAAAGGTAAATGCTGTCAGCTTGTTCTCTGTGGTGCCTCAAAGAATGGCATCTCAGCAGGTTATGTTTTGCCTTGGACAGACCTTAAACCCCCAAAAAACTCAACCCCAAGATATCAGTGGACGGGATGAAATTGGGGAAAAAAGCAGACAGAAATCAGTTGGAAGGAGTGAACAGTGGAAATTTAATGTATAAGGCAGGATAGTTACAAGGGTAGTGAGGGGAGAAAGATATATGGAAACAGTCATTGGTTAACAGTTCACCGAATACCTGATTAAGAATTGGACATGTATTTTCAGACTTCTTGAAATCATGTCTAACAGCTCAAAATCTGATGAATTGGCATTCCTCTACTGAAAACTCCTTTTGTCACATCTACATATATATATGTATGTATGTACACATGTATGTGCATATATTTTGCCAGTTTAAGTTCTGTCTGAGTCTAAAATAATCCTTTTATGGTATTCAATTTTATGTCTAACTTCATACATAAAGGATTAGATTGACCTGGGTCTAGATCTTCAGAGAATTTTTCTTTCCATTTTAACCTGTACCAAGGTGAAAGAAAGTACTATTTTCTCCTTCTTGGTGTATTCTTCTCTCACTCTTTTATGTATAAAAGATTTCCCTTTCTGAACATTTCCTCCCCGATATTTAAAACATGAGTCATCTCATAAACATGTCTAACTAACCCCAGCAATGTAACAATAAAGGAATATTTTAATAGATTGGGTTTTATCTGTCTGTATCTACGTCAAAATTGAAACTCCATTTATTATGTGATATGACGATGACGATGATGATAAGGATGATGGTAATGATGATGTCACTCTTTCATGCTTATCCATTTGTCCATTTTCCTGCACACTAGAATGCAGTTTCTAGAGCATATCAACAGACAGTTGAAAAAGTACAAGACTATACTATGGGCGATGAGCTACTAATGCCCATTTTAACGGTTCATCCAGTAACCAAGCAATTGATCACTTCGAACTATTTATTTTGAACCACTACCATGACTCCTGACTGCATTTTTTTAAAGGAAGGCTCTTTCATGAGCTGACTCAAGGATGGACGGGTCAATTTGTCTAACTACTCATCCATGGGAAAAAATCCTGAGATGGGAAATAAATTATGTAATACAGCAAAAGAAGCAGAATTTTCGATCTGAGAAAGACACTGAGCATCTTTCAAAAAGCTCTTCAGTAACAATTGATGAATGTAAATTTTATTTTTATTTTTCCAAAAGTGTTTTCTGTTGTTTAAAATTAAAGTTGTTTGTTTGTTTGTTTGTTTTTTTCCCCCGAGTTCTGTGTACTCTGCTTTGCTTTCACCGTGGCAGATGCCATAAGCTAGGTGTGGAAGGGTGCGGAGCGGAGATAAACATTCCTAGAAGTGAGAAACTATTCAAGAGGCAGCAAGGGGGGACTAGAACTTTTTCAGTGGATGGGCAATTGGGTACTTCTACAGTGAAGGCAGAAGACAGAAACAGGGTCATGGCTAAAGCTTGCCCTGATACAGCTCTCCAGGGAAACAAGAATATACAAGTTATGGATCCAATATAAACTTCCTGGTGACTCTTCACCAAAGCCAAGTGATCAGTTGTTGTAAAGAACATATTTTTATAGTTAATTTATATATACATATAGATTAATGTACATAATGGATAGATATTTCTTTATCCGTAACTCTGGGTTCCTGTGATCCTTGACGTTTCTAATTTATTTATTTACTTATTTATTTTCCTGATGGAAAATACAGTTGTCTTCCGGAGGAAACATTTTTAATGCATACCAAGGAATATACAGCACAGTCTGATGGCTATGAAAATGTGATTATCAACTTATTTTCTTCATACAAAATAAAATGATATTTCAAATGATTAATGCTCAGAGTATTGTGAATGTGCATTGTTATAATAAACAATAAATGTTAAACGAATTACCCATTAATGTGTGCTTATAAAATGTATGTATGTGTGTGCCTCTGTGAGTTACAAGACAGTTACTTAAACTAGTGTTACTGTATTAGTTGCTCAGTTCTGAGCTGGTCTATGGTGGGTTAGCCTTGGCTAACAGCCAAACTGCTCCACAGGTGCTCGCCCACTCCACACACCCCCAGTGGGACAGGGGAACAAAATAGGAAGAACAGGAATGAAAAAGTTCATGGGTCAAGATAAAGACAGGGCAATTGCTTACCAGTTACTGTTGTGGGCAAAAAAGTCTTGACTTGGGGAAAACTAACAATGTATTATGTTAAAATAAATATGTAATGACTAATTCAAGTCGTGGGAAACAAAAAGATAAACATTAAACCAACACTTTTTCTCCCCCTTTCCCAGGCTCAGCTTCCCTCCTTCATGCCAGATGACTCTACCTCCACCTTAAGGGATGCAGAGGGATGGGGAATGAGGTGCTGTGGTCAGCCCAGAACAGGTCCTCTGCCGTTCCTTCCTCCTCACACTTTTCACCTGCTCCTGTGTGGGTTCTTCCATGGGCTGCAGGGCAATCTCTGCTCCGGTGCCATGGAGTACCTCCTTCTCCTCCTCTTCTGACCTTGATGTTTCCCCTCCTGTTTCTCTCTTCCCCCCACCCCACCCCCTTCTCTGCCTGCATGGCTTTTTTTGCTCTTTCTGAACTGTCTTTTCCCTGAGGCACCACCATGTTGGCTGAGGGGCTCAACTGTGCCCTGCAGTGGATCTGTTGGAGCTGGCTGGGACCACCCAGCACAGGGCAGCCCCTGACCTCTCCTCACAGATGCCAACCCTGTAACCCACCCTGCACTGCTAAAACTTTGCCTTGGAAATCCATGAACTACATATGATAGTGAATAGCTTCTATGGCAGTGTGAAAAGAAGAAATGTGTTTGCAAGTCTGACCCACGTGAAGAGCCAGCATCTGTTCTGTGCAGTCCTCTGAAAGCTCTGAAAACATGATTCTCAGTATACCCTCCTCAAGAACATTTTTTTTACCAGAAAAATAAACCAATGCATGTAAAGTCATGTCTTTTTTCATTTGCTCACATCTACTTTCTCTGCTCATAAGGCACATATTGACAAGGGGTTACATAACCAAAGAATTAAACTTGTCTTTGTGGTTTCCAGGAACTATTTGGGACTGTGCAGTAGTATGGAATACTTTTGATCTTATGTAAAAAAAAAGAAAAGAAAAAATTGTGAAACATTGATCTATTATCATTGCTGAAGGATAAGGGCGGGGTAAAGATTGTAATTGTTTGTTTTAATAAGTAAAATATATCTGCAATAGAAAGCTGCAATTTGTTTTTCAGTTGTGCTTGCATTTTTCAGTTTCTTCATCAAACAGAAATTCCTGACTAGCAAAAGTCAGGCATTGAAATGTAAATGTTGGTTGAAACACTTATACTAATTGTACATGTCTATATATAGGCAGTCTTTAATTTGTCCATTGTGTACAATAGTTCCTTGACCAAGTTGCATAATATTTCACCTCAAAAATTTCACAGCGAAAAGGGAAGGGGAAGTAGGAGGGGGAGGGGAATGGGAAAGGGAATGGGAAGGGAAGGGAAAGGAAAGGAAAGGAAAAGCATCTCAGGCTGCTTTTAGAAGCTATTTGCAACCCTCTGCAAGCACTGAGGCAATCTACATCTATCCAGAAGTATGGATATCCATAATCCTATGTTAGCCTGGACAGTGCTGGCTTCCTTTACACAGAAGATTCTGGCTGATATAAAATTATCAGAACGTATTCCTAGAAAAAAACCAAACCAAACCAAACCAAACATTTTTTCCCTCTTTCACCATCAGTATGGAGGCACTGGTTGGCATCAAGCTCAGCGATCCAAACGTATGGAGATAAGTTATCACAGTCCTAGGAGTGTGTAGACCAGTAGGGAGATCAAACTTTGGTACACTGTAATTATACGTATGTTAGCAAGAAGCAAGGACTAATAGAAGATGATCTCTAAAGCGAAAGAATTGGTGCTGGGAAACTAATATTTACACAATGCCCATACAGGGTGAATTCCCCCTTCTCCCCTTTTCTTTTACTTGAGTAAAAACTAGCTTTATTCTGGTCCCTGAGAGGGACTGCTCACCTGCAGCTGGAAGGCATTAGGTGTGTCCCTGAAGGACATCCTCCAACAGTTTCATCTGAAAGAAATCCAGCTGTGTGCTCCAACAGTTTCCCTGATATGAACCAAATCAAAATGAGTGGGAAGCATTGAGAAATTAATTGAAAAACACATTTCTGATCCAAAATAAAAAACCAATGCAAGGTCAGCCTGTAAAATAGTTCTACTTGCTTGCATTAAATAAAAGAAGGTAATTTACTTACCAACATGTAAAATCATGTTACAGTGACTTAAATATTACAAAAAAGGCAGAGGCAAAAATGGTCTGTTTCATGATATTTAATCTAACTAAGAATTCTAACTATTTCTTTGCAAATTTTTATTATCATTTCTAAGTGTATAAACAGTTCTTCATTGGTGTTTACACTGCTCATTGGTGTTACCACTGTGAACTTCTGAAGCTCATTCATATGTGTTATGATATCTGGGATATAATCCAAAATTTCTAACCTAATTATTGTAATTATGAAGGAAAAAAAAGAGAAGGAAGATAGAGAGGAGAGAATAATAACTCTTTTTTCGCCCCCCTTTCTCTCTCTAGATTGCTAGTCTTTCAGAGGCTGACTCTTTTTAAATCTATGAACTGTAATTAGCACAACTGAGCCCTGATCTCACGTCTCTACTTCCATAGCATCAGCAGAAGCAAGCGAGCAAAAGACTTCTGTGGTACTACTCCTACACTTAAAGTTATGGATGTACTTAAGTGTTTTGCTGATTTTGACCTAGATGAGGAGCTGGGAGGGAACTTGCTACTTGAGCCGTGCACAGTAGTTGTTGAGTGTCTGTAAATTCCACCTCATTGATCAGCATATTTCAAATAGTCGTATTATCTTACCACTTACTAATTGATATTCACCCTCCAGTGATGGAGAAAAAAGCCATAGATGCAATTTTGTTGTTGCTGTTGTCAATTTTTACCAATTTTGCTAATTATTCTTCACCGTATTTTACATAGCTACATTACAATAAATTTTGGTCAACCCAGACATTTGGTTTTTAACTGTTTCCTCCAGAAACTGAATTTTCTTAAAGCTTAGTAAATTGGGTGTATATTTAAGATGGCCAGCACTCAAACACTTCACTAATAGAGTTCCATGCTTTACTGATCTTAACAGTTGAATGGTATATTTCATTTGTGTTCATTTGCATAATTTGCTGATTAAACTACATGTTTAATCTGTTGACCTTTACTCTGTACTTATCCCACGTTTACAGAGATGTAATCAATGTGCAGACTTTACCGAATGCAGCTGACATCTCAAAGTTTACTTACCCCTTGGAAATTCCATTTAAAGCTATCAGCACACTGTCTCTTTGCTGTTTGTTGGTGTTCCTTCTCTTCCTCCCTAGTGCGCACTAATTGGAAAATCAAAATAATTCACATAAAGAAACAGTATCCATATTTACCACAGACTATATCTAGTCCTGGAGTGAAGTATGCAAAAACACCGAGCCCCAAATTGCCAAGTAAGGTTGTAAAATCAGCAAAACCAGATCCAAGGAGGAAAGAGTGAACAGACATGGGTTGTTATCTTGGGAGGGGGAATAGGGAATATAAGGTAAAAACAATCATGTGATCAGGGCTTTTGGGGGGCAGCTGTTGAGCAGACTGGCATCTGATCAAACCAATCTGGAGCAGGAAAATAAACCTGCTGTTCTTACCATACCGTGCATGCCTGTGTGAGCACGGATGATGAGACATCTTGGTGGGGACAGGGGCTGGATGAAGCATCCCTTACAATTTATTTGCTGAGAAAGAACTAAACAGAGTTCACCAGAAAAGTGAGTCCTAGCAGAAAGCCCTGACAGAAAGCAGTGAGCATGTGGGAGCTGCCTGGTATTTAAGAAGAGCTGCATGAATCACTTTCTTGGTACATCTGAGGACGACAAGTCATGTTCTACATGTCTCAGAGCAGCTCTGGCTGCAGTTGCAACACATCTTCAGGGATTTCACTGATTGCGTGAAGACTGAATCATGGAGCTGGTTCCAAGACACATTGCTGTGTTATCTTCAGAACATCATCTGCCAACTTCCTGGCCAGTACTATCCTGCTGCAAGTTGCATAATGAGTTCTGGTGCAGGAGTCATAAATGCTGGGAGTTGCCTGTGGCTGGAAAGCCACAGACTATCTAACACTAAGTGTAAGAATGAACCTTTTTGTCAGTTATGGTGGGCATAATGACATTGTTGATAAGATTTATCCCTTTTATCAGTCAATTTGAATCATGACCTGTCACTGACACTGGTCAGAATTTGCTTTTCTGTTCAAGCAGAGAAATTGCTAGCACAAAAATACAAGCTTATGCCTCTTTTGGAGAATGAGGTGGACATTTGCAGAAGAAAGCCATGGTAAAGGTTTCAGTTTGTTCAGCTGGAGAATCCACTTTGGTTTTGCACATCCATATTCCATCTGAGAATAAGGTGTATATATGTATATAATGAATATAATGAACACTATAAACCAGGAAGCAGATACTGTAAGCCCATCTGAATAAGGCAAGGTAGCCTGTGGTGCGCTTTTTGAGAATTTAGTAAAAGTGAACATGAAGAGCTTTTAGAGACGAGCATACACTGTATTGGAGAAAACCTCAAGAAATTCATATCATAGCTGAAGCAGCATGACCGGGGGGAAAAAGAGGTTGCTGAAACAAATCCAATCCCAGATGGGCAGCCCAAGGCTGGCCCAGTCAGTAGCGATCTGGATACCTGAGGGCTGTTAGCACAAATCACAATGTAACAGAAGCAACTAGAATTGAAGCTGAAGAAACAGAATCAGGAGGTGGCCTGAAAAAATATCTGGAAGTTGCTGAAATGGAGACCCAGAGGCAGTCAAAATTGATGCAAATGGAAAATGTGCCTGAACTCCTATGGAGGCAAGGCAGTGAACAAGATCCCAGGAGCCCCCACCAGCCGCAATCACCATCTTTGACAAATTGCATCCACCTTTAGAAGAAGTTTTGTGTCTAAGTAGTTTTTTATGCCTACTGAAAGTCTGTACAATTGGCAGAATGCAGCAAAACACTGTAAAGTATACTTTTACCTGTCCAGGAGGGACAAAGCCTATCTGTTTTCGCACCCTATTTCCACATGAACTTTTTATATTACAATCTGCATAGGGAAAGCATTATTTAGCAAGTTCAGTATCACTCTGGTGTTGTACCACCAGTAATTATGGAACTTGCAGAAGCACAAGGGAACGAGCCTTAGGAAAATATCTGTTAGTTATATACTTTGATACAATAAAAGGGAGGAACTAGTGGTTTACGATGCATTACTGATTTTTTCACCTCTTTTAAGTAGTTCTGTACAGTGACAAAAATGAAAGAGAAACATTTAAGGAACTCACAAAAATTGAAGAATGTGCTAGTTTTGGCTGGGATAGAGTTAATTTTCTCCATAGTGGCTAGTATGGGGCTGTGTTTTGGATTTGTGCTAAAAACAGTGTTGATAATGCGGAGATGTTTTAGTTGCCGCTAAGTAGTGTTTACACTAGTCAAGGACTTGTTCAGCTTCCCATGCTCTGCCAGGTGCACAAGAAGCTGGGAGGGGACACAGCGGGGACAGCTGACCCAACCTAACCAAAGGCATATGCCATACCATATGATAACATGCTCAGTATATAAAGCTGCGGGAAGGAGAAGGAAGTGGGGGACATTCGGAGTGATGGCGTTTGTCTTCCCAAGTAACCGTTACACATGATGGAGCCCTGCTTTCCCGGAGATGGCTAAACGCCTGCCTGCCAATGGGAAGTAGTGACGGAATTCCCTGTTTTGCTTTGCTTCTGCGTGTGGCTTTTGCTTTACCTATTAAACTGTCTTTATCTCAACCTACGAGTTTTCTCTTTTACTCTTGCAATTCTCTCCCCCATCCCATTGTGGGGTGGAGTGAGCAAGCGGCTGTGTGGTGCTTAGTTGCCAGCTGGGGTTAAACCATGACAAAGAAATAAATACAAAGCCTGCCTTACCTGTAAGCTTTTAGAAACTAATTTTCAGGAACAGAAAACAGGAAAAATATAGAAACTTCACTATGCGTAAGGAAAGAGAAGAAAACTAGAACTAATCAGACACAAGCTTAGCTTTCATCTCCAAAGTCCTATAATACCCAGTGTTTCTGTGGATCAGCAAAGCTTCTGGAGTCATAATGCCCTGTGTTGGTAAAAAGTGAATCTGAACCTCAGATTGTCCAGCCAAATGCACAAGAGAAACCACAGTAAATTATAAGTATGCTTAAGGTGGAGGGAATCAGATATTTCTTATCAAAAGAGACATAATCCCAGGTGAAGTAGTAAGAATTGTTCCTGTGAAAGAAATAGAAACACCAGTACTGACAGCAAGATAGCAAGAAAGTATAAAAAGCCCCTTCAAGGTCAGAAAACTGACTATGAATTATGTGGTGTGTTAAATTATAGTGATAACTGTGTGAATTTCATAAGATACAGTGGCAGAAATATTCAGTTAAAACCTTAGCATTTAGGATATGGAGGAAAGAATTTTTGGAAGAAATTAGAAAGAAAAAGAAGTTGATGAGTTTCATCCATTTATGCACACAGTAAGAAAAATATTAAATGATAACTGACTGCACCTGATGCATCCCACTTACTCTTACTAATTTATTTCATAATCTTTGCCTAAAATATCTTTGAAAACAGGAGTCTGGAGAGGGACATCCACATGAGGAAAGTTTGGTTGCCAGTGGAGATCCACAAGTTGTGTGTGCTAAGAACTGAGCTAAAGCACATCTACCCTTCTGCAGGTTCTCTAGGGCTATAGCAAATTTATGAGTAGTTTAAGAAACATTTTTACTAGCCTAATAGGCAGAGTGAAGTAAAGGATTATTGCAGACTGCAATATATTTCAGAAGCAGAAGAAGACTGTAGAGATTTGTTTCTTTTTATTAAGGAACAGTTCTCCAGAGCTGAAATGGACATACTTGATCCATTCTTAACTGTGACCAAAGCAGGGAAATGTTCATGTCTCTGGTTCCCTTTTCTATCTTTATATATGTCTCTCATATAAATATACACTGATATTGTCTGTATGTGAACTGTGAAAACATACAGAAAACTGTAAATACATATTTCATTTTAAGGTGTGGTAATTCTTAAAAAAACAAACCCTTAGATCACTGTTGTAGTATACAGCATCTCAATATAATAGAATTCCTAAACATAAAAGGAAATTTTCTCCATTGGAATATTTAAGAGACACCATTAATATACCCTGGATATGTTAAATAAATCTAGAAGTCTTGTAAATTCTGTGCTTAAGAAGGGCCAGAAAGTCTTCTGGTAGCCTGAATTGCCTACAAAATGTTTGGCAAAGTGTAGAATACTAGACAGCTTGCCTGAATCCAGATGCCTTCCAACATATTTATGACAAAGGGATGCTCTGTTGTCATTGTATTTTCAGAATAGCTAAGAAAATTTGGTCAACTTACCTAAAACCTCTGGGTGTAGTATTCCATATTATGAAAAAAATCCCAGGTTTGGGTTTGGTGGGGTTTTTTTGTTTGTTTCCTCAAACTGATTATCAAAATATTGTAATCAGTTTAATTAACATACATAGAACACAGTGTGACTACTAATTTTATTGAAATTCAAGAATCCAACTGGATCCTCAAAATGTGCAGCTGGATCCGTAAAATATCTAATTGGAATATCAGACTACATACTGAAACACATAGGCTATAGTTGTACATTTTTAGGCACTAAAATCTGCAGCTGAATCAATAAAATATTTTTTATCAGGAGGGGACATGAAAAAAAAAACAATGAAAATGTGCAAGTGAATCATGAAGATGTTAAATGTGAACAGTAAAAAAGGTCGGGCATTATGTAAACACTGTAAGTACTATAGTGTAAGTTGAGCAACAAAATACATGAAAGCTAAACTAACATTTGCAAAATAGTGTTTCAGAACACTATGCCAAGCAAAAAATAGCCTAGCAGGAATTTAACTTTGAATGGTATTTCTTTGCTGAATGTCTATGAAATGTGGCTGCAATGATGCTTTTTGGCTATTGCTAGCAAAAATCATAAAGAGGAGATAAAGAAAAGGACGATTCTTTTTAATGGAACCTTTAGTGATGCCTTGTGTTATGTTTGTTTTTCATGGCATAACTCACCTTGTCCAGGCAGCTCATGAGGACAGTCATTATTTAGCAAAATAATGACTAGAAGTAACAACTATTTTTGAGTTATCTTCCTACTAGACACTGGTGTTGACTGTCATCAGTACATTGTCTCTATTCATAATTTCACAAACCAGGATCTGAGCCTAGATCTGAAATTGATGTAAGTCATATGTAAGTCAGTCCAGCTCTGCTGTACTCATGATTTACACCAGCAAAGGATTTATGTCAACTGTGGGTCTGGTCTTCCCAATGTAAGTCTGAGACATCTCTATGAAGTTTCACTTCCTGCATCAATTTGCATCAGATAAGGGACAGATGTCCCAGAGTGCTCCAACTGCTGTGCAGTGATGCAAAGCAGTTATAAACCGAGCTTCAACTGCCAGGTTTATGGCTACTTTGGCGTGCTGGAAGAGTGCAAAGCAAGGAGAGTGTATCCATGAATGTAGACTCTTGCCTCCTACAGCTATGTCATTTTGATTTCAAGTTGATTAACCATCCATGCCTTCAAATTTGCTATGTATGTATAGTATGATTTCCTTCTGTCCCTCACAAATCCTTTTTTTCTGAATATGCACAATGACTACAGAGATTTCTTTAGATTATAGATGAAGAGAAATCATACAGGCTTTACAGACTGTACTTGTGTAGGAATAACTCCAGGAATAACTCCATTAAAAGAATAACTACGTTAAAGTCAATGGATTACAGCAATGAAACTGTAATACAGTTACAGAACAGGTACATAAACATCAGCAGGGAAATAAAAACATCTATCCACAAAACAGGAACTGCACAAACTAAAAAGAAAGGTACTGAATCTTTTGGAAGTAGATTTACTGTAAATTGGTTGTATCTATATGGTGAACCAGAATGTATGCTTTAAAATGTTTTGTATTGCTTCTTAGATCTAGGTGACTAGAAAACATAAGCTATATAAAATAAGCTTTAGATTAATTGCATTGCCAGATTTCTGTCAGCACGCTCTTTCTCTTAAAAAATTAACAGCTTTTGTCCGAGCATTCTTGTAATCCACAAGCTCTGCATACTGATACACAATTATTGATTTTTTTTTAAACTTTAATTTAAAGAACCTAAAATAATTCACAAATGTTTATTTGTCATTAAGAAATAATAAAGTGTTATTATACCACATTTTCAGAGTGAAACTCTTGAAAAGAAAATTAAGTGGTAGTATTATTATTGCTATTATTATTATTTAGCAATTTATGTAAGAAACAGGTATGTTTGAGAATCTATTTTAGAAATCTACTTCAGGATGACATAAATCATGCCTTAAAAGTTCTTACTCTTGCCACTGACAAGGAAATTAGAGTGACTAGGCCAGATGAGGCCATACCCATTACAAAGATCCAAGGTTAGGTGAGGTTAGTGACACTCAGAGTCCTAAAAAGAAGGTCCTTTCTGCCCTTTGGTGTTTCATTGGGATAACCATTAAAAGTCTTCCTCTGACCAAGTTACTATGCCTGAAAATTTTGTTCAGTCTTCCCCTGTCCTTTAGCATATATTTTTTGTCCACACAGGTGGTTCATTGGCACCAGGACTTCTGTGGAAAATCATCTGAAGTTCCTACCCCTTCAGCATCTGTAACTACATCTAGGGGGTCATACACAGTGTCTTTTCAGAGAATTTTGCCTATCACTTCCAAGTCCCCTGGAAGAAATTATCGTAGCTCACCCAGCCAAGGCATTCCTGGCTCTGTCTTCACCCTCCCTCTCCGAAGCTCCATTATGGAGCTTTCACTAACTGCAGTTCCTAGAGGTATCATCCAGGGGGCTGGTGCTACATTGACATCCTGCCAACATGCAAATATACTACATGAGGATGCGTACCTCATATCCATTAAATTTTGCAAGTGTTTGAGCCTAGCTGGAAAGTATGCCAGTTATTAGTGTGAGCTTTAGTCTTGTGGTTCTTCACACTATGAAAGTTATTAGCTATTTGCATTTTGTATTTATTATATTTTATAGTTAAAGTTTAAGGACAAGGCAGTTCCCAGTAAAGTGTCTGTTTAAATCAAGAATGTTGTAAGTTCTGTTTCACAAGCATCTATTCTTTTCATGTCTTGACTGGTATAACAGCACTTCTTCGTGGTCACAGTGTCTATTCGCACCACCAGACTGCTGGCTCTCAAGCTGGTACAACATTTCCTTACCACCTGCTTCCTATCGCTATTCCTTTTCCTTCTGTATCTCATTTACCATGCATCTCCACTTATCTATTTTTCTGTTATATCATTCTTCCCATCTTTTCATCATATTGGTATTATAACATAGAATCACAGAATCACAGAATCATTAAGGTTGGAAAAGACCTCTAAGATCATCAAGTCCAACCATCAACTAACACCACCATGAATCCTAAACTACGCCCTGGAGTGCCACGTCTATACCTTTTTTGAACGCCTCCAGGGTTGACGACTCCACCACCTCTCTGGGCAGCCTGTTCCAATGCCTAACCACTCTTTCGGTAAAGAAATTCTTCCTGATGCCCAATCTAAACCTCCCCTGGCACAACTGGAGGCCATTTCCTCTCGTCCTATCACTAGTTTCTTGGGAGAAGAGTCCAACACCCGCTTCACTACAACCTCCTTTCAGGTAGTTGTAGAGAGCGATAAGGTCTCCCCTCGGCCTCCTCTTCTCCAAACTAAACAGTCCCAGTTCTCTCAGCCGCTCCTCAGAAGACTTGTTTTCTAGACCCTTCACCAGCTTCGTTGCCCTTCTCTGGACACGCTCCAGCACCTCAGTGTCCTTCTTGTAGTGAGGGGCCCAAAACTGAACACAGTACTCCAGGTGCGGCCTCACCAGTGCCGAGTACAGGGGCATGATCACATACCAGATCTTCTGTTTGCCCACTCTTAATTTTTGCCTTTTTCTAGTAGTTCATGGATTCCTGGCAATCCTCCTGCTGTTGACTCCTGAACTTTTTTCTTGTTATCTTCTGCTTTCATTCTTCATCCTTAGGAGGTTCTAACATTCATTACTCTTTCACCTCTTCTCCCAGCTCACTCACTATTCTTTCAGAACACAAGAGAATTCCCTGTGACTCTACTGTCCTAAACTATCAGGCATTCACAGATATATGTCTCCCAGATGGTCCTTGTAACATCTAAAAGAAAGTATATGCTATGATGTATTTTTAAATGCTATGGAATTTTGCCCCAAAATGGACTAAATAATGTAACTGGAAACTGGAAGTAATGTGACAGTTTCAAAAAAACCCCAACAAAATCCTCTTTCATGATGATTATCTAAAGGGTATAAAAAATCTGAAGATGTAGATGTATCAAATTAAAAAATTAAATCCTCAAAACTCACACTATGAATTACTTTGTTAATAAAGGTCCTTAGGTGCCCCAAATGTTTACCTCTGGTCATGATCAAAAACTGCCTGACTCTAAACATACCTAAGACATAGCAGCATTTATGAATTAGATGGTCTTGTCTACTTGATGAAGTGGTACAAGTACGCAGGAAGCCAAATAACTAATTACTCCATGAAAAATACAACTGCTTAAACAGGGAGATTTGAGTGGTTTTTCCGAGATGTCCTTTTAGATCGAGACCAGAGCCTTTACTTGCAAAGTAGGATGGGCAAAAAAGATGTAGAAAGCCTTCCTCAGACAAAGAAGAAAAGTTTCCACCACAAAGGGTTTTCCCTTTTGTCAGGAGACACTGACCTTGGTAGTATTATGATAACTAAGATCTATGCCAGCTTTTAGTTAGTGAGAAGAGGGCAATGTACCTACATATAGGTGAAGGCTAGGGATTATGAACTGGGGACTTCAGTTATAACCTTCTATTCAAAATTTCCTATTGCCTAACTTATAAGAAATACTCAGCATTTCCTAATGGCTTTTGTGAGCCACTCAATTCTTTGCAGACATGATACAGAAAATTGAAGGCTTTAATTCACTAGGAAGTAAGACATATAAAGCTGAGGCACTGCAACAGCTTTAATATTTGAGGAGGACAGAGAAAAGAATCTACCCTTCAGTCTCTATTTAAAGATTTTTGGATTAAGGGAAATAGAAAGAAAAAGTTACTTTATTTTACATCAGAAGAAAGCCTACTTGGTAAAAATAAATTTAAAAAAACCCCCCAAACTTATTAGTAAGTGAGGAAATTAAATTAATGGAGAACTAAAAAGAGCCTAATTGCTATGTATTTCTAAAATCTCTCACTAAGAGGTAATACATAGCAAAGAATAACAGGACTGTCAATACCAACAGGACTATCTGTACAATTACTGATGAACTTTCTAAGGGGACATTTTAAAAATGTATCCATATCAATAGGAGAGTGACTAAAACTAGGCACAGGCCCTGGTCCAGTCATTACTGAAGCTGGTGGCAATATGACAAAAGGTCCCAACGATTTCAGGATTTAAAGGCCACATGTGTCAACTGTCTGCAGAACCACCACATCTTTCTGCTATATTCCACACTCTTGTGCTGTTTCCCTACCTTAGCTTTGTAATATTTACTGAGCTGTCACATATCTTTACTGCATCAATAGATTACCTCTCAGTGCATTTACTCTTTTCTGTAAGAAAATAAGTACATAGATCACATCGCACTATACCAGGAAACTAAGTGGTATATAGAATAATATTCAAATAGTTGATGTTCCATAAAAAAAGTGTTTTATAGCAAAGAAAGCACTGTGAATAAGTGACTGTCCAGATATGCAGTAAAGTGATTTCACACATTTTGTAAGCCCAGCTCCTGTTGTCTGTTAGCACTCAGCATACAACACTAAGCAATAAAGCTTATCTGATAAAGAAGGAGCAATATGAAGTGTTATTGTTGTTGTTGTTGTTATTATTATCATTGTCATTCTTTGGTGGAAGACTGAATGGAGTTGGTACATGAAGGAGGTTGTCTGAATCAAAAATATTGCCCCTGTATTAGCAAGGGTAGAATGCTAGCAATATCTTACTTGGAGTTTAAAGCAGGGACTAGTGAAGGACAAGATTAGCATATTGTATAAAAGATGAATACAATATGTGAAAAACATAAAGGAGAAAGGAAGGAGAATAGTAAAAATTATTAGATGAATGGAGTAGGAGGAAAGAAAAAGCTGAGGAGGTGTTAGTTAACCCATTACGGGATCTGAATCTTTCTAAGTAAAAGAATGCCATCCACATTAAAATGTGTTATATTAGTTTCATCTTTAAGTTGTTCCATTACTCTATATCAGTACCTATAGTGCTATGTTTGCAACCTCTAAACACAAATTCTTGCTTGAAGGTGGTTTACCCCACCGATTTGTTACTAAATCTGCTCAGAATGACTGGCTTGTCCCTGGGCACATCGTGTAGGATAACCCAGTGTTTCTCCAAAATCACAAGTTTCTTCCATGGAAAACTGTTACAAACTCAGGCTCCAGACCAGACAACATGCAACAAGCAAACAGAAAGCACAGAAGACTTTTCAGGACAAGAGAATAAAACCCCATACATCCCTTTCATTAATAGTTTTATAGCTTAGCATGTGTAAGCATAGGTACAGCTACTATATACATTCCTCAGATCATCCCATTCATACCTTAGAAGAAATATTCTTTGGGTAAAAGTAAAAATAAATAAATGAAAGTAATAAGAAAATAAGATGTCATAATACCTTTCTTCAGAAAACAAATTTATCCCAAACAGCAGCTACATAACTTCCCTAAGAGCGTTTTTCTGAGTAATCTTTTCTTCCACTAATAAAAATAAAAATCACATTGCCAGCTTATTCATAAACATTTGGCATTTCCTGTTCAATCCCAAAGCTACCCAGGAGAGTTTTGACAAGGACAGAAGTCTCTTGCAGCAGGAAAGATGTAAATTTGAACATTAAACATATATATTTTTCCCCTCAAAAATACATTATTTCTGTTTCTATCCATAATGTCCAAGAAAATCACTTTCAAATGATTGCAGTTTAAAAGTAGTGTGTAGATACTGAGCATTGTCAATAATTCTAACTTAAACTGACTTGCTAAAATTAGCCCTGAAAATGGATCCCAAAGAGAAGTGGAGCACACAATGGAACATCAGAAAAATATCCTTGACAACTTATTTCTCCTTTGTATTTTACACTTCTTTCTTTCCTTCATTTTTAGCTCTCCTTTCAGTAAAGCTGAAGCTCTGAGTTCAACAGGGCTTAACTTTCATGATGTGCGTAGGTGAATTGTCTAAACTAGAAAAAGTTCCTGAATCAGTTCTTAGACTTTAATACAAATGCAGGAGAACACAGGTCTTACTTTCATATGACGATTTAATGTATTTGTGGGTAGTTTTTTTCCTTCCTATTGTTAAATCTTTATTCTCTGTTTTTGACATCAAAATTATTTCTACAGAAGCTAATGGCTATGTCACAAATATTATATCAAGTAGTGAATAAATAAAATGACATCTGTTAGCTTTGGGGACCATCTGTTAGGCTGGGGAATTATGGATGTGATGTTAAATTTAAATTATATTAATTGTAAGCACAATAGGATGGTGTAATAGGCAGTCTAAGAGACTAGCAACTTTCTGATTTCTCTTGTGAAAAGCAGGAAGTGTGGCTGTAGCCAAGGGAATTGCAACAAAAAAAGGTAAGGGAGAGGTTATATTTGGGAAGCACAGAAAAATGAAAAAAAAAAAGAAACAAAGGAACAGTTTTTGCATAGTCATGGGTATTAGATTATGTATTTGTAGACCCTCATTTAAGAAGGCATTTAAGCACACGCTGGACTGGAAGTACACACTTAAATTTCAGGTAAATTACCAAAATCTAAGAGAGAATTCACGAGATGGAAACTTGTAACACAAACCTTTCCCTCAGAGACTGCTTTCTTACAGTCTGGCACTTTCACTCTTATTAGGTGCTTTTGATGCCAGAATTATACGATAAGTTAATCTTATAATAGGTTAACATAATGGACAAATTTATGCACAATCTAAATGCAGCAATCAAGAGTGTTGGAGGCAGAATGTTCAAAGAAAATACTGCTGCAAAGTCACGTTATATGTGAATGTATGTTTTATACAATATTTGTTATTATGTATTGTATATATTCACACATAACCTGTGCCTGAATTTGAAGCACATCCATCCTGCATGTTTTGAGCAGAAAGAAAGTACTTAGTTTGATTCATGAAGCTGATTTTTTCCTCTTCCTAAATTCACAGAAGTTTATCCAAACAGCAAAATGTCAATTGCTAAACAACTTCAGTTCTGGTTAGTTATCTGAAATGTGGTTTAGTAGTCTTCCTCTTTCTTTCTCCTCCCTTGAAAGGCATTGGGTATGCTGGTTACGTATTTTCACTGCTTTGACTTAAGCTTTGTAAGAAATTTAAGCTCCTGTATGGTTTTTGCAATCCATGTTTTACACAATCTCTCTCTTTCCTACCTCATATACACTCTCACATGTTTTTCCTCATACTTTCTTTGCTGCTTCAGGCAATTAACTCAGTTAATTCCATTTTTATTTTCTCCAGTTGCATTCTTCTCTGTATCCTCCTGCATAATAACTATACATTTATGGCTTTACCTCCGCTCTTCTCACTTAGATATCTCTTTCCGCATTTGCTTCTTCTACAGAACCCATTGAACTCTGTTGACTCTTCTTTGCTGCTGAATTTAGCAATGGTAAAAAAGCAGGAAAGAGAGCATTTGTGAGAAAAACAAGGTTAAAATAGCTAATAAAACATCATCTCAGTCATTGTCTTGAATTCCATTTCATCCATGCTTTCCTCATTCAGTCATTGTTAAATCCATTTGCAGATTCCTCAGAGCAGAATAGCGCTTTTTCTCGCTCTTTTTAAGACATTCTAACATACTGGAAGTGCTCCGTAAATAATTATAAAAGATATCAGCAATACAATGATTTTCTATGCATTGATTAATACTGTAGTCAGAAGCTGGGGTAAGATAAGATTCAACCCATATCCCAGTTTACTGAGACCTAGACGGGTAACTTCATTTAATTTGTTTCATTGTGATTGAATCAGGGAGTTGGATCTCACATTTTTTTTTTTTTATTTGTCAGATATTCTAATGAAAAACATTCGTAATAAAAGGTAATTGACAGGAAAGAAACCTGAACAGTTCCAACTATGCTCTACTAATTAATTTCATTTCTGTTTCAATGAAACCAAATCAAACCGAAAATGGTTTTGTTTTAACAGATGAGAGTAAAATTTTTGAAAAAAAACCCAGACATTTTTGTATGATTTTTACCTCTATTGAAAGCTTTCAAATAAATATTATAAATATTTGCATCTAAATTTAGTCCTGATACAGAATCTTAAAGAAAATTTATAAAAACAAGTAATGTTTTATCTCTTGTGTCCCAGAAATGTTGGATTATTCCTATCATCTACAAGCTTCCTCTTAACATCAGCATTTCTGCATATCTTTCATTACTTTTTAACGTAATCTGTTGCAGTTTATTAGATGTTATTGTTAAAGAGACACTGTATTTTAAAGTTGCCTGAGATGACTCCCAATTGTAATTTCTAAGGAAATTTTACAGAAACTTGAACAACAGAGCAATACAGGTTGAGATCCTCCTGTCTTTGTATTTGCTTTTGAATCTTCTTGGAAAATGTTAGGAAGAGCCAGACTTGAATAATTCCATGTGTTCTGAGCCTTCAAAACATCTCTCATTTTAAAAACATCTTTCATATTGCAACAACACCTCATTCTTAGAAGTTCTGGCTGATCCCACACCTATCATGAAATATTGCCGGCTTATAGACAGTGACACCAGTCCACAAGGTTGTGGTATGAATTAATACATGCTTATTAATAATAATAGTAATAATAATCTAACTGAACAATATACTTTCTAGCAGCCTGGGTAACTAGCTTCCAGAAGGTCTTTACAGCTTTTACAATTAATTAAATCATCCAGAGGCAAAAACAAAACAAAAAAATCTCCAGCCATCAGTATTTTATGAACCATGCTGAGAAGCCTCCAGGCTAGGATAAAAGAACTTGGCATAGATAAAAAAAGATAGAAACAAGTACTGCACTGAAGTATATAGGAATGCATGAGAAATAGTTCTAAATCTCAATTGCACCTCTTAAGTGAATATACATTACATTGTAAATCAGTCCTAGATTTTTAATTCCTAAGCTGTACAACAAAAGAGGATAAAACATGCCACAGCTTTTAAGAATATTATGTGGTCTTACGAGCATATTTTTGGTGAGACTTTTTTGTTAAGTGACACATTAAAGATTAGGCTGAGTTGTCACTGGCAAATGTATGCTTTATAGACAAAAAGAAGATAAAGAAGTGGGATAACAGCACGCTAATACAAAAGCAGAAGACATCTCTCAGCATTTCTGCTGCATCACATCACTATTGTTTCTTGACCCCTTACCCTTTCACAGCTCACTGTGGTGAAACATTAAACTTCCACAGGCTTTTGCTGTCCCACCGATGTTTTCCCTTCCCCATATGAGAACTTCAATGACAGCTGAGGTTCACTGAGTCTTCCACTGTGAAATTTCCATTTCTATTATATTCCATACCCATAGCCTAACTACAGGAAGGTATTGTGTGCTTCCCAAATACATTTCACTCCTGATCCACTGAAAAGGAGGCTGTTCAAAGCTTGAATATAACTTGGTATTAAGTAAGGCAAATAGAAGAATGATGCTTTTTGAGAGCCAAGATTTTTTTTATTTCAACTCTTCCATACAGTTGACAATAGGCATATGATTTCTCCTTTATCAAATATGAAAAGTAAATGTACTCTCTGGTTCTAACTTCCTCAAAGAGAAGGAGTGACAATTCTTTACTCATTGTTTCATGAATGAGTTTCATTCAGATTGTTATTAGTTCTTCATTGTAAAAAAGATTTCAAAATTCTTTCAGGCCTGGATTCAGCTTCCATCTGCTGCAAGATATCACCCTTCCCTCAAAAGTCATCTAGAAGATTTGTTGTGAAGTTGAATAACCAAAAAAGATTAAGACCATATTTAAGTGTAGCTATGCAAAGGGTGGATATTTATACAAATGTGCAAGAAAGCAAGAGAACACTAACAAGAAAAGAAGAAAGAAAAAAAAAAAGCCCAGTGTTTAATGACATGCTTTTGGGAGGACTTTTTACTAAGTGGAAGTACACCAACATTGAATGGTGCACTTTGTAACTCAATGTATCAGCAGTTCTGCCTGAAAGCTTTATAAAAACACTGCCTTTGTTATCATAGTGCCAAGTCAACAGTATATGTCTCAAGGAAATTTGTATCAGAAATTGCAGGGAGGTAATCACCTACAGAAACATTAAAGTTACTTAAGTGCCTTCCCAAGAAAATCATTAAGTCAAAAATTTCAATCCCAGGATGCACAATATGAATGAGCTTTAGCATCCAACCTGAAAGAATTATCGGTTTAAAAGGTACATAATGCATTTATTATGGTTTAATTTTTCTCAAACAGTATTTTGACGGTACTAAAAGTTACAGGTCTATGCCATAAAAGCAAGTGAGATAGATAGGAATATTCTATACTTGGTTCATTGTCAAAGTTTTACGACCCTAACAAATTAATTTCTGGCTAGTTGGACAAATTAGGTTAATATCTACAGAAAAACAGATATTATTTTTCCCCCACAAATCTAAATGGTAAAAGATAAATGATGAAGTCCATGAGTCAGGAAAGGATTCAGCAATCTTAATTTATTGTGACTGAAAAGCATCAATTAGAAATTTAGGCATAAAAGGAGGAAAGGGTCATTTTCATATTATGTACAGCCATTGCATTTGTGGCTTTTTAAAAACATCTGTAATAGTGTTTGCAATAAGCATAAATTCCAAGGGCTCCCATTCTCATGCAGTATTCTATGAGACAAGTGTATAAAAACAGTTTGAAATGGAAAATGTTCAATCTAATTTTTTTTCCCCAGGGTTTCTTCACTGTTTGATTAGAGAATGGCTGCATTCAAACATATTACCATTCTGTCAGCAGCACTCACAGACTTGTACTTTCACTGCATGATAAATGAAGTTTACACAGTTTATGTTGTGTGAGGACAGAGTCTAGTGATTCAGTGACGCGCATGTGATTTGTAAGTGTCTGATTTGGTTAATCATTAAACACCACGTAGTCTTAAGGTTTCAAGAATTCTGTGCAAACATGGAAGCCAGATGGGCAAGATCCTGGGGTGGTGTAAATCAGCCTAGCACCCAGTAAGTAATGGAAAACATATCAGCTTCCACCACCAGTGGTCTAGCTGGCAGATTTTTTTTTTTTTTCTGCTTACACATGTTAAAGTACAGATTCCTATTTAAAATTAATCCAGTGTTTAAACAAGTTTATTTGTTAACACAGTCACATATACTTTCCCCTTAGAGTGTTGCTTGGTAAGCAGCACACATGTAAAATGTGTACAAATTAGATGGTTACTTTTTTTTTTTTTCTTACACAAACTGTTCATCCATTTTATAAGTTGATGGATCAATTTAGTAATAATTATAGGTCTGCATCACAGTGAAGGAATCTAGAAGGTTGGTCTTCTCAGTTTTTGTAGCGGAATATAAGAGATGACTTGTTCACAATCTAAAAGTGCCTAAAAAAGAAGATAGTCCGGATAATAGAAGACTCTTCCGTTTGCCAGGTAAGGAACATAATCAGTCAACAGCTGGACACTGACATTAGAAACAATTACATGAGAAATATTATACATTATTGTAGTAAAAAGCTAGGGCAGATTCTCCATTCTCGATTTCATCTAACATTTCAAAGTGGGACATGTTTCTAAACATTTTGATATGACTCAGAGTAACCTTGGCTTGACAGCTGCAGGTCTTTTGACTTAGGAAAAATTCCAGACTAGATGATCCCAATAGTCCCTCCTAGTGTTAAAACACATAAATACAAACAACTGCATTTGGAAGATGGAGAAAAAAGAGAAGGAAAGTCCTCATGCATCAGGTCATGAGCTAGACTTAACTACCATAGTCAGTGGAAATAACTTTGAAGTAATGGATCACCCCTAGGTGGCCTGCAGTACTTTTCCATGGTGTTGGTCACAAGCAGAGTCAAAGGACCTGACTAGACTAACTACACCTTTTTCCATAACTGTACAGTACCGGCACCCAGCCTGCAATCTCAGAGCTCCAATGTGCCTATGACCTCTAGGGCATAGGCCCAATGTTTCAGTGTCCTTGACTTTATGGAAATACACATTTACTGGCTGAGGGAATAAAACTATGTAGTTTGTTCTATCTGTATGTTTATCTTAATATGAGATCTACCCTCAGGCAAAAATTCTAAGTCTCCAAATACCATCTTCAGCTAT
>WAAD01006707.1:4431-21687 GCA_013389945.1 Fregata magnificens
TATGTCATTTACTGTTTGTTGACAGGAAGATAGAGAAATTAAATGTAGCATTTATGAAAAGTAAGGTCAAATGGGAAGCGGTATTCTTTCCTAGTTAATGCACCAGGCTGGGATTCTGGGGATGTTGCTCTACTTGTAGTTCTTCCAGTAACTTGTATAAGCTTGGACAAGTCTTTTCATGCCTTCCCATCTCTTCTTTGCCTTATCTTTTGGCACAGTCTTGACAGCATATGTACAAGCAGAAATGCTTTAACCTCAGTGCTTTTGGATGCTGTTTTAACACACATGAACAGTGGTTGAACTTTATTCGTGTCTGCAATCACTTTGTCTTCTCTCAAAAGCATGTGTCCAGGTTCCAAATAGAAAAATAAATATGGTGCTAGTTTCTTTACTTATATTAATTAAAGAATTAAATTTAATAAAAATAAATAAATAGAAGACTATTGATATACCNAAATTTAATTTTAAAATAAATAGAAGACTATTGATATACCTTTATTCTAGCATCCCAAACAAGATACTGAGGAATTATTTAACTGCCTGCCTGAAGAGACCTTCAAATCTTCCTGTTTCTCAGCCTCACAGAGCTATGAATTTAGGATCACCTCCTACTAAACACAGCTGGGAGCATATGTGCCTAGTTTCTGTGGTAGTGTTTATAACAGGTACATATGTGGCAGAGCACATGGAGAAGCACTAGCATGAGCATTGAAGTTTTTACAGCTGATCTTTAGAGCTTTGCAGTTAACATCAAGGATTCCTGCTTAGTCTCAGACTATATTAAATGTATTTAGTGCAGTCAGCTTTAATATTGCTTCCTAAGGAGAAGGCAGTGAGTATTAGGTCCTTGTGAAAGAGGTGAAGAGCTTGTGTATCCTTTGCTGCATGAGAAGGCAGTGCAAACTTTTGTTCTTGCAGACTACTAGAGAGATAGATTGTCTGTCACTCTTGGCCAGGAATTTGGGCAGAGAGTGCATGGAGTTTACGCTAGCTGATATTCTGCTGTGACGACTTAATTCCAGGGAGATGCCACCTCCTCACAGCAGGATTTCAGGGAAGGACATCAGGCTAGCAGCAGCTTACTCTGCCTGTCCAAAGAATGTCAGATAATGAGGCCCTCTGGGAGATGTGTGACTATTTCCCTTTTCCATTTTCAGGCTATGTCTTAGTACGAATGATGCCATTTGACAAATAGAAGACATAATTGATGACTCAGATCAGCAAAGCAAGATTACCAATTCAAATTGTACTGTATTGTAGAAGGTGGGAAGAAATGATTACATCATTCAGGATCTTGGGGCACTTCTCTCTCGGATTGCATTTCATTTGTCATGACAGCTTTTCAATGCCAGTTTAATCTTGCAGCCCTGCTGTGGGAGCTGATATCCTGTAAACTTAGAGTGACTTAATGGAACAGGAGGCACAACGTGAGGTCTTTAATTTAAAACAACATGTACTTTTCCTTTCCAGTTAAAGATTTGTTTCACAGATGTTTTGCCAATATTTGAACAACAGTTTGCTACCAGCCTTCTTGTTTCTCTTCATGGCAAGTTGCCTTTAAAAAGTAGCATGCAATATGAAAAATGCATGTATTTGTGCAAAAGGAGGTAGGGGCCTGGAGAATGCATTCAGGTTAGATGCAAAAGAAGAGAGAGAAAGCAGGGGGGCATGCCCCAATAAAGAAGGTGTCATTAAGTGGACTCACTAGAAAAGTTTGTTTCAGAAGATGCAGTTTGCACACTATAAGCTTTGAAGTAAGGCTAGAGGATGAAAGTCTTGCTGATAATTCAAAGCATCTGGAAGTAAAAAGAAACTTTGCAGCTCCTTGACATTTGTGCAATAAAGTCCATTCCAGGAACCGCTGCTCTGAAAGTGATAGTTATGAGCTGTTGGAATAATGGGTAATAATTCCTGGGTCATAGGACTGGGTAATTATTCCTTGGAATAATCCCTGGGTAAAAATGACCTTGCTCCAAACTCTTTACAGATACTGAGAAAGAATCTCAACAGGGTACACTGAAGTGTCTCCTTTCTGTCTTGTTATGCATGGTTCTCATCCATTTTTCTTGTTCACTCTGAGCCAGAAAGCAACAAGTAAAAGCAGAAGAATGCTTGGATAATTCTTGCATTCACTACTAGTGGTGTAGTTTATTGGTATTAAAAGAGCAATCCAAATACAGGGCTCTGGTGTTCTCTAACACCTGACTTCAGGGTGCTCAGCACCTTGGGTAGAACCTAGTGGTATATCTGTGCAGAAGCACCTAGGTCACTCATGGGAAATGGAGGTGCCACAGGGGAAGTTTCAGAACGGGCTAAAAAAATTTCCACACCTTCTTCACGTTGAGGTGATTCCATCTTCCAGAAAAATGCTCTAACTATTGTCAAAAGGAAAGTGACACCCAACACCTTTCCCTTGGAATCTGGGCTTCATGCAGAAAACAAGCACCTGAACCCAAACCCATGCAAATACACAAGAAAAAGGACCCTTGTCGTGGTTTAACCACAGTCAGCAACTAAGCACCACACAGCTGCTCATTCACTGCCCCCCACCCCCCGGTGGAATGGAGGACAGAATCAGAAGTGTAAAAGTGAGAAAACTTGTAGGTTGAGATAAAAAGTTTAATAATTAAAAAGAAAAAAAGTAAGGAAAAGGAAATAACACAGAGAGAGAAATTAAACCCAAGAAACACAAGCGATGCAAATGAAAACAATTGCTCACCACCAAGCAACCGATGCCCAGCCTGTTCCCAAGCAACAGCCCCCCTGCCAAACTGCCCCCTAGTTTTATTGCTGAGTGTGATATCATATGGTATGGAATATCCATTTGGTCAGTTGGGGTCAGCTGTCCCGGCTGTGTCCCCTCCCAACTTCTTGTCCACCCCCAGCCCACTCGCTGGTGGGGTGCTGTGAGAAGCAGAAAAGGCCTTGACTCTGTGTAAGCACTGCTCAGCAATAGCTAAAACATCCCTGTATTATCAACACTGTTCTCAGCACAAATCCAAAACACAGCCCCATACTAGCTACTGTGAAGAAAATTAACTCTATCCCAGCCAAAACCAGCACAACCCTCCGTATTCAAGTCTTCATAAGACAGGACACTGTGAGAGTGAAAGACTGTCCTTCAGTTCTGAGTCTCCACCCTCTCCATAGTGCCTTCCTATGGATAGCTGGGTTCCTGCACATTTTGCTGACTAGGTGGCTCTCTGCTCCATGGGCTTTCTAGTTTGAATCCATTCAGCAGCATTCAAGCAGGAGAGGCATGTTCGGCTCTCTGCTGCCTGAGAGCCTGAGGTAGCTATTTTTCTGAGTTAGGATGTACTTAGGAAAGGTTAAGAGTTAGGTATCTGAAAATCAAACACACTAGTAATAAGTTCTTAAGTAAATTTAGTTCTCAACAGCCTACATCTTCAGGTTTCCAAATCTGACCAAATGCTGAGTTAGAGTTCGGAAGAGAGCTGGTGTCTGATAATTGCTTTCCAGTGTTTGCTAAGAGGCTGGTTATCTAAATGTCGTGTTGTGCTTTCCCACTTGTTTTTCCACTACCTCTATTAAGATGGGTCAGTACACACGTACAAAGGATGTAAACCAACCTACACAGTTACATTACCAGCCTCATTATTCAGTACTCATAAACATGTTACATATTTTGAATTTCTTACAGAGCAGTTGTGTGTTCACTGCAAAGCCTTATACTACTTCTTTTTCAACAGAAACAGAGGAATCATGAAAATAATTGTAATAAAATCTTATATGTTGTATAGTTTGCACAGGTTGTCTTATGATATCAAGACTCATGTATTTTTTGGCAGGTCTTGGTTTTGAATAATGTGGTTTTAGAATCTCAGCCCTCATTTTGTAAAAGGACATTTTTAGCTCTCAAGATTGTGAAAGCAGAAAGAGGGGAAGAAAAACTGTTAATATCTTATTATTTGGGGATGATCAGCATGAACGTTGAGTTATCAGGTTTTGGCAATACTTACTGAAAGTAACTTATGACCAGACAAGGACAGGAAAGCATGATGTTTTGTATGGTGTCATGAGATCCTCCTCTGATCTCAGTGTTAGTGTGAATAAGGCATGATAAAGCTTTCAGATTTGTTATGCACAGCTGAAGTGCAATGAACTAAGCCTTTTGTAGAGTGGAAGTGTAATAATATAGATAAACTGTGTGATTTGCACTTATAGCCATATGTTGGCTTTTCTCAGAGTATTCTGGTTTGCTAGATTGTGAAGCACGTTATTTGTCTCATCTTGGTTTTTAGCAATTGCAGATGTTTCTATTTCTCTGTATATTGTTAGATTCATAATAGCTGGAAAGCTTACAGTGGGGAACTGAATGGTGGGAGGATAACTGTCCTGGAACTGTCAAAAGTCTTTTAACTTTGCTCTCATGTAGGTTCACAAGTTGTTCATGAAGGAAAAAAAAAAAGTATGGTGGGTTTGTAGCTCTAGTGCCAGAAGAGGATCCCATTTGAATGAACCTTGTTTATCTTCCTGTCAACTGCTGTAGGTCCTGACTTTCGATTTGAATCAGAAATTTGTTGGAGGTTTTTATATGCAAAACTAAACATTATTATTATTGGACCATGGGCACTTGCCACATCCGACCTTGACGAAAAGAGATATGGCAGCTTTCTTTCACCACACCTGTAGGGCTGCTGGACTTCAGCTGACTCTTCTTGCACAGTCTGATCCTGCTGCTGGCCCTCACTCTACCCCCTTTCCCCTAATCCATGCTTCCACCACCACCTCTTTCTCCTCTTCCATTGCATTTGCCATGCAGCTGCTTAAGAAACTTCAGCCAAATTCAGGATCTGGCCCAGCATTTCAGCTGGTTGGTGTATTTCTGTTCTAGGGAAAATGGTAAGTCAGAGCCTGAGAAACAAGGAAGTGGGGAACCGAGCTCAGTATTTGAGCAAACCTTGTCAACATAACTTATATGCCAGATGGTGCTGCTTAGAGGGTTGAATTTACTCTGAGAGCAGGATAGCAAGGCTGCCTAATATTTAAAGATACAGAGTATTTCCTTACAGTTTCATACTTACATGCGCATATCACGCTGTCTGTCTGCAGGTTTGCATGGTTTTGTTAGTTGCTGAGAACTGAAAGTCAACCTAGGTTTAAATAACGATACAAAGCTTGCACTTAGAGCTCATGGAACCAATGACCTCTTTTGTTATTTATTAAGATGACAAAATTAGACCTTTCCCAATATCCGCAGTCATTTAGGAAAGTTTAAATAAATAAATAAATCTCAGCTGGGTCAACTGAAAAGTCAAATGAAAACTGCTTCTACTGAATTATACATCTTTCCTTCCTGAACAGTGAGGAAATGAGGAGAAAATTGATTCGTGCTGTGTAACTCATACAGGTGAGTTGGGATTGTATAGAAAGTGCATCTTGAATAGCAGCATCTTTGGTTGGTAGGATATCCTCATACAAGAAAACCAGGAAAACCAGAAAAAAAATCTAAAAGCAGTCAGTTAATATGTGGCAAATGTGTGTTTCCATGGATAGAGATCAAAATGGAACCAGAGCTGATGATAGGTAATACTGGTTGGTCAGTTACTTTGCATACCTCATGATTACTGAAGTTATTAATAGGCTGCTCAGAGAGTAACATTATGTTGATAATCTAGCAGTCACTTGCGCTTGTATTTTTACACTTAAAATAAGGTTATGTGGTTTGATTTACTGTTTTTTTATATCAGTAGTTTTTACATATTGTTGGTTTTATACTTTTAATGTTGGCTGTGTGAATGAACTTCAAGAGAGTAATGCTTACATGCATAAACCTACAATTTTTTTGCTAAAAAAAAAGTCTAAACTTTTTCAAACATGTTCTAGAACTAACCAGCAAATAAAAATTGGATACTGTGTTCCACTCTTTTGCTTTTGATCCTGACCAAAACCAAGAAGAATAAAGGAATTTTCATTCATTGTAACAATAACTGATGAAGCTGATGAATTTAGATAAATTTGATCTGCTGACATATGGTCTCTAAAGGAATTGTTCATTAAAACAACAACAACAACAAAACAAGACCCCCCCTCCCCAACTCCTCAGCGTGTATTTCATATCTTCAGAAACTGGAGTACAAATGAGCTTTTGATTAGATTTTGTGTGCTTTTTTTTAATATTATTCTCTTGATTTGTAGTTTATTTCCTATTAGTGTGTTGACTTATCCTATTGATAAGAAGTGTCAGAGGGCTAATTAAGTAAGCAAATAGTTCCAGAATTAAAATATTTTCATGAAGCCAAAATACAGTAAAATAAAAAAAAGCCTCTCCACATTAAAGAAAATTAAGTGGTCTACAGTAAGATTGGAAAGTCCCTCTTTGAAACCACATTATCTCAACTGTGATAGTCATCTTTGCTGAATAGTGTCCTTTCCCCCCGCACCCCGTCAAATATTTTAGCCTCCTGTGAAACCCTTTGGATGAATATAAGGACACTGCATGGTTGATATGATATGTCTAATCTAACTGGCAATTTAGGCATTTTTCTGAGAAGCACATATTTAATATCTTTCCATGAAGGAGAAAGCTGAGACTCCCAAATTTTCTTGACTCAAAATATCTATTTCAAAAAAAGGCTTTAAGTTCTACTGTGTTTGTTTAAATGATTTTACTACGTCTTTCATCTTGCAGGCTTTTACCTATTTGGGTTCCTGCCCAAGAGTAACAGATAAACTGTAAAGATTAATACTTCACTATTTAAAGTTACATGATGCTAAGAAATATGTTTGTTAGCACTCTTATTGAAAAAAAAAATTTTCTTTTCCTCATGTCTTTTGCTCACACACAGGAACATAAATCATGACACAATCCTCTGGCAAATACGCTCCTTAAGATTTTAGCCTAAAAGCAAATGTATATATAAACTATTACAAGCTAGTTTATTGTATTAAACTACCAGTTGAATACTAACCACTACAACAGAAGTACTCATTTAAATAAAATTGCTTATATAACTTTTTAAAAAACCAAACAAATTAAAAGGAATAAGTTAAAAGAATCAAGAAATCTTTCCACTTATCTTTCTCATAAATTGATACACTAATTTGTAGTTCCTATGTAGTGATCATGTTGAGAAACATGACAATTTTGTGTAAGATGACATAGATGAGTATCTACATTTATTATAAGAAATACCTTGGCTGCTGCCAAATTTCAGGCCATTGACAAACTAACTTTATTTCATCATTCAAGAAAATTGCAGATGTTAAATTACTTCTGCTGTATAATATATACAGTAAAAGGCTTTGGACTGCCTTAAACACAAAATATCTCTGGAACTCTGGCTTGAAGTAGGACTGTACAAATGTAATTTATCCTAGAGATTACAAAGGCTGACAATGATTTGAAGAAGACATTACTTCTGTATACTAGATATCTTGTCACAGATGCTTACTAGAAGAGGAGGACTATTGCCAAAGATTGGACTTTAAAAGAGAGTACAGATGCCTAAAATGAGAGCTAGACAGACTATAAGTCAAGTATCCAAAAAGCCTTGGCTAAGAAGCTGGCTGTCACTGCATAAGCCTTGCCATACTGGGTCACTCTGAGAAATTTTAAAACAAAAAGAGAATCCTTGAAGATTTGCCTTGTGCATACCTGAGCCTACCTTGATCTGGTTCTTCTCTATGGCCTTCTGAAATAAAGAAGCACTGAAGAGAATCACAAAATGGAAGACACAGTCTGTTAATGGCACTCTGACCCTGCTCAACATACTTGGGCAGTACAGCCCAAAGGGCAGCAGTGAATTCAGCACAAGCTAGAGAAATTCCAGCCACCTTCCTTTAACAAAATCTGACTATAAAGGGATAAACACTATTATTCATACTGGGTCATATTGTCGTGCTCTTGGTAAATCCTGTATCATTACACAAATGCATTTTGTACTGAACATCAGGGTATACATACAATCTGCTCGAGGGAAGGAAGGCTCTGCAGAGGGATCTGGATAGGCTGGATCAATGGGCCGAGGCCAACTGTATGAGGTTCAACAAGGCCAAGTGCCGGGTCCTGCACTTTGGTCACAACAACCCCATGCAACGCTACAGGCTTGGGGAAGAGTGGCTGGNCTAGAAAACAAGTCTTATGAGGAGCGGCTGAGAGAACTGGGGTTGTTTAGTCTGGAGAAGAGGAGGCTGAGGGGAGACCTTATCGCTCTCTACAACTACCTGAAGGGAGGTTGTAGGGAAGCGGGTGCTGGACTCTTCTCCCAAGAAACTAGCGATAGGACGAGAGGAAATGGCTTCAAGTTGCGTCAGGGGAGGTTTAGATTGGACATTAGGAAGAATTTCTTCACTGAAAGAGTGGTTAGGCATTGGAACAGGCTGCCCAGAGAGGTGGTGGAGTTGTCTACCCTGGAGGCGTTCAAAAAAGGTGTAGACGTGGCACTCCAGGGTCTAGTTTAGGAGTCATGGTGGTGTTAGTTGATGGTTGGACTTGATGATCTTAGAGGTCTTTTCCAACCTAATGATTCTATGATTCTATGATTCTATGATTCTATAGACTGGGATTCATCTTGGTCACCGGCAAATTAGTCATCTAGTCCAAAATTGGTTGTTTAGGTTATCTCCATAGTCTGTGGCAGAAAAGGGCAATTCATACCTTTGTAAGATAGGTATCTAGGGTAGGCAGGATGTGTTCTTGGGAAATCTCTCCCTGTTAACTAAGACAGTAGTTTATCCTGGATGTGTACCCTTCATATAGCTAATATTTGGTGAGATGAGTCTGACCCATAGATGGGAAGACAGCCCTTTTGACATGCTACATAGGACCTAAGTTATTATAAGCAAATAAAGAAGAGATGAAGGATAACTATGGTTAACTGTAATAAAGTTATGTTTATTCAGTTCACATGCACTTGAAGTTTGGTCATTAAGATGGAGATGTATTTGCCTATGTAATGTTTATGTGTGTGTTTCATTCCGTAATCATAACACATTTTGGTACAAAAATAGTTATCTCTGCATGCAACCTTATTCTAGAAAGGCTGCCCCTTTTCTTGTATGAAAGCCAGTAAGCTTTGGCTAGATTTTCCCAGGCAACACTGTTTTCTGAAACTGTATGTTATGACATGCTGATGAAAGCCAATGTGATTCAGTAGAAGAACTTGTTCACAGAAACAGAGTCTTCTAATCCAGTTAGCTATTTAATCGCAGGTCTGGAAACAGCTTGCTTCTGCATATATTCAAATTTTAATTGTCTGCTGAGTACAGATCTTTGTATTATTTCTGAAATTCAGGAGCCGTATCATAATTGTACTTAGTCAGGCAGCCTACCGGAGTTCTAAGGCGAGTGCACCTGCATGGATGGTAGAAGATAATAGTATTTAGACTAATGCTATGCAATTGAAGTAGTGAGCAAGATAAACTCCCCAAATGTTTCAGAGAAACACAAGTCCATGGAAGTAGAAGTCCATTGAACACCTTCCCAAAGGAATTCCATGTATTTTTGCCTTCAGCTCGTGCCCAGACCAGGACATTGAATCTGCACATCTGATAAACCCTACTTCTGCCTTAGCCTAGGACTTTCTGCAGTCAGGCATTTCCTTTGTCATGTCTCTGAAACGCCACTGTTCTCAGTTCCTTCTGGGTAGGCAGTCCTCTCCCTCGCCAGAGCCTCTTCTGGCTTTTAGTAATTTTTTGCCATAGGAACTCTTCTCTTTTGTGTGTTGGATCTAGCTCTGGACTCTGATTTTAATCTTAAAACTTCATTTCTCCCTGTGTGTTTACACGAACAGACTTCTTCTAGGCAGAGTTGCCTTGAGACATCTCAGCCGTGTGGGCACAACTGAACTTTGCCACACAAAGGACAGCAAGCCATGGCCAGGTTTCTCCCCCTCTTATCAGGGAAGGAATAAAGCCAAGACAGGGAGTAAGTGAAATCAGCTTTGGCTTTGCTACTCCTGCTGCTGCAGGTGCAGGCAAGAGAGAAAGGGGACCTTGCTTTCGGCAAAGGTCCCTACGTTTCTTATCAAATCTCGATTCTGAGTTGGTGGTGGCAGCAGGACCAGTAATCTTGCCTTTCCAGTGCGCTGCAAGTCTGTGGCTGCTTTGCCACCCCCTGCAGAAAGCTGCTCTAGGTTACTGCCTTCGCCTTTGTCTAGAGCTGGTCCTGATCCTCTGTGTGAGAAATGCACTGTGCGTATGATGCCTGAATTCCCTTTCTTTGTGTAGATATGTAACTACTTTATCCTGGGACACTTAGCTTGCATAGCTCACGCAAGGGAGGTCAGGGTTCTCCAACACAGTCATTACAGAACCTTGCCAAGTTAACTTTCTTCGTGGAAGTCCGTCAGAAATGCTTGTTTATATTGAGCAAACAACTTTCAGAGAGGAAAAAGAGAACAATCAGTTATTCATGCAACAGTGTTGGTTTGGTTAGAGGAAATGTTCCTAAAGTCTTACAATTGCTTTTGAAAGCTAGCCAATGTGAAACACAGAAGTAATGTTAAGTTAAATGCAATTTCAAGTAGCTAGCAAAGAAGGAGCTTACCAAGGACAAATGTCTCCAAGCGCTTGGGGTACCAAACAGACAAAAGAAAGAAGGTGACTTTTCTCAGACAAGGAGTTATGAACTAAAACTTTGTCATCATATTACAGGCACAATAAAAATGAAATCCACAATATTTAGCCTACTTAGCAATTTTCAGAGTAATTTTAACCTGAGGCATGTTTAAGATTATTCCTTCTGTCTGATTTCTTTTATCTGATGTGTCTTTACCTGTCCTTATCTACCACAATTGCATTTAATTAAGGCAATCTGGATGTGGACTTGGCAGCTCTTGCAGTGGGGTAAATCACAATCAAGTTCTTGAATGCAGAGCTACAGAAGGGAAGGAGACGTCATGGTGCCGATTTACAAATGATGCATAACATTCTGCATTTCCACGTTACAGGTGGGTGTGTCGTCAGCTTCTCCTGATATAGTACATGGGCCTGGATTCATGCCATCTAAACTGAGGCACTTATCTGAGGCATCTGAACCAGGAGCTTGCTTAATGCTGCCTTCATGTCTAATTGGAGAGAAGCAAGCACCTCCAGAAGGTAATTCAGCCCAACTGGGACCTGGCTGATCCCCTGCACGTGCCCTTAGCTGACTCCTTCGTCTGTGCAGAGGGTGGAGAGTGACTAGTGTGCCAGTTTATGTGCCTTATAGGTGGGTGTCTACAGGTAGATGGGGAAATTTAGGCCACCATGCTCTGCTGCCTGATTGTATTGTAACCCTCAGTTAGGCTCTGAGGCTTTGCATATATTGAATGGAGAGAGGTAGATACATAAAGATGAAATCCATAACAGCCAGCATTCTCTGCAGAGAATTGCTTCAACCAAGGAGAGCAGCGTGCATCAAGATCACACTGCTGTTAATATCTTATGGAGTATGACACCCACAACTCTAAATCTAGGCATGTTACTCTGCCTATGCTTTGTCCATATAAACATGGACATTACATACTGTTTCCTACTACTAATAGGAGGACAGACAACTTCTTTAGGTCCACTTATCTTCTTCAAGTCCAGAATAAAAATCTGTGTATGACTTTGAATCCCAAACAGTGAAAATGTGCCAGTGTTTCTTCAGTATGTGAAAGTTGAGACTGTTCTCCCAAGGAGAAGTTTTTTATGTATTTATTGGACATAGCAATTTGGTCGGTGTTTCTGAACACATTACCAACATACTACTCTAGGCTTGAGGAGTTGTACAGCAGATTAGGGCTACATCCAAATGGGAATTTAAGTGTTGCAATGCTGAGGCTTGCAGTGCTAGGTGTTTAGGCACATAATCTCCACAGTGGAGTTCGAAGCTGAAAGTGGCCTTTGGTTCCCTCTGCAATGCAAAAGAAGAAACAGTTCCTCAAAGTCAGATTCATAACACAGCAGCACATTAAGGAGGGACCCATATGCATCATAAGTGGGAAAGTCTGAGGACTGCAGCATGTCTACAGTCATTTGCTGTTGAATGTTAAAACAACAATAATATATATCCTAATAGTTCAGAATCCAGTGAAGGATTAATTTTATTTCTGAAATGGAAGGAGGCAAAGTGCTCTTCCTATTTCCCCTGAGTCCGCCTGTGTACCCATGGCACTAGCGAGGCTGCTGGTTGACTGCACTGCCACCTTATTAGCAGAGGCTTTAATTCTGATGTACTACTTAAGTACTTTAGTGGCAGGGGAAAGCCAAGGGGGTTCTTCCCAGAAAAATAACAAGCAAATGGGATGATGTTGGAAGTAAGGCATGAGGAAACAGAAGCCGTATTTGGTTTGTGTGTGAAGGTGCCATTTCAACGGCTGTACAATTCCCACAGCAGTCTTTCAGTGCCAGGAAGAGTGAGTGGGCAGCAATTTGGATGGGGGTGCTCACGCAAAGATCACAGGAGAAATGCTGGCAGCAGTCCCCCTCCTTTTGTTTGGGGCTGTGACACAAAGTGGATGTGGTAGAATCAGTATTCAGGAGGGAGTATACAAATAATCCCTTGACTGAAAATAGTTCCACCAAGATGTTAGTCATCTGGGGTAGGACCCAAACCACAGCATACTGATTGAAGAAAGCTTGGGGCCTTGCCTAATCTAAAAAATATGAAGCAGGAATAAGAACCAAGGTCTGTCTGCTCTGCTGCTGTGCACTGTGTGTGCTGTAGGATATGTCTAGATTTGCTGTGGTATATGTCTACATAGACAATCTCACCTACAAACAGAAGAAAATGTTCTGTATTTATCGCACAGCTTCACAATATGGCCTACTGTGTTTCATCATGGAAAACAGAAGTGTTTTTTCTAAGTGTTTCTGTTATTTTAGTTAACAATTTAGGTTTAAAAGTAATCTGCCAAGGAGAAATTGCCATTGGTTAAAAGTCACAAAACAAAGCCTGCACCTTTAGTTGGAGGTAGAATCACCTTCTACAATGCTAATGGGGAAAAAACCCCCAAAACCACAGTAAACAAAAAATTCATTAAAGACCAAGCTTAAGTGTTTTTAAGAGTCTGCTTGACTCCCAAGGGTAACACAACAGTGGGTTGCTTGTCATATGGACTTTTTGCCAAGCTGCTGTCAGAGACCCAAACCTAGACTTGAGTCCATACGTGATACTTCTTGGGCAGGTGATCTAACTACACGCGTCTGTGCAAAGGCTGTGCAGCAATTTTCCTTCTTCCTCAAATGAAATGTGACCTTGGTTTGCATGCATGAATTCATACCCTACATGCCCAAGTACAGAAACTGTTTTTGCTGTAAGTTAAGTTTGGAATTTAAGTCTGGAAGAAGAACCTCACTGTATCCCTATGATAGATACCAAACCTACATCCCCCAAAACAGGCAACAGAAAGCAACTAATCTGTATTGTGAAGCAAAAATCAGGTTCCAAGTCTCTCTTTTCTGTCTTTAACTGGTCTAATGGACAAAGGATAAACAGGGCATGCTATGTAGTCTGATTTTGACATTATCCATATTTGTTTTCCCTTAAGCAAACTGGGGAAGTACAATCTAGATGAAATCAGCATATGCATGTGCTCAAGGAAACTCATTTTGACAGTATTTATCAATATGTTGCTGTCAAACTGGGACACCATTTCAAATCAGCCTCAAGGTGTTTCTTCTGGACTGAAAGAAATCCATCATTTCTGTTCTGAAGTGGGAATATCCATTCTGCACAGACAAGTAAACAAGCAGACAAAAAGGCGCAATATTAACCTCTTGGAGCCATCATTATCTGTGTTGTCTCTTTCAGACAGTGTCAGTGCTGTCATGCATAGTTGCAAACTTCTCTTACAAACCTGATAACATCCTGAGTGTTTGCAGCATGCAACAATGTCTACAAATCAAACCCAAAGAAGAGTTCAATTACAAAAACAGGAACACAAACTATAGGACCAATGCAAATATGAATAGTCTTGCTTTGATTTTTAAGAATTGTGTAAATCTGCTTGACATTTTATTATAAAACTCTTGTTTGGGTCTTGAAAGGTAGTGTCCTGTCCTAATAATACAGGAAATAATTAATTTAATAATGGAGGGAGGTTCAATATTTGAAAGTAATTGCTTATTTTTGTTAGAAAAAACACCGATTTTTTTTTTCATAAGAACAAAAACTAAAATATGGATGTTGATTAAATGATTTTCTCTTTTGAACATTTCAGAAATCTGCACCAGTCCCAGGTTTTGGAAACACACTTGCATTTTTAACAGGAATTAACAAGCATCAAGAGTGGGATTCTTCACGTGGCTTTCACTTTTATTTCAGTCTGGGGAAAGGCAATTTCAATTGCCTCTTTTTCTTTCAAATATTTTCTAACTTTTTTTGGTGCAAATGAGGAGAGATTTTCACCTTTCATGAACAGCCCATATGGTTTTCCGTTCTGAAGGAATGACATAGAAAATGTGGCATTTCACAATGGTTTTCACTCTCCCTTTTTCTAAATAGTGATTTCTGTGAAAATTAACCAGAAAGACTAGTTTTAAAACTTAAGCTATGTGTTATTGTTTCAGAAAGGGATAATAGCCAATGTTTCATTAAAAAAAAAAAAATCCCAGATCAGTGATGATATGCACCTTGATGGTTCCTGCAGCTGTACCAGTAAGTGGGACCTGTTAAGCTGGTGGCTGACATTGATTGCAGTGAAACATATCTCAAGCTCCTGTTGCTTGTGCTCTGCTCAGTGTGTTTTGTTCTGTTTCTTTGTTTTTTGTTTGTTTTTTTTTTTAAAGAAACAAAATTGAGTTATATGACTGACAAATTCTGCTACACATAAGGTTAAAGATGTCTAAAAATGTATTGTACATCATTGTAATGCTGCCAGACACTGGGGCTGTGATATATTTTTTTAAAAATATTTGAATAAATCAGTATACTTCTTAAAAAATGTCTAAGTAAGTCAGTATAAAACATGGTTTTATCAGATTGGTGCAGCTTTCTTTTCTGGAAACATTTGTGTTAATTTAGCTTGCACCCATGTAAGCAATACTTCTAATGCTCCAAGAAGGTTGTTTTTATACTGAGGCAGCTCCATCACGTTTGTCTCAGTGTGAATCATATTTTCTTGCTGTTCAGCTGAAGAATATGTTTTAGTCATGTAGACGTTGGAAAAAATTGCTGGTGTCAGAAGGGACTTTGTTGTATTTGCAGCACTGACACGAAAGGGATACTGTTAAGTTTTGCATCGATCATCTGTGATTTAACCGAGATTGTTGTATTGCCAGTCAACTTAAAGTGACTATTCAACAGTATGATGGAATTGAAATACTTATTTTATGAAAAATTATATACCATAAAGAATTATGTAGTTCAGGAATTCAGTAGAGGGTTATAGAGACTCTAAGTGGGTATATTTGTAGCTTAGCGTGACTGAAAATCACTTATATCTGATGTCTACTCCAGTCTGTATGAAATGAGGTAGGTGTTCTCCAATTTTTGCCACTATTAAATTCACTGTGTGTTAGTGGGCAGAGAAATGGATTAATAGTGGGTGAAAAAACTTTTTCTACTAAATTGAGAAGGGTTTAAAGTAAAAAAAAAAAGGCGAAAATATGTATTATAAACATTTAAGCATAGCTAAGAGAAGTGTTATATTAGAACACTCCAAATAAATGTGGATAATTCTACCACCCACAAACACCCATCTCTTGTGGGTAATTAACATATCATCTAGAATAATTTCCAAATATCTTTTCCATAAATATCTTAACTCTGTCTTGTACGTCATCTCACAAATATTAGCTTTGTCTTACAGTGAATTCTTTGAAAAATACTAATTTTTTTCTTTCTCAGATCAGGATTTTTTTACGCTCTTTGAAAAATCTATGAAGTGTATTCAGTCATTATGCCACATTGGTTTACAATAAGTTTGATTTGGCAGATTGATCAAAGTAATATATCGTCAAAAAGATGCTCACATTAATAAGGCTGTAACACCAGCTAATAGATGTGGAGCTGTGCAATGGATAGGTAAATTAGATAAATCATTTGTATAAAGAAACTTGTACTTAGCTCCATAAGGTACAGATTTAGCATTAAAATCCACTTGCCCTCTGCTGTCCTTATGCTTGGAAATTATCTTTATCAAATATATGCATATCGTGCAAGACTTTTAAAATACATGTCAATGCATATTACTTAAGTAGAACAAGCCTGACCATAGCTGTTATCATTCCATTAGTCCTGAATTTATAATATATGGTTTCAAAGTTAATGTACCTGAGAGTAGAATCAGGCCTTGTGAGTGCATTTATAGTCTTATAAAATTCCTTGATTAAATTAAGGGTCATGGTGTCCCAGCCTTTTGTTTTGATTCACCAGAGAGAGTTATTTGATCCCAAGATATTTACCTTACCGCTTTCCAAAACACAATACCATATGAAAACAAGGGTTCACAAGTATGAGGTTGGTGCCTGAAAGGGCTCCTGTCTGTTTTGAATGTAAACACCCTGAGGATTGTATCTTAATATATGTTTTTATGTTAATATTGCACATTTATATTTATATTAATAGGTGTTGTGCTTTAGCCATCAGAGTCATGAGTCAGTCCTTTCTGACTTCTATTTGTTTCCAGCACCCTGACTGTCTGTGACCAAAGTTTGCATGATTTTGCACTCTGTATTGATTAGGACTAGGTGGGAGGCAAAAGTAGCCCAGGGTATTTGATTATGGAAAATATTATCCAAAAATTATTCGATTATTCTGGAAAAAGAAACCCTTTTAGAGAATGTCCCATTTCTGGAAAGGTTGAAAACATATGTTTTTAACTTAAATTGGAATAAAACCTGCCTCAAGATATTTTCATTTCAAAGATTTATGCAGTTCTGCTGCTGCTACATTGTGACTTTGCAAAGACTCAAACTCTGAAGGTAGGACTAAGACTAGACCAGTGTGATCAGGAAAGAAAATTCATATCTCAGTTCAACTTTGCTGTGCATGTTAAAAAAAATCCACTGTTGTAACATATTTAGGCTTTCAAATACCACGTTAATGGCACTTACGAAAGAATATTCAGAACAATAACCACATCATCATTTTTTCCTGAAAGTGGTTTTGTTTGTGGGAGGCACAAGCAAGACAGATCATACTAGATAAAATGAATAACAGAGACAGGTATGACAGTTTTTGAACGTTAGGAGAAGAGATAAGAGCGAGACTGAAACCTGCAAAATAAGCAATTTGGACAACAGAAAAAGGTTGTAGTGAAGAAAAGGTCTGTTCCTTCTTACTAGTTCTAAAAGACCTTTCCCTTCTAAGAAATTAGTAATCTT
>WAAD01006707.1:21969-34606 GCA_013389945.1 Fregata magnificens
GGAAATGTGATGGAGTGGCCACCAAAAACTCAAGTATTATTCTCCTAAGGGTCATTAAATATCTGGATAAATGGTTTGGTATAGAATAAAATAAGAATATTGTATTTTCAGAGGTTGGAAATACCTGGGATTTTTAATCCACTCTGCTGATAGTGACCAGGACCATGTGGACTTCTTCCAAGGAAAATCTGGTTGAACATGGTTGAACACCAACTCCTTGGTGAAGAAAAACAGTGGCATGCTCAATTTTCTGGGAGTTTTTCTTAGTCTGTTCCTTACTTTGGGGGAGAGGCTGATGTGTGCTGTGCTGTGTATGTCCCAGGCTGAGAACAGCACCTGAAAGCATGGGGCAACCTTGAGGAGATGCCATCGCTCTTTCTGTGTGCTTGGGTGAGGGTGTGGGTGTATTTGTGTCTGTCTCTGTAGTGTAATGCAACTGTAATGAGTTTGTGACATTTATTTATGTGGGAAAGACCTTTAAAAATCAGACTCCAGAGTGCTTCAAGTGAAATGCTGGTATTTGCTTGCTCAGGTAAGAGAGTCCTCTGTAGGCATATAGAAGCAAGTCAGTCTCCAGTCAGGCTGTCAAATACTGATTGCTGTTTTAATTGTATTAATATATTTAGAATTTCATTCTAATATGTCACAAAGCTGCGAGATTGCTTGTTTTTGAAGTACTTGCTCATAAAATGGCATTTTTAAAGCTCTTTTCATTTTCCCTAAATTCAGTTCCAGTGTGACAAGAGATCAGTCAGACAATGCCTCAGTAGAAGCAATGACAGCAACTTCAGATGAAATTAATAAATAGCACCTGGTAATACAGTGATTCTCCTCAGTGCAAACAGAAGTAGCTCACAATCTCTGTTAGTGACAGAGAGAATGTGTTTCTGGATGAAGGACAATGCATCTGTGCAGCACAAGATATCCAGTACAGCTCAGTACAATATAGGATGTTCCACGATTATCTAAATGGCAGTGTTGTTAATACTGTCCAGTTTGCCTTCTAAGTTACCTATTCTGCCAGGGACAGGCAGGAGCTGCTACATAACCTGAATCATAGCACCATGTGTCAAGTTGTGGCACGGAGAGAACCACCAAAATAGAAAGCAGACACTGCTCACACCCCGTTTCCTGGAGTGTTTGCAATGAGCTGTGCTTAGTTTCTGTTTATCTTGGGGTAACTCACCTAAGCATTGCTGACCAACATCTATTTTGAGCTGTGCTGAATCCTGCCATACTCAATAAGAGATATATGATCTATAGAAAAGGAACAGTTTCTAAAGTCTAAAATCTCTTGCTGCAATGGAAGGGTGTGTTGGAAGTTCATGATGGAAACAGTGTTATGAGTTCTGTAAAAACCATCTCAACTGGCTGGAGTTCCTAATGCACTGTACAAGATGCAGTAAAGTGATTTTTAGTCTAGTGATACATATAATGACATTATGACATAAGTCCTATTGCCTTAACACAACTGCCCTTTGCACCCTTTCTGCATTCTAGGTGTAGCTTGGACATGGTGACTCCTTTTGCTTCGCTATGCTCAGCACCATGACACCTTCAAACGTACATTTCAATATTATGTACGCACATCAAGCCAGTTTTTCTACAGGGTGTCTGAAAGGAAACTTGAGAACATGGCACTGAGGCTGATGATGGAAACCTTGTAGGAAGCTCTAGAACCAGTCAACAGAAGAATTTGCTCTGTTAAAGTTTCCCCCTGACAGTGGAGGTGTGGATTTTCCAGATCTATCAGTCATTTACATTGGCTTGAGCACATGACAAGACCACCAGCCTCTGCTTTGGTTACAGCTGCCCTTGGTTGCTTCTGTCTTGCCCTCAACATGTTCCTTAGGTTATGCATTTTAAGTGAGGAGGCAGAGAAGCTGTGTTTAGGGAAGCAACACAAAGCTCAGAAACTCCCTTTAAACACTGCAGGTTATGAAGAAGTCAGATTACAGACATCTGTGTGTTTCACGCACTCTGCTTCCACTGGGCTGGTCATTTTCCTAACTAGGACAAAGGCAAATGTAAAAATAGTATCTGAATTTATGACCTAGAAAACCAAGATGGTTAATAATGCAATCTTTGAAGCAACTGTATACGTGTTAACTGGGTCATATAAATTTGTGGTATGACAACTCATACAAGGAAGTTATAAATAGATGGCGGGAGGAAGTAACGTAAGAAGTGACAAATAGGAGGCAATGCAGACAGAAAGGTGACCTTTTGATTCTGTTCTTCCCTTTTTTTAACATTTTGTAGCAAAAGACTTCCAAATCCCAGACCTTGATTTCATTAATGGAGAAAATGCAGTGACCTTGTGATGTTCACATCTCTGCTTAGAGCAGATTCAGTTCAGCTATATGAAGCTTAGCAGGGATATGGAGATTCCAACTCGTTAGTAGGAAGGTGGTTCAGGGAGTTTAATGAGAGCAGCCCTTCCTCATTCAGTAAAAACGTAACCTTTGGCATGTGGGTGCATCAGTTTTGTGCTGACACTACATTTGCTGGGCTGGAGACAGGGAATGTGAGATGTGCTAAGATCCTGAATGTTCCCGATTCCTCTAAGTGGCTGGCAAAGAAGAGAATTGAGGGTTTGACCCTGTATCTTCTCTAGTCTTCAGGTATGGTTAAACCTGTAGGGATGTGTATTCCTATACACATAAGGACAAAAATTGGGCTTTTGACATGTATTCACGCTGTTTGTGATGGTATGGAAGGGGCTGATTTTAAAATAGGATAAATACACCAAAGGCTCTAGCTATTAAGTCATAAGATTTCTGCCTTAACTAATGGTGTTAACTACTTTACAGCCAACAAATTACTATTTGATTTCCAGCCCCAATGCTGAGGGGATTTTTACTTCTCCTTTCATATGGAACTACCAATTTGTATTCCTGATAGTTTTGTCCCAGAGGTGGTTGCATGTTAGCAGTGACTACCAAGGCTTTTTTTGACAAAGCATTCCAACATTCATTGGGTGCATTGGCATTCATTTGCATAAAGGATGCTCCATAATCTAAATATGGTTTTAATCAGCTTGTAAAACCACACCAACCAGTGACATTATCTTCTGCCACAGCATTTTACAGTAGGTTTATGTAAGACATCTTAGGTTTCATAAAAACAAGATGCTCAGCATTAGGCAGAAAAGAATTAGGAGTTCCAAGTTCCCTAAAATTCTGAAATATTATGTAAAAATTTAGATCTTCCTTGAGACTTTTTTTACACTTTTTTTAGAGGTAGCATTGCAAATATTTGATTTCAGAATGGGCAATAAAGAAGGGAATAAAGCCCAGGTTTCTCATACTGGTTGTGCTCAAATGTGATATCTCAAAATATGCTGAGTTATTGACGGTTTCACTTAATTTTTCTTTGGGGATGAAGCTCACCTTGGTGCAGTGAGCCAGCACAAGGCCAGATATTACTTAGCTGTTGTTTATGTGCATGCTTTTTACGCTGGCCTATTGCAGAGTTGACTTATCTCCCCATCCTAAGACTTTTATTAACTTTCTATCACTGGCTTTCCTTGTTCAAAGTCATCTCTAATCCTCTTCATCTTGTTCTTCCAATACTTGAGGGGTTGCTTTTCTTGACTCTCTTGAAGGCTTCATTTTGCACTTGGTCCAAAGCTCTGTGTAACTTGGATCCTATCCCTACTGTGCAACACAGCACGTTGCATGCGTGCCTGAGCTAATGGAGCCCTGGAATCTGGAGGAGGATGGCCATGTCAGCACAGTGATGCCAAGCTCATTACCTGGGTGTGGTATCACACTGATGCTGCTCTCCTGCTTCCAAGACACGAGCTGGTAACCTGGCACTCTGCTATGCCATGTAGACAGACCAGTTTGGGTATGTGCTAGCTCAGGATCTCTGCTTTGCACACCCTTGCACAATGCAGACATGCTTTCTGATTCTGTTCAAAGGGCTCTGCCCATCCCTAGCTCCACACAGCCTTTATTGTTAAAATCACACTGATGTTAACTTTTGCTAATTATCCCTTTGTTTGATTGAGTGCAAATAAGTCTTCACTGGAACACAAGATGTTGTTTTTACTTGCACACATTCTCAGTGGGGCACAACACGCTGAGGTGTCCTGGACATTCAGCTCTCACAGTGTTCCTGGCTTAGCCGTGCCTAGTAAAAGCATTTATGTAACACAACTGCAAAAAGAGAGAACGTTACTAGATTACGCACCAAAGTGATTCATCTCAGGTGCAGAACTTTGTGCAAAAGCCAAGGCAATTGTTATGACATAATTTCTTATATGCAGAAATATTTACATGTTGTTACACATCTTGTTACAGCACTGACATTTATCCTGGCTAGTCTGTTGGGGCTGTTTGGTACGCTGCAGTGCTGAGTAGAGAGCTTTAACAAGAACTTCTGTTTCATATGAAACATGTTGCCCTTAGATAGAGAATGTGTGTTATTGTTTCCTGTACTAACAGAAAGCAAGCAAGATGGGAAAGTCCATTTTCAGAAACAGCAAAAAGTAATCTTGACAGCTCCCACAGCCTGAATCCTGTGAGCTGAAGCTGCTCAGCATCTCCTGGCATCCAACCCTTGCCCTTGCTTACCTTAAATACAATGAAACATGTCTGATGGGACAGACTGGGTGGTATAGTCATGGAGATAAACCCACAGACTGCACAAATTTGCTCCTTTAGACTGCACAATCATGTGCCTGAGTGAGGTACTGTCTACTCTGATATAGGAAGCAGGATGACCCTGGTCTTGTCTCTCTCCTTGTCTAGGCCAGCTGGAATCACAGAGAGAGGAGGGAAGGACTGCAGGGGTACATGGAGGATGTGCAGTGGTACAAGGGAGGGAAAATCACTTCAAACTGAAGAACCTAACCCACAACTGGGACAACCATCATGGTGAAGAGCAGTTTGATGTCTGAGTTGTAAGGAACTGCTGCTTTCTCAGTGTGACTCAGTGATATAAATCTACATGTTTTACTGACTTTGCTAACCCCAAGTAGTTTAGCTTTCTCCTCTTTCTCTTTATTCTGCATTCCTTTTGAGATTTTCCCTTTCTTCTTCACCATCTACTCACCACACAGCTAAATCAGCTCTGGAGACCCATGTGCTATAGACTGGAGTATAGTTTAGAATTGACTTTAAAGATGCTCGCTTGAACATTCTTTGATACATCTGTTTACAGGATGTTGTGGTTTAACCCCAGCTGTCAACTAAGCACCACACAGCCGCTCGCTCACTCCCCCCTGGTGGGATGGGGGAGAGAATCCGAAGGGTAAAAGTGAGAAAACTCCTGGGTTGAGACAAAGACAGTTTAACAGGTAAAGNCATGCCCCCTCCCCTCCCAGCTTCTTGTGCACCTGGCAGAGCACAGGAAGCTGGAAAAGTCCTTGACTAGTGTAAGCACTACTTAGTGACAACTAAAACATCTCCACATTATCAACACTGGTTTTAGCACAAATCCAAAACATAGCCCCATACTAGCTACTATGAAGAAAATTCACTCTATCCCAAAACCAGCACACAGGAGCACAAGCTTAGATACAGGCTAATTTCTCTGAAAAGAAGGGGAAAAGCAGTGAACGAGCTTATGGTGTACTCTACCAGTTTTCTTCAGGTATGTCAGTCAAGTCTTTTAAACCTAGCACACCTAGCCTTACGGCAGAACTCTTGAGCATAATGATTACAACTGATGAAGTGGATGGCAGTCACTCCTTATGTACAGTAGAAGACATTGCTAGGCATACCATGTGTCTCCAAAGGTCATTAGTGACCTCTTCCTATGATGTAAGTCTAAAGGAGGAATAAAAAAGGCTTAAAGCTAGCCCCAGAGAAGTCTGACTGCATGGTGTCCCACAAAGTCAGCGGTCAGAGAGCAGAGTCATCAGCACAAGACTGGGGACTTCCCCACCCAGAAGGCAAATGTTACAGCAGAAATAATAACTTTCACTTCTTAAAGCAGCATGCACGTAAGGACAAGCACATGACTAGATGGCGTGTGATCATTTTACACCAACAAAGGAAAAATTGAACCTCTCACTAAAGTGGGCATTAATCTTCAGAATGTTTTATTTATCTGATTATTTCTTCCCAAATCCTTTTCTGTGCTGCTAGATTGCTTCACCATTTTGAAAATGTGACCAGATTTTGATTCTATTCTGTGTATGGCAGTGTAGGGAAGGTGAAAATTAGCCCTTAGTTGAGCCCTCGTGCCAGCCATGAGTCTCAAGAGACATTACAGTAATGCCAGAATTGATTTGGCAAGTGTGGACTCTACTTTTCACTGCATAAAACTGACAAAAACAAAGTCATTGTTCCACAAACTTTAGGATATGAAAGAAACTATATTTAAAAACAAAGAAATGGGAGGGGGAAGAAATCAATATTTGAAAAGAAAAAATATATTCAGATTTTAATGATAGTGTTAAATAATGAAGAGGAAAAGACTTGCTATAAATACACTTGGCAATGTTCTTTTCACAGAATTTGGGATTAAGGTCTATTAAATTCAACGGAAAGACTCCATTTGACGTCCAAAATCTCTAGATGATATATTGTACTATTTGGACCAGTTCTATAGCCAGTGTTAATCTGCTTAACTCTTCTGGCTTTAACTGTGCTAAGTTCTTTTACTGCATCTGAGAATCCAGTATGAAATTGAGATACCCACACGTTTGGTGCCACAGTAGCCAACTTCTTCAACATCTGGGTCCCACAGTGATATTCTGGATGGAGATGTACTTATGTACTCAAGCTTCCTACAGAGTGTGTGGGAACAGCCAGGTGGCTGAGAATAGTATCCCCAAACCCCATAAGCTGCCGAGAGCTAGCCAAAAGAAAGTGTTAAGCGTGTGGGCATGCTCTGTATGCGTGGGGAGGGGTGGCTGGGAGTGTTGTTGGATTGTAAATCTGGAGTTAATACTTCAGTTCTTCCTCAGTTTTTATTTTGGCATTGAAGCCTTTCACTGCGCATTGTGCTTGGCTTGTTTATTATGCATTTACCATATTGAGCTTACATGAATTGTAAATGTTTGGAGGCCATCTTTTATTTCAAAGAAAAGCTCTATTGATAGTACAGAATAAAGTATTGTGAAGAATTGAGTCCAGGCATTCTTTTAGGTAAATATTCTCTTTTTACTTGAGAGTCTCAGAATGAGGGAAAACTCTGCATGAAGGTGTTAGCTGGTGACTCAGTGCTTTTGGTTTTTTTTTTGTTTTGTTTTTATTAGTACTTGGTCTTCCATCCTTTGCAATTGTGGTTGAAATTCCAGTTAAATGACAAATAGAAAGTACTTGGGTGTGTGACGCCATCTTCAGCATTAGCCCACACCCTAGAATAGCATGCATGCTTGCAGACATGCATATGTACACTGGCAGAAGTATGTCAATTGGGCATGATAGGTATCAACACGGTGCCTGGCTCAGGCCATTATTAACATTTAATTGGTAATAAATTTTTTTTTTGATCTCCTGACAGCAGTATGGGATGGATGTGGCATGTAGGAAGAACACCTAGCAGCACGGCAAACAAGGATATTGGGAATGCATACCAGAACTGGATTCATGGAGTCACAGGGTTCCTGTTCTTAATCCTCTTGCTTTATAAGGTGACCGTGGGAAGGTTTACATGTGAATCATGTAATGGTCTCATCTTTACTTATCTGATAGCAGGCTCTCTGAGGGCATCAAGGTTGCTGTAGCAGAGGCCTCACCAGAGAGAGAAGAGGATTCTTTGGCTATGTGAAGCCTACAGTACAACCCAGTTCACGGACTTATAAGACGGCAGGAAAAGCATCCAGTCCAACAACTGGAAAGTATAGCCAAGTCTGCATCATGCTGGATCCAAACTAATTAGCTTTACTGGAAAAAGGGCTATTTGGCAATACGGCAAAATAGCTTTCAGGGCCTGTGGTGGCTTTTCTGCATGGAATAGCAGAAATGCAGGCTGCATTGCAATGCCATTGAGTTATCTTGTGTACTGTAGTCTTATCTATACGGTAAAATATTTTCTGATTGGTCTTTAAATTTACAGGCCTAAGCTGTCCCAACGTTATGTGCCTCAGACATCCTGCAGTGGCCTGATGCAAAATGTCATTTTGCAGTGTATCTGTGCTCACTGAAGTCTGGCTGTAGTCTCTTACCTCTCCTGCAGAGTCCTGTTACGTGATGGTAACAACCTGTTCCCCCTAAGATTCCCGGGAACAACACATTTCAGAATTTGCAAGCGATTGGTGTGGCTGGGACATGTCATATCACAGCATTTTCAGTGGGTCCATTGTAATGCTGCATAACTATCAGGGCAACAAACGACATAGGGATCAAGACTGCAGAAACAATGAGCAGACGTGAGAAGATCAACCCCTTCTGATGCTCAGTGTAAACACTGCAAGACTGAAGAAGTAGACAATGTTTGTAAGGAAGGCTATGCAGACTACTACCCACCTCGGATGCCTTTGAAGGGTGATCCATAGACACTAGCTACTCACAACTGCCAATTAAAACCTAAGTTCAGGAGTAATTCTACACTTCGCCTTCTCTTTGGAGCCACAGTGTTGAAACCAGAACTGGTTTCAAGGCCCTCCCATCGACTCAGGATCTTGAGCATGGAGGGTGTTTTGTTTGGGTTTTTTTTGAAGGTTGGTGATATATGGGTTTTGGTCCAGTCACAAGGCTCTACAAAAAACAACTTTTTGGCGCTTCCCTGTCTGGACCATTGCTCATGACAGCGTTTAGGAGAGTGTTATACACCCAGTCCCAAGAAAGAGAGTGCTTCTCACCATGCATTGGTACTTCATTTTGCTGCCTAGTGAGCTATAGAGCTTCTAGCCAGTGCTGCCTGGATTCTTTCTTGGAAGTGCGTGCACAAATACTGCCTAAAGGAATACTTGGGCAGTTGTAGGTAGGTCTGATCTTGCCCATTCAGTGTGTAAGGCTTGATCCTAGATGAGATTACAGTGATCAAAATGCGTAAGCCTCAAGGTGTGGCTTCTAGTTTTCTGTGCCTGAGTGGGAAACCCTGAGCTCAAAGGAGGGCACTTGGTCTCCCTTTGGCACAGGCAAGGAAAGGTAGTTGCAAAAGGTAGCAAACTACTGGTGGTTCATCACTGGACTGGAAAGTCAAGCAGAAGGACAGCTGCAGACTGCAGGCATTTCAGGGCCTGCATGTCGCTAGGAATATTGCCAGAGTGTTACCACCTGCCTCCCCCACCACAGGATCACTGCATGCCTGCACAGTCCTTACCTGCCCTGTTTGTCATGGGACACTTCCACCAGGGGTTTTCTACAGGGAAAATGGTGCACTGCTGCATGTGCTACATGCACCAATTTATGCTGTTGTTCCAGATGAACAGGGGTTTTACTGGGACTGCAATAGGGTGTAGGTACCTAAATTCCACCTCTGTCACATTAACATTTTGATCCTTGTTGTTTTTGCATATAGCACCTGTGTTTTTTCTGCCTGGAGCATGCACATAAATCTCATTAACATTATTTTCCATCACTAGCCCTTCCCAAGGTGTGGAAGGTTTGCTGGAAGACCTCTGAGCATCATTCCCTAAATGCCTGAGTTGGAAGGCCCATATTAAAGCAAATACAAAAAATCTTTCAGTTTGACCTTTGCAAACCAGAGTAGCAGGCTTCATTGCTTGAGGCTACAGGAGATACTACTATGCAGGTTAGGAGGGAACTTGAGTTAATGTTACGAGATAAATATAACTGCAAAGAAAACCAGTTCAGATAGTTTTCCTTCCTTCACAGGCTCATTTGTAATTTCAGAGAATCTCTTGAAAAACAATAAAATAGAAATAGAATAGGAAAATACCCACTCAAACTATCACTCTGAGCTTTTGTTATTTTTCTTATTATGCAGGTATAAAATGTCCTGTAAAAATACAAATTACAAAGCAAAATATCATCCTGGTTATGCTTATTAAAAAAACCCTCTTTAATTCCTCCCTTGGAAAATGCCGATTTCAAATATAGTTTTGGTTTTCAAAACAGTTCAAAATCCAAGGTTCTGGCTTTCTTGCCTGTCCTCTGGCTTTCAGCCTTGAATTAGCTTACCCTCATCTCTATAAACAGACCAAAGTACAAATGAAATGCCCATAAACTGTCATATTCCTGGTTTGCCTCTTGCACCACTCCGTTTTAGTCCCCACAACTTTCTTCCTAGCCACTCTGTGAACATACACATCTCCTATTTTGCTACGGCAGTTGTCTTATGTGTGAAAGACTAGATTTTCAGTATGTCTCACAGTCATAATGAGGCCCAGATTTTCAGGAGATCAAAGCACCCAGAGAGTCTTCAACCTTTTTGTAAAAAAGGAACTGAATTGTTACGGTGCTGTGACCCTGACTGGGGCTGGAGGACAGGGGAAGACGCAAGATCCTCTAAAGATATGGTCTGGATGGGAGTTACCCACATTACTGTGATACAAATACACAATTCGTGGTTGCTGGATAATGATGTTAACAAACAGTAAGGCAATTCAGGCTGACTGACACTGTAAAAATCAAGGTGCCACAACTGGTTCTGCCATAGACACTCTCCGTAACTTTGGCCAAGTCACCTATGGTCATGCTTTTGTGGACAGGTAGGAGTTATACACAGATATGCATTTACCAGTCCAAGAAGGGTATTTATCATTAAGTCTTAGGGCCTAAAAATATATAGATAGTCTTTCCCCTTAACCTGCCAATAATAGTCTCTCCTTTCTCCCTAGCCTTTGCCTGTATTGTCTGCTTAGATTTACAAGTCCTCAAGGTGGGAACTGTCCCTTATTTTCTGTTTGAATTGCCAATGCATGCCAAGGGATTTCATCTGATGCCTCTAGACTTTTTGATAATATAAAATATTACAAACAGTAGTAGAGAGATACAAACTGCCAAGGAAAAGGTATAGGGCTTTCTTGCTGCGGGGATCTCTTTATGGTTTTTTTCATTCCTATCTTGAAGAAACAACTGCTTAGCTTTTCAGAGATACACAAATAGGACACTGTCAATAGCAATATCAATGATATTTTATTGCTTGACTTTTTCACTGGTATTTTATTGCTCTACCTTTTAAACAAAAGCAGCAATTCCTATCAGAAGCTGCTTGTAAGGCAGATCTATTTTCAGTAAATACATTAATTCCATATATGTGTTTTTCTTCAGAAAATCTTTTAAACTTTTGTGGAAGCTTTCGGGTATTAATCGTTACTTGATTCCTTGGGGTTTTTCGTTTGATTTACCTTTAGGATGACTTCAATGTTGGCAATGCGTACTCCCCAAAATGATAAAACTTGCTGTCAGACTACGAAGGCTGTCCTGGCAGAACAGGGTAGTAGCAGAAAGACTCTTGGCGTGGCACCTCAGTAACCCTTAAGGAACTTAATGATATTCAAGATGGACAAGATAAGTCACCAGTGAAGTGTTGACAACCCTGAAATATGTAGGGTTATTAAGTCAAGTCTAGAAAGCATAGGCCTTGGAAAACTTTTGTAAGCTGAGGGAGCCAGGTGAGACAAAGAATTACCTGCAATGTTGTTCTTTTGTTGTATTCTAGCATTTTGAAATGTCTCCTTACAGTAATTTTTGTAAACTGTGAAATTTGACTAAAAGATATCTGCAAGGCATAACAAAAGAAATTAAGATTTTTTATTTTTGGTTCTTTTTTTTTTTTTACATTGTAACTAATTGTCATGAAACAAAGAACAAGAGCAAGTTTTGTATGTGAATACTAGCAAGGTAAAATTACTGGCTTGTATGTCACAATCCTATAAAAGTTTTCGAAAGACTTTTGGTGTTAGTCTATTTTAGGACTGTGGGGTGAGGTTAGAGAAAGATTAACTAGCTAAACCTCAAATTAAGCCTAATATAGACACATTTTATTGCTATTTACCTTGACTTAGTAACAGGCAGGGTTTGCTGTCAATTAGGACTGACCTCACAGTGACTTCATATTGTAATCAAACTTGTTTGTAGCAACTTGCAGGATTTCAGTAAAACTGCTTTTACAGCAGATGAATATCCTGGCTTCTGCCAGTTGCTGTGAAAGCTGACATACTGTGCTGCTGTCTCCTGCAGATTCCTCTGAAGTTTGACAAGTGTGTTCTTACAGTTGCTGAAAAAACAATAAACAAAATTTTCTGTACTGTTTTTGTCACAAGTTGACTCTGAACTAAGCTGACAGAAGATGACCCGTGGAAGTTTCTGATGCTGATTCTGAGCTACAGAATGTCAGAGCTTCAACTGCTATTCATAACACCTGAAACTTGATGAACTCTGCCAACTCTCAATTGCCCAATGACCCTTTTAAAATATTCTGTAATTCCCAACATGTTGTTTTGTGGTCACTGGGGAGGATTTGTTATAAAATAAGACTTTGTAATGTAAGTATCCTTTGCTGACATCTTGATCTTTCAAATACATGAATAAATAAGTTAAATTAATTTTGAGGGTATCTATCTCTAAAGATGCATATAGATAAATGTGTCCGCATTTAACTCGGGAAAGATCTATAATTTAGACACAGTTTTCCTTTGCTGATTTCTTTTCTAGACTTTGAAATACGAGAGCCCTCAGAACAGTTGCCATTTCAGGTATCCTAACAGAAATGTTTTGTACTGGAGCTAAATGCAGTGGGGGGCAGGAAAGTGCTATTAACTTTGATA